>JACBFG010000015.1:1599848-1634570 GCA_013435955.1 Diaporthe sp. HANT25 | reverse complement strand
CCCCCCCACCGACCCCTTGTCCCTTGTCACCGAGCGACACAGACACACACTCACTCAAGACGGCGGCCAGCCCTTGGACCCTGTTGGAACGATGGGCAGCACTGCAGCTCTGCAGCAGCTCTGCAGCTCTGCAGCACCCAGATGGATCTGTGTGTTCGACCACCGCTCTGATCACCTCACCTCACCACCTCACCAGACCAGTTCGTCGACGCGTCCTGGCGGCCCGCCGTCCTGTCAGGCCCAACGACAACCCACAAGACCACAGATTTTACCTTTTCCCAGGCTCCACTCTTCTGCAGTACTCTGGCCCAAGGCCCCGTTGATGCTGCAGCCAGAGGAGCCAGAGGCAAGCCTCACCTCACCGTCTTCATGCACGTCTGCCACGACCGCCATGCCACCTTGCCCTGCCCTGCCCTGTCTTGCCCTACCTTGCGCCCTGGCTCCGCCCGGCTCTTCAAGCGCGCCTGGGCTCAACTGGACTTGTCTGTTCTGGGTCGGCCTGGCCCTGGTTGACGTGTCGTTTCTTCCGGCTTGCCGCGGCCTCGCTGCTCTTTTGTCTGCCGGGTCTGCAGTAGACTCATCAGAAGACACCTCACCGTCTCTTTCGCATCGCTGGTCATCGTGATCCGCTCTTCTGTCACCGGTGTCGTCTAGTGCAATCCGATTTCGTCAATGGTTACCTTGTACAATCACCGCCGAATTGTGTTACATCGACCCAGAAGTACCGATACCAATCCGCCCCCTGGCCCGCCCGCCTGCACCGCACACTGTCCGCAGTATGGATACACAGTAATTATACGCGTGCCCGTGTTGGATCTCTCGACACTTGCTCTCCCCATTGGAAGCTCGTCATCCCTGTGCCTTGGCATCAGAACGGACCCTGTCAGCTAGTCCGGACCCTGGCTTTCCATGTCTTCCAGACCCACGCCCCAAATGTGAAGTTGCAAAGTTGCTAATTTCCTTGCTCGGCTGCCGCCCTTCATGTGAACAGACACTTGCCAGTATCAGCATTGATACCACCCGGCAGCTGGCAGCTCATGGCATATGATGGTTTCTGCCACCATGCACAGCTAGATTGACTATAGTATCATGCATGGCACCGCCCACCCCCCAATATGAGGGAATGGCCGATCTCTGCACCCTCATGACACCGCCGGCCTCGCGTCGCCAATGCCGCGCGTTGGCTGGTTCGGTGGCACGAGTATTCTCACAGCTTTCGGTCCAAAAGGGCTCTTGGCACTGTGTCTGCTCAATCTCAAGCCATCCGCCGTGACGCGAACATTAGCAGTTGACAGATTCGCGGAGTCTTACCCTCTTCTAGGACGTGGCTCGCTTAGGTACACTCCGCGAGTTGCTAAATTGGCGCAGCTGGCTCTGTCACCTATGAAAACACAACCCACCCCATCATGACTACGACCCTTCCCCCGGGGCGCAAGGTCGATGAATTCACTGGTCCGAGATTGACATTGGATTCCACCACCTCCGCGATGAGTCTCAAGGCGCTAGCCCCTACCGCGCCGTCCCCTTCCCTTCCATCACTGTTCCATGGCTCTTCTTGGGAAGGGGTATTGGGAGCTATCATTTGCCACTCGTATCATCCACTATTTCTAATTGTGGGCGTCGCGAATGTGCCGTGAAATTTTGATCGTTCGGACCTTGCGATCTAGGGCAGAATCCCTACAAGTTAATCACTCGCCTATGCCCGTCATCTCGGGAAGAAGGGCTAAGATGATGCGATGCTCTCACTCGCACAGCCAAGCTCGTTGTTTTGACTTGCGCAACGCCTCCATCGCTTGAATCCCTGGGCGGATGACAGGGTCTAAGGCTGACCATCTATCTGACGACTTGGTCAAAGTACTCCACGCTGGGGTTCACTCCGGCCTGCTATTCCGACGACCCTGTGCACGGTATGTGCAAATACATCACATAACTGCATGTCACCAGGCACGTACGACATATGTTGGTTCTGCTAACCTGGTAGCCGCCCGTCATCAAATCTAGCTGCTGATGATTTGGCCATCCTTTGAGGAGGGAGGGGGGGGGGCTGGACATTACCTATCTCTTCTCCTCGGCGAGTCCAGCACGTCGTGTTGATGTCTCAGCTTGTTCACAGTGTCAGGTATGGCGCACTCTTGCACGGGTGTGAAGAAGCGTGCTGGAGGGTCCGCGCTCAACCGAGTTGGAATCATTAAGCAACATCAACTTTGCGGCAGTCACTCTCGACAGCTAGAGAGGCCCATCCAGGCTGTATCCGTAAGCCCTGTCGTGGTCTTCGCACCCACCCAGCATCCACCCAGTATCCACACAAAGCGTGGCATGGGCCACCCCTGACCTGCAGCTGCACCCCGGCAGACACCCACAACCCAACACCTCTTCCTCTGGCTCCACCCCATGCCCCATCCCAGCCAGTACCTGTTTCCCAGATAAGAATGGCGCGGGTGCAGCAAGACGAGCCGGAGGAGGATAGAAAGCACGAATACCCAAAAGAATATCCTGGTTCTAACTCCTCCCTCTTGTAACAACTTCCTTCCACAAGACACAGCTTGAATAGTCCGGCTGGTTGCGCGAAGCGGAGCCAGACAGAGACACCCACATCTACGAAGCGTCCTGCAGTTATACGGTACGGGAGACGCCCGCGCGCCCTTGGGTCTTTTTGGTGTCCGGAGCAGGCGACTAAGCACACCGTGAGTCTTCCTCGCCGCCCACAGCCGACTACCAGACATCTTTACCCGTGGCCGAGTCCGATCCTCGCTCATACGACACCTCAGTCTCTAACAAATACCCGCACCTGCTCAGTCGATTCTTTGTTTCTCGACGCAACTCCAAAGGATCCAAGGACGAGAGAAGTCCTATAAAGAGAGGCCCGCGAGGACACACTTGGCAGACACCTGCCAGTCACGCTTCGACCCATTCTAGCGCAGGAGGGTCGAAATAGCCACTCAAGTCACAGAGTTTGGTATGAGAATCATGGTTGGTGGGCTGCACTGCACCTATCCTTACCAGTCACCTCCGCTGTCTTGCTCCCAATATCTATCCCACATGCATATTACATCCGTCATCCCGTTCGGATCAGCTAAGACCATTTCATCGCCTGCCACAGATCGTAGACCATCTTTTTCGAAGCAGAATTTCAACGAGTATTACTGTCCACCCGTTTAGCACCGGGCGGTGTCAATTCGACCCTTCTTTCTTCAGCACCTTGTTGTAAGAGCAGACCGGTAAAATTACTCACGGCTTTACTCAGCTTCCAGCAGCATTTCGACAATCCTCTTTCCACCAATCTCTGCGGTCCTTGAACCGGACGGAACCGCGAGACCCTTAGCTCCCACGGCGTCTAGGAATCTTACGCGACTTCTTGTATGACCGGAAAGACGGAAAACGGTCCTGTAATCCCGGGCACTGCTACATTTGCGCTTCACGAGACAATTCTTGGATAACGTTCTCGCCCTGGCTATCCAATCTTTTTCTTGGTGTCCCACCAGCCCCCTTCTAGGCCGCCTTGACGGAGACGGCCAGGGGCACTCTGCTGAACCGCGCCGACAATCCGTGGTTGCGAGAGCAAAGAGACCCAGCAGCTGGATCCAAACGACTGGAGTCGGCCCCAGGCCGGAATCTTGTTCTTCGTATGAGGGCGGTCGCGGTGATCAATGTCCGGAACCACAAAATCCTCAACGCGAGGGCGAACAGGTCTCGATGTCGCAGAGAGGCGCTGCCTCTCGCCCTCCTTCTCGCCGTCGCTCCCAGTCACTTTCGACCGGTGCGAACGCCTCACCTTCATCCCTGCATCCATACAGCAATGACGGCGGAGTGGATCCCGCTCGAGATTCTAGCAGGGTGTTGGGCGCTTCGGACGACTTGCCTCCACGGCAAACCACTCCGCGAACGCTGGGGGTGCACAATATCCTCAACCCGTCCGAGCCGAGGGAGGCCCAGAGCCGAACATCTCCGTCTCTCCATCGGGCGGGCGCTGGCGGCGACAGCTCTCCTTCGAGCGCAGGAACGAGGCAGTACGGCGTGTCTGGCTCGCCGTACCAGCCATATGGCGTGGCGCCTGTCTACGGTGCTCCGCCAGGGCCTACAACCTCCCTTGGCTCCTTGACCTCCATTCCACCGCCTGGTCAACGAGAATCTCCGAATCAAGCTCGACCGTTGCCTCCTGCCTTGGGAGCAGCAAGAAGAATTCTGACGCCAAGGTCACCGCGTTCTCTCAGCTTCAGTCGCGTGACGACGCCATCAGCCCTGGGTGATGCCCAGCCCTCCTTTGATTTCTCAACGCCGACGGTTGGTCGATTCGGAGCAACGCAGGAAATGCTGCCGTTTTCCGGACCGCCCGGGCCGCCCTCGACTATGCCTAGCCAGTCTCCTCGAGCAGTTCCACCCGCTCCTGCAGCCTCGTCCGCTACCATGGATCCTCGGGCCTTCCCCCAGGCGGCGTTCCCTAACACACCAAGCCACCAATTCTCGCAAGGTCCAACGCAACTTGGAGCTGCGGGGAGTCCGCAGAGGATGGCACCTGCGTACATGCCAGGGCAATTTGAATCAATACAAGGGAGTGGGAGGGGCTACGCCCACCAAGGTAGTCCACCAGCGGAGGCGAATCTGTCGTCGGCGATCATGAACGCTTTACAGATTGGTGGCGGCGGGGGAACGAGAGGCCCTGAGTCGCAGCCTCACCTCACACTGCAAACAAACACGGGAGAGCAAATCACTGTACCGTTAGATGTACATCAGGGCTCGCGTCAGGCTGATGAAAAACGACATCGTAACGCAGGAGCCTCTGCCCGATTTCGAGCTCGGAAGAAGGAGAGGGACAAGGATTTGAGGGAGAATATGCAGCGGCTGGAGAACGAGAACCGGGAGTTGAGCAGACAGAACCACGATTTGCAAGCCGAGCGCGACTATTATCGCAGTGAACGAAACCGGCTACGCGACGTGGTCCTACGAACCCCGAGCATCAGAGAGCACGCGGAGCAAGGACCTCCCAGCCCCCAGCCAACACGCGCCGTCGCTGCCGGGGGAGGTGCAGAGGGGTCATTCACAGGTTCTTTCGCAGCGGGCGGCAGTTCCTCTACGACGTCTCCGTCGTTGGCTCAACAGCAGCGTTCGCCACCATACGCACCCGAGCAACTCGAGAGACCGAGCAGGCGGCGCCGAACAGACCCAACGGCTGCCGACTTCTCACCTGCCCCTTACGCAATGCGCCCGGCGCCGGCCCCAGGCTCCTTGCCCCCTATCGTCACTCAAGGATATACGGGACCAATATCATCAGCTCCCCCGAGCGCAAGACTCCCTCCTTTGCGCTTCGATCAACCCGCCTCTTCTCCGACGACTGCGCATCCTTCAGGTTTCGAGTCGCAAACGCCGCCGCTACCGCATCACGCGCAGTACTATGGACGGCCTCCACCGCACGAGATGGGGTGGGCAACGGGGGCTCGGGAACCGCAAGAACCCCCCAGACGGTGATCTTCTTGATCACATCAGCAGTCGGGCTAGGCGAAAGAATATGTTGATTCACCTTTCGAACCTGTCCGACACGTCGACCGCGGCGCTGTAACCATATCGACCATGCTTGTTCTATCATTCCAACTCATACATAACCAAATAGACCCAGGACCGACTCTCGAGATACCCTCTTCGCAACTTGGACATACACCACCCAATTTCCTCAGGGACAACTTTCTTTATTGCTTTTCCTTTCTCTCGACTACATTTAGAAGATGCGTTTACTTCGGGCAACCGACAAAGGGACACTTTATAAAAGCCACGGCGTTGTTTTCTTCTGTTGGTGCTGGGATTTCAAGGCTGATATTTCCATCACTTCTGTCGGATTTCTTCAGCAACGGCAGGCTCTGCGAGCGGTTCTGACATGGGATTTTCTTCCCGTCCGCCGGGCTGTACCTCGTCACATCCAACTATTCGCCCAGGACAATTATACCCTCCGCGCGGTTTTGTTGACACGACATACCGGAGAAGGAGAAAAATAACAAAACTGGCTCGTGGGCTAAGGCGTCTTGATATTTGGGGCGTTCTGGGACTGGAGGTGCGGCTTGGAGGGTCATAGAAAGGGGGCATCACCACCAACATCATCATCATCATCATCACCACTATCGTCACATCACAGGCATTTTCATCTATACACTGCTTTTCTAATCTCATCAGGCACTGCATGGTCGCGGGAAATACCCCTCAGTTTGCCAGAAAATCTTCACACATACACTGGGAGCAAGAGAAGGGGAGGGGGCCCAGGGGCCGGGGACAAAAAGGCCAAAAGGGGCGGGGAAAAGAAAAAGGGAAAAAAGGGAGCCGGTCCAAGGCCGGCTGGCTGACTATAAGCATTATATCCACCACTATCGCCATAATCTATCTGGGAAAGCGGCGTCTTCTTACAAGTACCCTAAAATACCATTTTTGTAATACTATACTAATTGTACTAGTTCTTCTACAACAAAGCTAGCATACTACTTACAACTTTTTGCCTTGCGGTGTCAATGGCGCCTGTATTTGCCTTGATTGCTTACTTTATGTCTGGGCAATGATGGTTTCAGCCAATCTCTGCGTCTATCATGGGAGGTTCGTTCCCATCGCCCCGTACGAGCCAAAGTTCCAGGAATACTCGAAATGTTCGCGCAAAGGCACTGAGGAAGCGATGCCAGGGAAGACTTGTTCAAACGAAAGCTATCGTATAGGAGGCTACCCTACGGAACGTTGTCACATAGGGGGCTGTTCCATAGCAGACAGTCCCATAGGAGAACATCTCATTGGAAAGAGGTATCCAACAGAGGTTTATCCTACATGAGATTATCACTTAGGGGGGGTCATCACTTAGGATCTTATACATAGTCACGGTTGAGTCGCATGCTTTATTAAGACTACCCACGTAGTCATTCATTCATGAGGGTATCAACTACCAAATGAATCTTCTTTTCAGAAGGCGTGATCATAATCGCCGTGACTGTAGCGATGCCTGTATGTACTTTTTTTTTTTTTTTGCCCCTTTTCCCTTCTGTCTTTTCTCGCCATCGTTTTCTTCTTGCAACTACGACGGCATCACCCGCGAGACGGAACGCGGTGCAATGACCATTCCGTTGATGGTCGCCTGCCTCCGTGGCTGCCGCTGCTGCATCTGCGGCGGCTGCCGCCTGAATATGGGGACCGGCTTGGCCATCCGTCTGATGGGCGCCTGAGGAGTCATGGGCTGGGAAACGGCTTGTGGCTGCTGCTGCTGGGGCTGAGCGGCGATGGCTTGCGGCGAGCAGTATGTCGCGGTGGCGAATGCCTCGGACGTCGGGTGCTGGACGACCTCAGTCGCGGCCTGGTTCTCCTGCTGCTTGGCCTTTCCCTTCTTCCGCTTCTCTTCAAGTTTCATAGCCTTGTAGACGAGGGAAGTGAACTCGAGGAAGACCCTGCGGAGACGTTAGCGGACTGGCGTGGTGTAGTGAGGTATGGATTGGGGTGAAGGCAAATTGCAGGGGACAAGAGGTGACGGTTGGACTTACTCAGTGGAGTCGTTTTCGAAGACGATCTGTTTGCAACCAGAGTCTATGGAAGGCCGCTGGAAGTAGGTCATACCCCAGCGCTGGTTGACAAGGAGATGGTGGGCGATGCCGGCGATGATATTTTTGGCGGCATCGGCGTCGACTTCCTTGGCGGAGAGGTCGACAGAGTTGCCAGGGATGCGCAGGTATTCCTTGAGGCTCTCGTAGACTGCCTTTCCTCGACTAACGTCAAGACCCAGTGACCGGTAGCAGTGGTTTAGGTCAACGCGCGTGCCTAGGAATCCGCCATTAGCATATTGCCAGAGGGAAGGAGGGAAGGAGGGAAGGAGGGAAGGAGGGAGAGAGAAAAGGGAGATTGGGATGTAGTAAGATGGGGAGTGAAAATACGAACTCAGATTCATGTTCTTCCTCAAATTATACCAGTCAGGCTCACCGTGATGGTACATCTGTGGCAACTCGTCTGTCTTGCGCATCGGTGGGGGGTGGTTGCGTCCAACGCGAGCTTGCGGCGACGCAGAAGGGCCATTCTTCCTTGCCCTCTTGTTGGGTTTCTTGGCTTGTTTCTTCTTGGAGTATCGCTTCACTGTGAGTGGGTTAAAACTTGCTCTGAGTTGCGACATTGCTGCGATCCTGGAATTGAGCCTGCGGAGGAGGCCATCGGCAGCGTCGCCTGCATCCAGCTCGGCCTGGAGCTCCTCTTCAGTCGGGCGGGACGGATCGTCTCTCTGGCTGAGTGGAGCCGCCAGCGCTGCATTCTCAGCGGCGATCCGCAACTCCTCTTGAAGGGTGGCCTCGCGTCGTGCAGCCTCAGCGGCCTGCTCCTGGTGGGTTTCTGCTTCTCCAAATTCGGCGTTTAGCTGTGCCTCGAGATCTTGCTCGCAAATGGCCATGGGGTCGTTGTCGATTCCAGCTGTAAGTTCGGCATCGAGCTGTGCTTCGAGATCTCCCTCGGAGAAATCCATGAGGTCGTTACCGCCCGTTGCTCCGAGTTCAGAGTCGAGCTGTGCTCCGAGGTCCTCCTCGAGGAGATCTGTGAATCCGTCGTCTTGGATTTGGGGCTCACCGTTGGGGGGCTGCTTTGCCCACTCTGGAACATCTTCGCCGAATTGGGCCCAGAATTCCTCGTCGGTCATGTCCTCACCTTGGCCGTTGTGGGAAGCAGAAGTATCCTGGATGAGACTGAAATCATGAGGAATGGGGTGACTAACTTCATCGCCGTTGTTTGCGCTGATGATAGCAGCCTGAAGGGCTTCTTGTCTTCTGCGCTCTTCTCTGACATCAACATCGCGGTCGATTATCAGAGGGCCAGGGGTATCGTCGAATGACGGGGAACGCTCGCGACGAGAGCGGGAAGGCGTGTGAAGGCCAATACTGCCGGAGTGGATGGTCGAACGGACAGAGGAAGAGGAGGGTGAGGGGTGATCTGGAGGGTCAGAGGCGTCTGGGGTTGACGCCATGGTGAAGGGTGGCTGGAAGCTCTTGAAAGGGCTTCAATTGAGTGGTTACCGGTAGAAGCTGGGTTGTTGCTGAAGCCAGGCGGCCTGGAACTGACGGGCTTGATGAGGTAGAGGATGCTGAGGTCGTCAAGACTTGCGCGCAGCGCCAAATTGCCGAGAACGAGTACAGGGAGATAGTATGTGCGATTTGACAGTATGGAGCAGTAGTGAATGTAGAAGACTGGTTGTTGGTCGAACGAGGGCAGAAATGAAGTGAGATGTCTGCCTGGTTCCAAGTTAGGAATGGTGTGACCAAGACGAGGTCGAAGGCTGCTGGTATGCAGAAGGGACGATCAAGTTGGATTGACTGAGCCTTATAACTGTCACAGACGAAGGCCCAAGCTTCCAACTCGTCCATTTGCCTGAAGACAATAAGATCAATCCCATTGTCGTCCAGATTTTGAAGTGATTCAAACAATCCCATGGGAAATATTGCAGAAAGGTGTCGTCCAATCATAAGACGAGGTGATCTGGAAGCTCATTGGACGGTCAGCAAATATTCAAGGTGCTCAGGTGGGTTAGGGTCAGACGAAGCGACTACCCTGGAGGGATGGGGGCTCTGCCCCTCGAGCAGGCTTGAACGGGCTGCCTGAGGGTGACTCTTCGAGAAAATGATTTGCAGCTAGATATTTGGGAATTGTGAAGCCAGAAACGGGACTCGCGCTTCTGGTCTGGGAACAGGTTGATCATCATGACGGCTTTTGTTCTCACTCTGCTAGTCCAACGATGTGGAGACCAACCTGGAAACACCAGTCTCCAGAGGCGCGATTATTTCTGAGGGTGACAGGCATGATACGTGGGAAATATCTGGGCGAGAAAAACAGACACCTCAGGAGAGGCCATCAGCGAACTGTGTGGCTCCCTGGTTGTACGTTTTGATGGGTACCTCCAGCATTTGGCCATATATAACTTGAGTACGGAGCATCTCGTCAAATGAAGGGCGAAACTCTCGAAGGCTTTCAGATTTATAAATGGAACGTGGACCCACGGGAGTCACCTGGAGCTGAATTCGTATGCTTT
The DNA here is from genome assembly GCA_013435955.1 of Diaporthe sp. HANT25. Taxonomy (NCBI): domain Eukaryota; kingdom Fungi; phylum Ascomycota; class Sordariomycetes; order Diaporthales; family Diaporthaceae; genus Diaporthe; species Diaporthe sp. HANT25. The sequence continues at coordinate 1,624,558 of JACBFG010000015.1, read as the reverse complement.
GGAAGCTTCGCATTGTGTGTTGTAAATGTGTTTGCGACTGCAGCATGTTCCGTGTAAGTGGTTGAGTACCTAGGTAAGGGTCAATCAATCAATTGCCCAAACAGGCACCAACCCTGCAAGAGCAAACGGTTCGGAAGTCCCGGGGACCCCGGCTGGACGTCATTCTTAAAAGCGCTGTCGGGACTTTATCAACTTCTCCCCACTGGCTTACAAAAACCACACTTGCGATCGCGGAAGCAAACTTTCGAAGCCAAACATGCGGCCCAGAGGCAACATCGTCCCCAGGCGCATAGGCCACCCGCCAGCGGCATCAACGGCGCCAAGCTTCATCTGCTCGACCTGCAGGTTCGCAGCAGCAGCTACTGTCGCGCGCCCAAGACGAACTCGGCCATTCTCATCCACTTCGCCCGCCCGGTCTCCCTCTCTGCCGCCACCGCCACCGCCCTCGGGGCTGGTCGCCCTCTCGTCCAGGCGCCTCATCTCCGTCTCGGGCCCGGACAGCCCCAAGTTCCTGCAGGGCGTCATCACACAGAACATCCTCTCCCCAGCCGGGAGCGGGGCCGCCGGCGCGGGCTCCTACGCCGCCTTCCTGAACGCCACGGGCCGCGTGCTGCACGATGTCTTCATCTACCCGGACGCCCGCGGAAACCCTGGGGAGAGCTTCCTGGTCGAGGTCGACGCGGCCGAGGCGACCAGGCTCGAGCGCCACATCAAGCGCTACAAGCTGCGCGCCAACTTCGCCGTGCGCCTGCTCGACCCAACCGAGGTCACGGTGTGGCACGGCTGGGACGACAGCGGCAGCATTAGCACGGCGCTGGACGCCGCCGGCAAGGGTGCCAAGGACTCCCACCAGCTCGTGCACATGAAGGACCCGAGGGCGCCCGGGCTGGGGTACCGGATGCTCACGGAGGGGGAGCGGGCTCCCGCGGTGGACCTGGAGAGGGCCGCGGACGAGGACGTCTACCGCGTGAGGAGGTACCTCATGGGCGTGCCCGAGGGCCAGTCCGAGCTGCTCCGGGAGGGTGCGCTCCCGCTCGAGGGCAACCTGGACGTCATGGGCGGCATCGACTTCCGCAAGGGCTGCTACGTGGGCCAGGAGCTGACCATCCGCACCAAGCACCGCGGCGTCGTGCGCAAGCGGGTCCTGCCGGCCATGATCTACGGCGCGGACGGCGTGGAGCAGCCGCAGCGGTTGGAGTACCTCCCGGAGAACCAAGGTGTTGTTCAGTCGGCGGCCTCCATACCCGCGGACACGAGCATCGGGAGGTTTGAGAAGAGGGGCCGCAGCGCCGGCAAGTGGCTGCGGGGCGTGGGGAATGTCGGCCTGGCCCTGTGCCGGCTGGAGATCATGACGGACGTGGTGCTCCCCGGGGAGACGGCTGCGAGCTCATATACCCCTGCAGACGAGTTTGTCATGGAGAGAGAAGCGGGCAAGAATGGGGAGGAACCCTTCAAGGTCAAAATCAAGGCTTTCATTCCGGAGTGGTTGAGGCAGGGTTTGAATGAACAGCAGAAGCATTGATGATGGCCCGACTCGACTACCTTTGTTCGAAGTTCGGTCTTGACAGATGTATAATAGGTACCGGGACGAAGATATATTGAGCGTGTACAAAAGAATGCTACAAAATCAAGGCTAAAAGAAGTGTAACATTTGCATATGAAATGCACAGTATGTGATTGCCCTCATCGCTGTAGTCGAACAAACGTTTAGGGGCTATATGAACAGTCGTCTCCCATTAAAGCATTTACGAACAATAGCAGCTTACCTTTGCGATGGGTTCCTTGACCCAAGTGAACTCATCCAGGCAAGTTTTACGCACGGCATGGCTACGTCTCACCTGTGCAGTTGCGTCTCTTCGACGCCTATGATTGAGGCTCCGATGCGATAGAGGTAGAACGGGTGCGGACAGCTGGTCTTGAAGAGAGCGATCATGTTAGCTCAATCTTATCTGTTGGGTATCATGACAAAAACATGTGTGAACTCCCGGGCAACTACCTTTCCTCTCAAGCCGCGATGCCCGCCTCCTTCATCCTCTGTTCCTTCACAACCTGTGCCGCTTTTAACCTTTCCCTTGTCTTGGGCCACTGCGTCTCCCAGAACTTGACCGGGTCGTCCGACTTTGGTACTTCTCTCCGAGGTATCGGTGCGGTCTTGTCCTCGGCGGCGTGTTTCGGCTGCTCAGCGGCGGGACGAGCCTCGGGCACAGCCTCGTCCTTCTTGTCCTCGTCAGCAGCAGCGACGGCACCGCTCTTCCTCCCCTCCCTCCTAGCCCTCTTCTCCTCCCTCCGCCTCGTCTTCTCCGCAAGCCTGTCCTGCAGTTCGCGTATCCTGTCGTCCATCGCCTCCTCATCCTTCTGCTTCTTCAACCTCTCCCGCTCCTCGGCCTCCCGCACGAGCCTCTGCCTCTCCTCGACGATCCTGCGGCCCTCGGCCGTCTTGAGCGCCCTCTCGCGCTCCTCCTCCTCCCGCCTCGCGCCCGCCTCCTCCCTCTGCTTCTTGCTCCGCCCCTCCGCCTCCTCGAGCTCCTCCACGAACCGCCGCTGCCGCGCGTTCATGGCGTCCTTCTCCTTGGCCTTCTGCAGCGCCGCGCTCCGCGCCCCGTCGTACGCCGCCCGCGCCTCGTCGGAGGCCAGTATGTCGCGCGCCAGCCCGAACTCCTCCCACTTGTCCCGGTCGAAGTTGGCTTTCGCCTGGTCCGGGTGGTACTTGAGCGACCGCTTGCGCCATGCGCGCTGCACCGTCTCGCGGGTGATTGTGTCGCTGGAGGGGTCGATGCCCAGCAGGGCGTAGTAGTCGAGGCCGCGCGCCGCGGCGTCTTTGGCCGCGGCCAGCAGCTCGGCGCTGGCGTTTTCGCTCATTTTGGGCTTCGCGTATCTGCGAGTATGTCGGGAAATGTACTCGGCGCGTTTAAAATTGTTTGGTTTCGGACTGAGTCGTTGGTTGGGAGAGGCGGTAAAGTTATACGTTTTGGGAGACGGCAATCAGTTTACTTGAATGGCTTATCGAAGATTACGAGTGGCACTAAAATACGTTGAAAACTACGCCTGAAAGATACGGTCAGAATTACATAAACTTCGAGCAGTCTCGCAAACGGTCTTTCAAAATTGACAAGGACTTTTGTTTTTAGATACATCTTAGCGACTCATAAACATTTTGAATTCCAAATTTGTTTATAACATTCCATTTAATACGTTGCAGTGAGCCTCTGTACCAGATACTGCCCGCTATTGATCCCATCATACTTCTTGTCCGTCTCTTTCGCAAACGTGCCAGGGATGGCCTCGATGTGGCTTTTGAAGTTGGGGTTGCAGAAGTAACTACAAAGATCAATCAGTCTCATGTGCCGCGCTGCTCGATACAAAGTGCATGATGGGGACTCACGCGATACTGTAACGGGCCGGGTGCTCATCGGTCTTCCTTGGCGGCTCAACGACGCGGTGGATGGTGCTCTTGATGGTGTCGTTGCTCCATCTCGCGAGGAGATCACCTGCGTTCACGACACAGGTATTTTCGATGGGCGTTGCGTCCACAAACTCCCCGTTCGGGCTCTGCACTTGCAGGCCCCCAGCGCCGTCCTGGAAGAGCAGTGTGATGCTCCCATAGTCTGAGTGCGCGCCCGCGCGAACCTGGCCTGGGTTGACCTTGAACACCTCGCTCTTGACGGCAGGGTAGTGCAGCAGTCGCAGGGTGTTGTCGCCGACGTCGACGAAGCTGTCAAAGTGGTCCTCATCCAGACCCATTCCCACGGCGATGGCACGCATGACCTCGACGTGGATGGCCTTGCACTGTTCATGGAAGTCCAGCATCGTCGACTTGAACCCGTCTACCTCGGAGCCAGGCTTCTCAACTGGCCATCGGTTTGGGTAGTCCGCGTCACCCTCGCGACCGATCTCGAAACTCTCCTTGATGTCAGATGCGCCGGCTTTCAGCTTGGCTACATCGTTGCTTTCGCTGATCAGGGTGAGCTTCTCGCGCCCCGGGGCCGAGTAGCCCCTGTTTGCCTCCGGAGTTGTCCACCCAAGTGCCAGCTTCTCGTCTTGACTGAGCCCGTTGAAGAACTTGGCACTGGTGCCGAAGACATGCTTGCGCGTCTCGGGTGAGATTGGCAGGTTCTTGAGGTAGATGAAGCCGGCATTCTGGAAGCCGCTCAGGATTGCCTTCGCAGTCTCTTTACGCTGGGTGGCGTCGCCGTGCAGGAACTTGGAGAGGTCGATCAACTGATGAGAGGTTCAGCGTTCTAGGTCACCCATGGCCAACCCACCAGCACTCACGCACCGGGATCATGAGCCCCTGCTCGTCAACGGCGGCCTTCTCCATGATGTTTCTGTTACTCAAGATTTTGCGACAGGCCAATCGGTTATGGCGATGTGGAGTGCTCAAAGAGGTAGACTGGCTGTAAGTTCCGTCTGGTCAAGTAGGCTTGCTTCTTATTAGTGTCAACGGTGTCACGCGGCCATCCCCGGCGCGAGTCTGGATCTTTAAGTGGGAGGCAGTACGGTGTGAGCGCGGCAGTCTCCGGCTCTCAAGCCAGCTGTAAAGGGCAGGCGAACAAGGTTGACATTCGACAGACCCAGGGCCGAGACTCGTCACAGCCCAATCAATAAGATTTTACGCATTAAAAGTGCCAAAACACACTTTGGCAACGGCCGGCCTGATAAGGTTTCCGCCGGTTGACCAGGCGCCCCCGGGAAAGTCGAGATAAGGCCTGCCCCGTGGGAGGCGGGAGCACGAAGGAGGGGCCCGCGGGGTAGCTTTCCCCTGCCCTGTCGATCCTTTCCGGCAGCTCGCCCGGATTCACGAGCCTGAGTTTCTTCATATTCTTAATCCTACCTGATACTGTTCGTTGGTCCCTTGTCAGTTGTCCGGCCCAGCCAGTCAGCCTTTCACTCATTCGAGGGACGAGACAAGACTACATACGTACACAAGCCATGGCCGATCCTTCAACCCCATCGCCTGCAAAGGTGGTGGACATCCACACCCATATGTACCCTCCCTCCTACGTCCAGATCCTCGAGTCACGGTCCACCATCCCTCTAGTCCGGAAGTTCGCCAGCTCACCGGACCCGCGTCTGATCCTGCTCGAGGCCGAAGTGCCGTCCCTCAGCGGCGCCGATGATGCATCGGCCAAACCGCCGGGACGGCCACTGACCAAGCACTACTCCTCGCTGGCGCAGAAAATCCACTTCATGGACACCCACAAGATCGACATATCCGTCATCTCACTTGCAAACCCATGGCTGGACTTTCTAGACCCATCTGAGGCAGGGCCATTCGCAGCCTCTGTGAACAAGGAGTTCAGCGACATGTGCGCTGCTCACCCCGGACGGCTCTTCTTCTTCGGCACACTCCCCCTGACTGCACCACTGCCCACCATACAAGAGTCTATAACACAACTCAAGGGGCTCGACTACTGCCGCGGTGTGATCCTGGGGACGTCGGGCCTGGGCAAGGGGCTGGACGACCCAAACCTCCTGCCTATCTTCCAGGCCCTCGCCGACGCAGGGCTGACCATCTTCCTCCATCCGCACTACGGCCTGCCCAACGAGGTGTGGGGCCCGCGCGCCTCGGAGGAGTACGGCCACGTGCTGCCCCTGGCGCTGGGCTTCCCCATGGAGACGACCATCGCGGTGGCGCGCATGTACCTGGCGGGTGTCTTTGACGCGGTGCCCAGCCTGCAGATGATCCTGGCGCACAGCGGCGGGACGCTGCCGTTCCTTGCGGGCAGGATCGAGAGCTGCGTGCTCCACGACGGGCACCTGGTGCGCGAGGGCAAGGTCACCCCGCAGAGGCGGACGGTATGGGACGTTCTGCGGAGCCAGGTGTACCTAGACGCTGTCATCTACAGCGAGGTGGGCCTCAACGCAGCCATCGAGGCGAGCGGCGGTGCGGACAGGTTGATGTTCGGGACGGACCACCCCTTCTTCCCGCCGCTTGGCACGGATGAGGACGGGGAGTGGGAGAGCGTGGGCATGAATGCGGAAGCCGTGAACAAGGCCTTGGGTGAAGGGTCGGAGAAGGCGAAGGGGGTGATGGGCGGGAATGCTGTGAGGGTCTTGAGGCTGCATGGGGTGTGACGGGATTTGGAATACACATCGTAGGCATTTGCATACACACTGGTTTGGGCCATAAAAGTTTCGATCCACAACATAAGCTTCCAGCGATGAATACGCCGACTGATCAGCACGAGTCTAGAGTTGATCGTCCAATAAATAAATATTGGCTTTGTGACCCACTAAATAGCAGGTCAACTGTCACCGGTCAACTGGGTTTTTATTAAAACGCATGCAAGTTTATGCCAGATCTTCGAGTCGAGTTACTCAATCTGAGATCCAACTCGCGAAATGCCGACCAAATATAGAATTAAAGACCCTGATCATCCCGCTCAAACCTTGTCTGGGGTAGATTTGACAGCCCGGATCCCAATTTCCCTCAGCAGCCCCGCTGACATCACCCGCCGCTGTCTGGTGGGGGTCTTGCAAGTGCGACCCTCCACACCTCAGCTCAGCGTGGGCGCATTGCAGGCCGCTCACATGCACGTCGCCACCCAGACAGACCAAGGGGGGCCCGTTAGTTTTTATCAACCCTAAACATCCTCGACATCCCGCTCCCTATCTTCCCGGACCTGAGCCCCTCAGCATCACCCGGGCCAACCTCAGATGGGTTCGCAAGATGAAGAAGACACTGCTTCTGTGCTTCATCCACGGCTTCAAGGCAAGTGCACGCATTCTCTCCCAGTCGCAATCATCACCTTCTCTCCACGCCATCACCAACCCAACATCCACTAACACTTCCATCCAGGGGGGTGAGGAGACCTTCGGCCACAAGTATGCCTTCACCCAGCACCTGCGCGACCTCGTCGCCGAGCGGCTCCCGAAGCTCGACGTCCAGGTGCTGGTGTACCCCAAGTACGAGACGCGCGGCGACCTGGCCGACTGCGTGTCGCGGTTCCGCGACTGGCTGCAGGAGAAGGTGATCGACATCGAGGTGCAGAAGGGCACCCCCTCGCCGACCGTCGACCCCTCGGTGCGCGTCGTGCTCTGCGGGCACTCGATGGGCGGCATCGTCGCCGCCGAGACCCTCATCGCGCTCACCAGCGAGCGCGTCATCCCGCCCTCGTCGGCGTCGGGCGGCTCGGGCGACGGGAACCACACGGCCGCCCCCATGGAGGGCGACAGCTCCGTCGAGCTCAACGGGCTCATGTTCCCCTACGTCCAGGCCGTGCTCAGTTTCGATACGCCGTACCTGGGAATTAGTCCTGGTGTTGTCGCCCACGGCGCGGAGACGCATTACAGCACCGCCAGCGCCGCGCTCACCCAGCTGAGCACGCTGACAGGCCTCTGGGGCGCAAAAGGTGCCGCCGACGCTGGCAAGGACGAGCAGCAGCGGGGCCAGCAGGAGAAGAAGCCCATCGCGGCGCTACCGCCAGCGACGGGCGGCAACAACAAGGCCCACGACTCGTCGTCATCATCAACATGGGGCAGCTGGGGCAAGATGGCGCTATACGCGGGCGCGGGGGCAGCGCTGGCGGGGAGCGCGGCGGCGGCGTACCTGAAGCGGGACCAGCTGACCGAGGGCTGGACGTGGGTGTCGTCGCACCTCGAGTTCGTGGGGTGCCTCGCGCGCGGGGAGGAGCTGCGGCGGCGGGTGGCGTACATGGCGCGGGCGCAGAACGAGCTGGGCGTGGGCTTCGGCGTGCTGTACACGCGCCTGGGCAAGGGGGCCACGGCGCTGCAGCAGCAGGTCGCGGGCATCGGCGGCACCAACATGGTGGGCAGCGTGCTCGGGAGCCAGAGGACGTTTTGCAACCTCCCCAGCAGGCGCAACGGGCCCGAGAAGCTGGGCGTGTGGGAGGAGGCGGTTAATGATCAGGCTGGGGACGAGACGTCCGCACATATGGGTAAGTCTTTCCCTTTGCTAGGCTTGGAATTGGATTTTGGTTTGGAGTTTGGCGCTGACTCCTGCTTTGCTTTGTAGCCATGTTCGAACCAAAGGAGAACCCCGGCTACGACAAGCTCTCCAGCACAGCGGCGGACCTCATCGCGAAGTGGTCGAGCAACGACTGGTACGAGAGCAGCACGGAGGGAGAGATCGCAGTGGAAAAAGAGACGGCGGTTCCAGAAGGAGACATGTCTTCGGACAGTGATGAGGATATCCTGGCGAAGGGAGAGGTTGTGCAGTCGGCGCCACCGTCTTGACTGGGCCATGTGGCGTCGTGGCCTCGATTCACCGTGTTTTGTTTGTTTTCTTTACTTGTTTCTTCCTTGGTGCTGGTCTTTCTATTGCTACGATACAGGATTACATTGATTAAACAGGAGGGTGTGGTTCTCCTGCGTTCTAGTCTTTTTGGCCAAATACCCCTACAGCAGCCAAGTAGTGGCTCCGAGAATAAATGGATAGCTCATAACCCATACCGAGAAAGTGATAATGACGACTCTCCCATCAGTAAACCTATTGGGTCTTCTTCCCCTTCGTCTCAGCACCACCACCCAGAACCTTGCGCCGCTGCTTGATCATGTGCGTGTACAGCTTCGGCGCTCCAGGCAGGTACGTAGCCATGACGGCAACAGCAACGGCGGCGCCCACGGTGTTACCCTCGGCGGACGCGGACCGGGCGGCGAGGAAAAGCTCCCACAGCTCGCTGGAGATGCCGACGGGGTAGAGGACGAAGAAGCCGCTGTAGCGCATCCAGCGCAGCGGGGAGGGCTCGACCCCGGCGCCGAGCGACAGGGCGAAGAAGAGGTAGCGCACGACCTCGGTGACGGACCAGGCTAGAAGCATGGACGAGTAGGCCGGGCTGGCGGCGATGAGGGGGTAGAAGTGGACGGCGCCCCAGACGAGGGCGAAGCGGGACGAGACTTGCATCAGGGTCGTGAGGAGGGGGGCGCGGACGACTCCTGGTGTAGTTTTTGCGGGTCAGCTTGTAGCTCAACTTCGGGTCGTCTATTTCGTGCCCTCTGTCCTTCCGCCGGTCCTCAGAGGATAAGCTGTAAAGGTTAAAGCGAGAGGGGGCTTCACATACCGAGCAACGAGTGCACAATCTCCAGTGCGGCCAGGGTCTGCGTCCACTTTGTCCACTCGCCGACGGCAGGGTACACCAGCGCGGGCCCGGCGTCGGGGCCGTTGGACGCGAGGGTGGCGACGGTCCGGCCGAGGACGACGGACCAGAGGAGGGCCGAGAGGGCGTTGTAGGCGACGAGGTAGGCGCGCTTCGGGGCGGACATGCGCCGCGGGGACACGTTGGTCTTGACGACGTCTTGTTCTTGGGCCATTGTGGCTGGGCGTCCTTTGTCTTTTCACCTCCTTCGAATGTTCTTGGTATGTGTGTGTGTGTGTGTGTGGTGCGAAGAAGCCTCCTTGGATCGAGTTGTCTGGGTGGTGGTGGGTTGGTCGGGCAGGGGAGTTTGGCTGGTGGTAGTGCAGTGAGCCCAATTTTTTTCTGTTGAGCTCAAGCTCAAGCTCACAAGCGCGCAGAGCAAAATGCCCGCTTTTCGGCTAGGCCCGCAAGTCGATGTTTCTTCCCGAGGTCCTGCAGCAGCCCCGCTGGGCCCAGGGGGCCAGGGTCATCTTTCATGAACGGGCTGCAGGGCTTTGTACAGGCTCGCAGGGATCAGGGCCGAGGGGTTGCAAAAGATGGGGGTGGCAGTGCTCGAGGCGATTGCAGTGCCGACAGTCTGGTTCCTGGATGGATTGGCTTGGATCGGGTTGCTTTCTTCCTCAGCCCTATGAGATCAGATTAGATGAGATGTGCGTGATGCGAATGTGCATATCTATTGCGTGCTGGGCCTCGAAGCCGTACAACGGGCGAATCCACTGGCAAGGATGGATATTGTATGCCGCGGTAGTGATGGCAAGACTGTCTGCGTAAACCAGCCTAGGTGGCTTCTGGCTGTCGGATGGGGATTTGCAAGAGCCTTCACGTCCAGATCATAGATTGGGAAGAATTAAATCCCTGATTCTCATATTGCTTTTCAGACACAATTTTATTTTCACACCCAACACCGTTCATTTCATCATTATCATCATTCTGTGCTTCCTTGTAACCAAATTCCAGTCTGGCCGGGCCTCTCGCCCTCTCCAGAGGAAACAAAACATTCAAAACAAAAACATTGTACATTACAGACTTGGACCCATGGACAAATTCCAGCGTTGCCGAGTCCACCCCTAGTGGTCATGATACACATAAATCGAAAGCCATCCAAAAAGGCTCACACAGATACACAGCAGAGACTGAATTAGAAGCCGTGTTTGTGTTGTTGCCGTTTGGAATGGAGATAATAATCATCGGACACACGCTCAATGCTTCCTGTTGAACACCTTGGACCAGCCGCTAAAGAGGTACTGGTCCGTGTGCCTGCCGCAATGCGTGTACTGAACTGTGGTCGATGATGACGACGAGGCCTTCTTCCTCCTGGGGATGGAAGATGTCGATGCCGATGACATGGTCGAGGTCACGGAGTTTGACGAATCCTTCCTGCTCATGACGCCCCGAATGGCCCAGCCGTCTGTCGAGGTGGCTGATCGCGGTGTCTGTTGCATATGTCAGTCATGGTGTCGTTCGCATGATTTGTCATGCAGGAAGAGTATGTTGAGAAGACTGGGTACGCACGCTTTGGGATGTGGAGGACGTTGGAGATGCCATTGTGTTGTGACCGGAGCCCAGTGTGTACAACGGCGCTAGGGCTGGTACTCGAGACGAAGAACCCATGGTAGATGAGATTCGCGGAATAGTTTCTTTGGAGATTTCAAATCTGATATTGACTGCTTGGGATTGGAACAGTGCCGTCTCGGTCACGTCTTCGAGTGCTGACCGATTTGTTGGTGTGATGGTTATGAAGCTGAAGCTCCTTTGTTCTCCTCGAGCAGGGCTGCTTGACGATGGGCAGCACGCGGCAACTTCACGGGAGCGATATGATAACAGCGAGAGCCGGTCAGGATCGTATGTAGACACAGATGCACGCCTGGTGCGACAAGCAGGGACGTCAGAGGCGCTCGTCGAGGACAAAGAAAGGACGATGAGACCACGAAACAGATCGGGAGTCGCTTGGGAATGTGAAAGGGAGGAGGACTGAGAGCTCGCTAGCTTGGGTCCCGGCTCACGACAGGCCGGCGGGACGGAGCTCCTCTTATCAAGGGCCAGAACGGCCAAAGGGCGGGAGCTATGTCAGAAGCCATTCCCGTCGATCGGCCAGTGAGCCGTGCGAGTGACACCTCGCGCGGCAGGGTGTGAGCGAGTTGAGTGTGACTGCCTGGATAGGGTGGATGGCACACGAACAGGATAGGATGTTGCAAGGACAGGCTGCGATGCGGCAGAAAAGAGGATCCTCATCCCTGTCACCAGCTGGCAGTCCTACGTCGACAACAGGGTGGGCCCCCATCCCCAGCAGGCCCAGGTTGACGCATTTTCCCACTGTTTTGTAGGGCTGAAGGGTGAGCCGGGACCACAAGCTCATGGAGAAGAAGGGTGGGTGGGACGAGCAGCCATGTGCCTGATTGGGGGTTTTGGTCTGACCCGCAGGGCACCGTACCATGCCTTCAGAGGCTGGCTTCCTCGAGCAGGGCCGCCCTTGTTCCTTCGCGGCCGAGGGCGAGAAACATTTCCCACCATCCGAGAGAGACAGTCTTTGTGTACACACACACACACACACCTCTGTGCTCAGTTCACGTTCTCGATCTCGACCATGGCTGCCACGCTGTGCGTCCCAGCTCTGAGGGCCGCTTCTGCTAGTCGTCCCAGGCTAGGCTACTGCTGCGCATGCCTGCTGCTGGCGGCGGCAGGCGGCGACCGCTCGGATGACTGAGGCCAAAGCGCCAACAACAAAAAGACTCGAGCGTCCGGGTGACGATGCATGCTAGTAGCTGGGCCTGCCTGCAGGTCTCTCGGCCACGCTCCTGATTGCCTGCCAGCCCATACTTTGGTAGCATCGGCCCACGACTGAGACCCTTGGGGGCCGAATGGGCCGGCCCAACGGGCAAACCAGCCATTCACGTCGTGTGCGGGTGCACTGGGGTGGGTGTCAAACACCTGCAGGGCGCCGCTGAAAAGCAAGCAGGGAGAATAAGGCAACCAGGAAAAAAAAAGGACAGCTACCCAGGCCAGGCAGCCAGACATCTGAGGCCAAACAAGTTGAGGCCAAACCAGCTGAAGCGCATGCCTACGTGTTCCTGAGTGTTTTTCTGGAATCATTGGCACCCCTTCGTTGCGTCTGTGTCACCCTGCCTCGGCCTGGAATGCCTGAATGCCTGCTCACGCTTCGTCCGAGACCGATCCCAGGTCCTGGGGAAAGGGCAGGCAAGAATTCGGGCCCGAAGCTGCACTCACTCCTTGCTCTCCCTCGTTTGCTCACGCTTGGCCGAGCCACTTGTGCACCCTGGGATCGGCGACCTCAGATCTGGCTGCAGCAACGGTGCCTGCAGGGTGCATCATCGAGCTCCTGCGCTCCTCTCCCTTGAGCCCGATGCGCGTCTATCGCTCGAATTGCATCACGGCTCTTAGCCGCTGCTTGCACTGCTGAGCTTCTTCCTGCTCCTTAGTCACCGCGTGTTGGCAGCATCGGTTGACTTGCGGAAAGGCCCGGGAGTCCCAGTCGAGCTGTGGAATGCAGCTTCGCAACCACATGTGGACGAGAGACTAGCAGACTTTTATCCAGAACCTGTGATATAGCTTGAGTCCTACAGTAGAGCCCGTTGGATGTGCCTATCTATGTAAACAGAGGAAATCCTGGATCAGTCTGAAAGTAATAACCTACGTGCTATGAATCGCTTTGGATTCTTGAATTGTGGGCTGGACGTTGAAATGCGTGGATTGTGAGGGCTTGGCAAACACACACAGGAATGACAAATTTCAACGTCTACGACCTGGGGACTGTCCCAGATGCAGGTGACAACACCCGAAGTTCCTACCGCAACTTTGACACCTCCCTTCTCGGCGCAACACGGAACGATGTGGTAGATATCATGCACTGCATCCAACTGTGGGACTTGTTCAAGCAGGATAAAAGTGATGAGACCAGTAGTACTCGTCCACAATTCTTTTGACTACAACGCTGAGTTATCTAGTGACATAATGACGCCCCGTAGTGAAGACATGTTGAAGCCGTGCATGATGTCCTAGTAATCTCTTGATACGTTGCAATTCTTGTACGTGTCAAAAAAGACGATTGATTCTACTGAGACCACAAAAAGCTTTGCATGCTCACATATCTACACTTGATAAATTCTCTTGGCGTCACATAGGTAGCGGCTGGCATGTCATAGAACTCCATATTTTCATACTTTCTTTTTTGATTGATAGTCGCTTTTCTTTCTGGCCTCTTTCCAATGGATCCTAGCCAGAGGGTTTACGTGCTTTGCTGGCTTTTGCATACTTTGGGGTCTCCATTCGCGCCACCCCTTGTTATGTATTAATCAAGAAGAGACTCCTCTTTTTCAAGCTGATAGCACATCAACACCCAAGTGCCCATGACATTGCAGATGAAGCCCTAAACTCTCAATACGAACTCGTCCATGCTTGATGGTTTAGGAAGCATGTGCCTGATTGTTTATATCTGTACAAGGCACTTAAGTACAAATCTGCCGTTTCAGAGATTACTGCCTCTTCTTTTACAATCTATTCGTATCGTCCTCCAACTAGCCAATCCAAAATTTTGTTCTGTACATGTGGTGGTCATAAACCGTTTGGTGCATATCACCATGCGCCAGAACAATCTCGGTACATACCCTCAAACAGAGGTCTCCTCCCGCACTTGGGCACTGTTGATGAAATTACACCTTTGGAACAGCTGTCCCCACGCAATCGCCTTTTCAGCCTCTGTTGTCGGACCATCCTCATCGCTTATATGTTCCCGAACAGTCACCTGCCTGTTCACATGTGGACCGCCGAATAGCTGGAGGGAGATCTTGCCCGGCAAATTGTCCTGAGGATCGTCCTCGGCCACCCCTGTGAACGCTGGAGACCACTCCTCTTCAGGCGCTGCCGAGGTGACAAACCTTACAATCCTCTTGCTGACGGCCGCCGACAGCGCCAGCTGATCCGCTGAGTTATCGGCGCCACCCCCGAGGCTTTGGCTGTTCAGTACGTACGGTATGTCACTTAAGTGGGCAACCTTCCACATGGGCACGCCCATCATCGCATAAGATGGCGCGAAGCGTGTGGCGTTGTGCTCATACAGCCGTATGTTGTGGGCGTTGTGCCGACCATACTGCCAAGCAAAGTCCAACACAGGGCATGTAAACCAGAGGTCGCGGTTCATCTGCGCAGCACGGTAGTACTGTGGCGAAACGCCTTGTCCTTCGGCAATCTGTTCAAAGTCCGAGACGGGATAGAGCTCCAGTAACTTTTTCTTGGTAGACGAGGACAGCGTGAGCCACAGGCCGAAGCTGCTCAGCACCTCCTCGTCTGTCGCGGTCGTTGGCGGTGCATACCAGGCGCCATCGTTGGTCACCCAGGCAGCTATGATTGGGATATCCTTGACAACCTTTCCCTCCCGAATTAGTTTAGAGGGACGATCCGTGATAAAGTCGCCGTCGTAGGTTGGGAAGAAGAAGCCCTCACCAAACGGGGGCCGCGCCGCCCGCATCGCAGTGACGGAGAGATTCGTCAGGACGTCAAAGGGAGCCTCTCGGAGACACGCCAGCACCCCTTCCGTGTGGGCGTCGTCTCCCTCCTTCACGCACCCCACCTGCCGCGCAATCATGGCAGTATTGTCCGCCACAAGGTTCGACATGGTATTAAAATTCAGCCCCGGGGCGCCGGACATCATGACGGCCTTCTGGAACGGCACGCCCCTGGCGCCGCCGAAGGCAGTCATCTGCAGGCCGATGTCACTCCCGCCCACGCTCTGCCCGATGGCAGTCACCCGCGCGGGGTCGCCCCCGAAGCTGGCGATGTGATCGCGCACCCACTCCAGCGCCGCCCGCTGGTCCCTCAGCCCCGCGTTCGTCTGCCCGGCCTCCACCATCGCCGGGCCCGTCGCGAAGCCGAAGAAGCCAAGCCGGTAGTTGATCGCCACAAATATTAGTGGCTGGCCGTCCAGCCCCGCCTGGCGGAGGAGCCCGTCCGGCTCGTACAGGACCTCCTCGCCGGAGCCCAGCGCGTGCCCGCCCCCGTGCAGCCATACTGCGACGGGGAGCTTGGACTCGGGTCCCGTCCCGCGCAGCCTGGCGATGCGGAGGCTGAGGCAGTCCTCGCTGATATTCGTCACGCGCGAGGTAAAGGGGAGCACGTCGCCGGTGCCCTGGGGGCACCACGCGCCGGGGGTCGTGGCGTCGATGACGGAGCCCTTGGGCGGAATGGCCGGGACCGACGGAGCGAAACGGTTTGGGCCGGAGGTGTCCTCGGCGTAGAAAATGTTGTGGAATTGTTCCACTGACAAGTCGGCGGAGCGAGTGCCGATGTAAGTGACATCTTGGCTCGGATCTGTGACGAGTGGTGCCGGGACGAACTTCGGTGGGAGGTAAGGGGCGATCGTGCCGAGGAAAAGGTCCCTGGCAGGCTCAAGGAACACCGCGGCTAATCCAACGAGGACGGCTCCGACGCTAAAGATTACAAATGGGGTGATTCTTGCCATCGCTATGATTGAAGCAACTGTTTGGTTTCATCGGATCTGAGCTGGGGGATCATGCATATAGATCTTGTCTTCTGACTGTTTCCCTATGGTGTGAAACAGGTAGGGTGCGGAGAGGAAGTGCTTGAACGGACGTCCGTTTGCTGATGTAGGCGGCTGAGGCCGGCAAGAGGGAGCGATTGAAGCGGCCGCTTTACAAGATTCAATTGCTGTGAACCAACAGCTTCCAACGCGCGGCACGGTCTTTTCTGAGGGGCTATCACCAACATGCCTGTGTGTGTCTTGGCATTGCCATTCGATGTCGATGACCAGTTGTCAGCACTACTGCATGAAATTCTGGGGCTTGAGATCCCAGGCTGGATCGTCTTTCGATCTGCAGCAGATGCATCTTCCTATCCTCCATCACGCAAGAGATTTCTTTTCCGAGTACCGTATGATGAACCTGTTCTGGCTGCAAAGCAAGGTAGATGCCTCCATACATACCGTTCGTGGCTCCAATGTTTGGATTGAGCCTTGCCGACTCAAATTGTACCGCAGAGGGATGCCGAACAATTACCCTAATAAATCACAGTATGGCGGAGCCCTGGAATACCAGATGTATGAGGTTTTTATGCTCATTTTGTATGTTGGTACATGTTACTCCGCAAAGCAATACTCTCCTTTATATGACTGTTACATTGTACTAAAGTCAAATCCAGTTGTGAACACCCAGCCGAGGCAGACCAATAGGAACAACTTAAGCATTGCTATACATAAGACAAGCACAACTGAATGAATGAGAAAAAGGAATGAGCACCAAACACCTGTCTTTGCAAGGCGCTGTAGATATCACACCCACTCTCTCTCCGGATCAAGCGAGGACAAGAGTCATCAGACCCATTCTCTAGGTTTACCTTGAACCCCCGTGAACTCGTCTCGATCTTGGAGTTCCACCTCGTTGGGAGACCTTGTCATTTTTACTGTGCGGCTGTGAGGCACAGCTTGAACGTTGTCGGCAAGGCTAACGTCATCAACATCTTTCACACATGTTAGTTTCTTCATGATTTCGAAAGGAGGACAGAATCACATACCTTTCTTTTGGAAGTCAATCCATGAATTCTGGTTGAAGTCATGGATCGTTGAGCCGCGCGAAAAACGGTTCATGACCATGATGCTGCTTCGCTTGGACGGATCCTTGTAGGCGTTGTTTGGCATAGCCTCAGTGCTAGACAACACCTGAACTTCAGTGGGATTGTCCTCAACGATAGGCTGCACGCCCTTCCATCGGTAGAAGAGGTCAAGCGCAGGAATCGAGAGCCCATGGAAAATTATAGAGAAGAGCACGAGCCAGTACACGACTGGTATCATCGCCCGAGTCAGGTTGTCTTCTTCCTGGGTAAGAGCCTCTCCGGGCTTTGGGAAGAGGTGTCGGGTGTGCTCGACATAAAAGACGGCTCCAATACCTTTGAACATAATTTGTGTCAGCAACACCGCTAAATTGAATTTGGAGTACAGGGAATCTTTTCTTACCGATAGGACCAAAGTACCCCATAAAAAGAGCCTCCTTCCAATCTTTGACAACCTTGGGCATGAACTTGTATACCATGAAGATAGCAGGAATGCGTCGGAAAAGCAACACAAGGAGGCCGAGCGCGAAGAGACGACCGACCGTGATGCCGGTGATGTCTGGCTGGTTGAAAGCTTCCCATGGCATGATTGTACCGATGTACATGAAGCCACCAAAGTTCAGAATAACATCCACACAGCTGTTGACTTCGTCATGGCGCTTCTCAGTTTCCTCGAGGAACTGCCCGTTCCAGTTCAAGGCATTTCCGGCGACGAAACATGGGAGCAAATCGTCGGTCCCGAGCATTCCGCATACTCCGATGGTGAAAAGCTTTTCCATGGTCAACATTATGCACATTGCGGTGGTCACCCCGCCACTGTACTTGTACTTACTCCGAGCGCCGTCGGCCAGAGGAGAAGACTCTCATTGTCGACCCATTTTCTGTAACATATAAATTAGCGTTGATCGTTGTTATCTTCCCATTCCATTCAGAGCATTGCTGTACTTACCTCCTCAGGGAGAACTTGATCGCATACAAACTGCCGTACCCTAGGACAATGCCTATGGCAACGCTCATGAGGACAATGTACAGCCAACCCTCGACGAACCATTCCTGCATGGCCCGCCCGACTCCACCTCCGAGCCTGCCGACCGAGGGATCGTGAGCCGCTTCTGCGGCTGCCTCGGAAGCTCTTCGAATGAAGTTAGAGACGGCGGCTCGAGCTTCCGGAACAGTGATTCCCTCTTTGAAGACGACGTTGGCGAGATCTGCATGGCGGATGAGATATACTGCAAGTCTGAATTATACGAAAGTATGTTAGTGCGAGCAACCTCCTGTAAATCAGATATACGTACAAGAGGAATGGAAAGCCAAAACCGTCGTTTGCTCCTGCTTCAGACGAGATAATCTCACGCAATTCTCGTCGCACGTATTTGTCGGAGAAAGGCCCCTTAGCCACAGCTTGGGAAAGAATGGGATCCGTACACGTAACGCATGAACCGATGACAAGGGCGGCGAGCTACAATCCAACAGACATACCCGAAGTTAGAAATGTATCTGACTCTAGACGGTCAAGATAAGTGACACTCACAAGAGACAGGTTAGGAATTGTGGCGAGGATGCACACGGTCGTGAATAGCCACATCAGAGTCATGACTGGCAAGAGACAGATCGCCATCTCGACCCAGCGGAGCATTTGGTATTTGGCGGGCAGCTGAAAGCCTGCAATCACGAGCTGTACACCGATGACGACCCGGCATATACCCTAGCATCATTGGAACTTTTAGCCATCGATGATTGCGGTCTATTTCGCATACTGATACGATGTGACGTTGCGACATACCAAAGTGATGCTCTCTTGTTGACCTTCGGCAGCGGACCCCCATCTTTCCGAGTCCAGAAATCTTGCAGATATAGGCCCCAGTATGATCCCGATGAGGACAGCGGGTACTTTGTGGAGTGGATCAGTAGAACATCCTTCGAGATCATTATTATGACAAATCGGAGAGCTTACAAGCTTCGCCCAAGTACCACACCTGCTTGATCTTCACCGATATAAATCCATAAAAGACGATGAAAGCGCCTTAAATACACATTAATACATGTAAGCGAGCTGAACGTGGGAGGCGGAACTCACCTAACACGGCGATGACCGTGTTGAGCTCGCTGACATCTAGCGACGGCATTTTTCCGGAGGTCTAGAAAATCAAACGGAAAAAAAATAGATGAAAGCCCAATTCAAATGGAGGACAAGCAATTGCAGCAAACGCGATGTCTGCCGAAAGGATGACGGAGAAGGTGGGAAAAAAGGGAAAAGAAACACAATTCGGCCAGCCGAAATTGACACATTCCCAAAAGCGGGCGAAGACGACAATAAAGGTCTATGTTGGGCAAGCGCTGGAGATGCTATAATGAGATCTATGGGGAGCCATGAAGGAGAGAAAGAGCAGGAAAATTAAAAAAAGACAGGCAGGACGTAAGGGAGTTTCCGGCCACCCCTGGACGGTATATGACATAAAGCCTCTGGGCAATCAATAGACTGCTCAGAAGCGACGCAGATACATTACGCGCCGGTCTACGCCACTGCTGTCTCTTCTCGTAGGGATTCACGACGCTCCACACAGCCGCTGGCTCGCGGACTATCCGAACTTGACCTGTGGCGCCGCGTGAAACAAACAGGTGGAATATTGCCGAATAGCCTTTCACTGCTGTCTGTCCAGAGGCTCCAGAGTTAGAAGCAACAAGCCTCAGAGTGCCCGGCCAGCTAAGGCTTGGAAGAGTATCAGAGGCCCTGACATGCGGCACGCAGCATGACGGGTGTGCTACCTCCTTGTCGGCACATGCGACTGACGGTGTGTTGGAAGCAGATGCTTGTGTACGATGGGTATTGGCACTGCCGGCATGGCGCCTTGTCTGTGAGGATCGCCAACCCAAGAGATGCCAATGGTCTGGATACGGGAGAAACAAGTGTATATGAAGCTTAGCGACCCGAAAATTGTTATATGCCAATGCTGGGCTTTCTTGTTTCCGAAGTATGCTTTAACTAGTTTTAGTAAGCCAAGAGAAGATCGAATTCAGAACTCATTCTGCCCCTTGACACCCACTTCCTAAACAACGTCTCCATCTTAGACAACCAAGACGGTTATTTGATTCGTCATATTTCTTTTTTTGTTTTGGGTGTGATGACGAGTCTCACTTTCAGACACGGCCAAAACGATCATGATTGGCCATCAGGCTTGTGCTGGCACAACAGGCAACGGATTGTCCTCAGGGAGACTACCTCCCCATCATTGAACCATACTGCAAGTAAATCTGTACTCTTTAGAATCAATATCAACCACCCCAACTCCTGTCGTATTTGGAATGCTAGGCAACTATAAATAAATGTGTGACCGAAGTGATATCTCTACCAAGTATGAGTGCTTACATGAGTGGGTCTCCATTGTGGGGTTTGGCACCTATTCAATGTGCAAGACGAGTAAGGAATTGTAGAGAGGCGTATATCCCTTACCGAGATGGCTAAGCCAAGGCTGCGAGATATCCTATCAAGAGTCCGGATCTCGGACACCAACCACTCTGCCAACGCCGAGGACCACCTACAATGTCACGCCCAAGGAATTGGCGCGCCCGTAGTCCACGACGCACGGGGAGGCCAAGGCTGCAGAGCTGGGTGGGCTGAGAGCGGCCTATGGGCTTCTCCGTTACTAACCTACCATAGGATACCACGCTGCCGCCAATCGCAATGCCCTCACTCGAACTAAAGTTGCCAGACTCGAGTCGCGTTTCATGAAGGTCCGAGCTATGTTTTGCCGAGAAACAGCAGAGTACGCCGCTGCAGCGCCGATGGGCCAAGTGCCGAACCACCGCCGAGGCGCGGAGATATCGCACGGAGCGGTGAAAGTGGAGGATGAGAACAATGTGTGAAATATTTAGACCTTCAGCTCACCTCGTACTCTCTCTCAAGATCTTGGCTTGCCAAAATAGTAATGCTGAGGATTGGGTGGGTTCTGCGTGTCGTTGTCTCAAGGCGCTTTCAAAATTTATTTGACACACAGCGGACTATCCTCGGTGTATACTTCAGGCCCCTCCGAAACTTTCTATCAGCCTTGCTGGCAATCATGGCTGGCAAAAAAGCCGTCCCGAGTGGTGATGGCGCCCTCGTGCTGAGTCAACCGGCTCACTGCGTACACGCGGGAGATGTGTTGAGCCAGCTTCAGTCTGATTCACAAGTCGGACTATCAGACGGCGAGGTGTCCAAACGACAGCAAATCTACGGCCACAATGCACTCGAAGGAAGCGGTGGGGCAGGACCTATCCGCATTCTGATGAACCAGGTTCTCAATGCACTTACAATGGTTGGTTGGCAGCCCATAAACCTGGCTCCTCGTCGATATGTTCCGGGCTAATTATAACCCTGTTGTAGGTTTTGATCATGGCCATGGTTGCTAGTTTCGCAATCAAGTCATGGATCGAAGGTGGTGTGATTGCCTTCGTGGTTCTCCTCAACGTCGTGGTGGGGTTCCTCCAGGAGTATTCCGCTGAGAAGACTCTGGAGAGTATCCGTACTCTGGGATCGCCTACTGCCCAGGTCATTCGCATGGGCTCGAGCAAAGTAATTCCAACATCGCAACTCGTCCCTGGTGATATTGTTGAGCTTGTGACGGGTAACACGGTCCCTGCTGATCTGCGGTACGTCTGCTCGTTCTTGATTCAACGCCATCTGGCCCGACTTTCAACTGTTGTGAAGATAATTTATAACACCTTGTACTTACTTCCTCAATGTATAATATAGGCTCATTGAGGCTGTCAATCTGGAAACGGATGAGGCGCTGTTGACTGGCGAGTCTCTGCCTGTTGCGAAGAACGCCAACTCTACCTTTGATGTGGACACTGGCGCAGGTGACCGCTTGAACTTGGCCTATAGCTCCACCACAGTTACCAAAGGCCGAGCCAAAGCCGTGGTCTTCTCTATTGTAAGTCTGATCAATCTTTTCCTGATTGATCCTACTCATGCTGACCACAAAATCATCAGGGAATGGAAACAGAGATCGGCAAGATAGCCAGCGCGCTCCGTAACAAGGATTCCGTCATCCAGCCCGTGAAGCGTCGAGCAGATGGCTCGGCCGGTCCGCTTCAATATCTGCAAGCATGGGCACTTACCGTCTGGACGTTGTTGGGCAACTTCCTCGGCACCAACGTCGGCACACCCTTACAGAGGAAGCTGTCCAAGCTGGCAATTCTCCTATTCGGTATCGCTTGTCTGTGCGCATTCATCGTGGAAGCAGCGAACAACTTCAGCCCCGCAAACGAGGTAGTTATCTACGGAGTCGCCACGGGCCTGAGTATGATACCCGCAAGTCTTATTGTCGTATTGACGATCACAATGGCTGTCGGCACCAAGTACATGAGCAAGAGGAATGTAATTGTGCGCAAGCTCGATAGTTTGGAAGCCCTTGGCGCTGTCACCAACATTTGTTCGGACAAGACTGGTATGCTGGAACCCTCCAACCAATTGTTTCATTGTTTCTTCTTCTTCCTCTCCCCTCTTTTCTAGATTGTCCCGAGAAAGGATGCTAATTTTTTATGGTCTAGGGACTCTCACACAAGGTCGCATGGTTGCAAAAGCAGCTTGGATAGCCGGGAGGGGGACCTTCACTCTTGATAACCCAAAGGATCCCTATGATCCTTCCATGGGTTCAATCGCCTATCATGACGGTGTGCCTGAGTCGAGCCCAGCCGTCTCGGCGAATGCTCAGAGAGTTCTGGATGCTGCCCAGCTGTCTTCTGGACAGGCCACAGCGGAGCATGTCAACGTCGAAAACTTCATGAACGTGGCGTCCATGGCAAATACGGCCAATGTTGAAAGATCGGCGAAAGGCACCTGGTTAGCTAAGGGAGATCCTACAGAAATTGCTTTGCAGGTCTTCGCCTCGCGCTTCAATTGGAACAGGAGCAGGCTTGTGGACGAAACCAACGAGTGGAGTTTGATGGCCGAGTACCCTTTCGACTCTGATGTCAAGCGCATGTCCGTTATCTACAGCAAGAAGTCGGGCTCTGGACAAGAGGCTTGGGTCTTCTCCAAGGGTGCCGTTGAGCGCCTCCTTCCCCTCTGCACCCATTTCCAAGGCCCCAATGGCGACTCCGTCACGCAAAAGGGGTCAGAATGGACCGAAAGCATCATGAGGAACGTCGACTACCTTGCCAACCAAGGCCTTCGTGTCTTGTGTCTTGCCAGCACTCCTTGGAATGATGGACAGGGCAGTGGTTCTTTTGAGAATCTCAAGCGCGAGGACGTTGAGAGGAACCTGACTTTCCGCGGCCTCATCGGCATCTACGACCCCCCGCGCCCGGAGTCGGCCGGTGCTGTGGCCGCCTGCAAGAGAGCTCACATCACGGTACACATGCTCACGGGTGACCATCCCGGGACGGCCGCCGCCATCGCGAAGCAGGTTGGCATCGTCCCTGCGCGTCCTCAGCCCTCCATGGTCATGACAGCTTCGGAATTCGATAAGCTCTCGGACGACCAGGTGGACGCTCTGGACAGCCTACCCCGTGTCATCGCGCGTTGCACACCCCAGACTAAAGTCAGGATGATCGATGCTCTGCACCGGAGGCAGAGATTCGCTGCTATGACCGGAGACGGAGTCAATGATTCGCCCTCGCTTGTGCAAGCGGATGTCGGTATTGCCATGGTATGGCCCCTGTGACTCTTGTTCTCTCCTCGATATCCCATCCCTGGCAAATTATCGTCGTCACTAACGAACAAATATAGGGTCAAGCAGGCAGTGATGTTGCCAAGGACGCTTCAGATATTATCCTCACAGATGACAACTTTGCCTCAATCCTGAACGCTGTTGAGGAGGGCCGCAGGCTCTTTGACAACATTAAGAGATTTGTGCTGCATGTCCTCGCTGAGAACATTGCACAGGCAACAACTCTCCTAGTCGGTCTAGCATTCAAAGATGCTAACGGTAACTCGGTATTCCCTCTGGCACCGGTACAGATTCTTTGGGTTATTATGGTACGTGGAAACCTTGTCCATATGATGATATGTGAGTGTTAGCTAACTAGAGTGATCTATTCAGGCAACTTCAGGCATGCCTGATATGGGACTCGGTATGGAAGTTGCTGTTCCAAACATCATGAGTCGTCCTCCTCACAATCTTAAGACCGGTGTCTTTACGACCGAGCTCATAGTAGATATGATTGTGTACGGAATCTGGATGTCGATTCTCTGTCTCGCATCTTTCGTCCTAGTCGTCTTTGGCTTCGGAGATGGCAACCTTGGTACGTACATCTTCAATACATTCCTGCCCCGGCTCCAACCCGACGGGCAACGGGGATGTAGGCTGGAAAAGTCTCATTGCTGACCTGGAACAGGCGTTAACTGCAACAACGAGTATACCGATTCGTGTACTCTCGTGTTCCGTGCCCGTGCCACTACCTTTGTTTGCTTGACTTGGTTTGCACTATTCCTGGCATGGGAGATGGTCAATTTCAGGCGATCATTCTTCCGCCAGGTCCCCAAGTCGATGCACCCGAGCGGCAACTACCGGTGGTACCACGTTTTCTATCAATGGTGGAACGATAGTCGGCAGAACCCTTTCCTCTTTTGGGCCATCGTGGCTGGTTTCGTTACCATTTTCCCTACGCTCTACATTCCCGTCATAAACCATGTCGTCTTCAAGCACGAAGGCATTACTTGGGAATGGGGAATAGTGGTCGTCGAGAGCATCCTTTTCTTTGCCGGATGTGAAGGCTGGAAGTGGCTGAAGAGAGCTTACTTCAGGCGGCAGGATATGAAGAACGGTATCACTGGTACTCCAGATGAAGAGACAACCAGTGACTCTGAGGACGTCAACCGTTCTATCCATGACAGCGAGGGAGAAAAGAACGTCCGTCACAAGGAGGGGTGATTCATGGGAGCTGCAAGGGCATAGATAATATTCAATGCTAAAGATGAATACTGCTATGAGGCACAACATGATGCCGTGACACCCTCATTCAGATTGTTGCTGCATCATGAGCTGCTGACGGAAGATTCAGGGTACTTTGGATGACCATTGCCACTTTTTGGCTACACAGAATACCACTATTTTG
>JACBFG010000015.1:1588121-1599647 GCA_013435955.1 Diaporthe sp. HANT25 | reverse complement strand
TGTGTGTGTGTGTGTGTGTGTGTGTGTGTGTGTGTGTGGTGTTGTTGAAATCGGTATGAGCGAACGAGTTACGTACCGGTGTACCCTCCGTTTTTGCAGGTGCGAATCTCTCTTTTCATTTTGATAATCACGAGCATGTGAAACCGGGAGTACGCATATTTGTAATCAAACAGAGCAATCCTTCTACTTGAATCTTTGCCGGAAATGGATCTAAAGCTTTTCCATTGAAGTAGCATCATTTCAAAAGGACTCCATTAACGCGGCTGGGCATACTTCCTCCAGATTGGGTCTGCAAGAAGCCTGGGAAGGTCCTCCTCATTAACTCCACATAGCATTTCTCGACCTCCGTCAGGAAGCTCAGGCATCATAATTTGCATCCCGTTCAAGATGCCGTTACTCGGGGACCTAATCGCCTTGATGCGATCACCCAGCGCAGGACCCCACTGCAGGCCATACAGCTCAAACTTGGCCCAGCTCGTCTGCGAGCAGGACAGTCCCGGACAGTCTAGGAATGCAGACGGCGACAAGAACCTCACATCGTCCAGCCCGTTGATCAGCTTGATGATGTCGTTGGTGAAGGATCCTTGAAACTCGTCGTTCATGTTTTGGATCGCCTTCCGAAGCAATACAGCGATCTCGGCAACGCTGTTTTCGCCGCCGTCCAACATCTTACGAAGGGGCATCTTGACCTCGATAAACTCGACAAAGCTCCCGAGGGTGCCCTCGTCGATGGGAGGCTGGATGCGCCGCCGCCCGTCGACCGCCATGTTAAAGACCGAGACCTCGTCCCCCTTGATCTTGTCCGGTGGGTACTGAGCGGCCATGACAGAGCGCCAGGCGAGCGCCGTCAGGGCGTCGTTGGTGCTGATGTATGCCGGGTCACCCGACTGAGGGTTCTTGGGGTACGCGTCCTCCTTGAGCTGCTTCAATGACTCCTTGGAGAAGTAGAAAATCTGCCCGACGTGCCCATCCGACTTGAGAACCTTCGCCAGCTGCTTGGCCGGATCGCTCAGAAGCACATACTGCGGGTGGTCCTCCAGCCTACCTGCCTTCCCAGCGGATGGACCCTGGGGGTTGATGGCGCGGCGCCTGTCGCTGACGATGCTCTGGCGCAGCTCAAAAGGTTGAGTTATCTCAAGCCCTTGGGCCCTGCGACATTCTTCTGCCCAGATGGCCGTCCATGTAAAGAACGTTGTGCCATCGCCGATCATGTGGAATGGATTCCAGTTCAGGATCAGGCCGCCTCGGATAAAGTTCAGCTGAATAAGCATGATAGGCAGGCGATCCTCGGGAGATGGCCATGTGTAGCGGCGCGCGAATATCTTCGGGTCGAATGCAGACACAGGGAAATGCTTCTCTTTCAGTTCGGAAAAGGTCAGAGGATATGCCCCAGGTGACCGGAGATCGTTGACCGTGATCGGCTGGATCACCTCAAGCCTTTCCTTGTCGTTCAGCAGCTGGATCTTCATCGCCCCGCCTTGCTTCGCGTCCGGGTCCGCGACGGCTTCGCCTTTCAGCACGGGAATGCGGCGGCATGTGGCTTCCCAGCCATCCCTCAGGACTCGTGTCACCTCATCCAGGTCATAGTTGTCAGACAGCTCAAAAGGGAAGATCTGGAGTGAGATCAGTCAGCTACGAAGTATGCCAGCCGGAACGTAGAATTAGGCTGGGGCTGGAAACTTGCATATCTTGGCCAGCCTCTTGGACTGATCTGCTCGATAGGCGTGACTTTGAACAAGAGGTCCCTGTCGATGAAGTCCATTTTGGTTTCTTGACTGGGCTCTGAAAACTCAAAAGTCGTTTATGAGAGTTGTGATGAGGGTTATTGGGCCGCTTCCAAGGTAGCTAGCATTGTCTCGAGAAGCTGGTGAGAAAATCTGGTTCGTCAGGTCTCAATATTTGCTTCCTTTTCCTTCCTGACAGATTAGCGCCTGCAGTCTCGCACCGCATCTAGTTCTAAGAATGGGAAGCTTTTTGTCAAAATCTTGATAAATCTTGTGTTGACTGTTGGCCTGGTTCACCAATGGAACCCCTCGTTAAAGATGGAGCTGAGTGGACCCTATACATGCAGGCAGGATCCTGCCAATGCGCCATTAACGACATAGTCTACCGGCAATTACATGGGGACGAGGAACGTGATCGGCAAGACTGCCTATTTCAAGCCGGGACTCTACGGGGATTGGCAGGAGTTTTTGCCGAACCCCAAATGTACTGGCCGAGCTTTAAAAATGGCTAGGTATAACTATGCTCCACCGCGAGAACTGGCATGCCGTTGGGGCTGCAGACATAGATTCCGAACCGGTAGTCCAGCAGCCTAACCAGAGGTAAAACAGCAAAAACTAGAGCGATTGGGATGTGATATGTCGGTGCTACTCTGGAACCTCTTGAGTCCTTCCAAACGGCCAGAAGAAGCCCGGTTTTTTCAAGATATGGGGAGGATGCCGTCGAGAAAACGAATTCTCGAACTTTTCTAGTCCCGTGATGTTTGCAGCACTTTAACAGATCTCTCTGCATTTTATTAACTCCCTATTAATGACATTGACCCTACCATAGAGGCCATTTTCGGCCCGGTGCCGGCTGGGACCGACCTGAATAAAGATCCTGTCGCCGGCAATGATGTGGCTGTGGCAGTCTTGCTCGGTATAGCAACGGGAGCTGTCTTCTGAGGCTAAGGTGGCGTCATTTCAAGGGCAGCCCCGTGAAGCCAATGGCAGCGTGATAGTAGCGGCATTGATCTTGACATATGCTATTGGCGGAATGTCATTTGCTGCTGGACACTACGGTGCAGGCAAGCATGTCTGGTCTGTTAAGCCAGTCAATGTGGCCATAGCGGCTAAGGTGAGGCGATTCGATTCGTCAATTTTGTATTGTGAGCTCAGCTAATATGTGTAATTCCTAGTTAGTCTGTATATACTGGATATATGTTTAGTGATTTTTATTTTTATTCAATGTTTACATAGTCTTTTTTTTTTGGAGCTGCGCAAGCTTGGCTATGCGGTCTAGTCCAGGGCCCGACTGTTCTTCAGCTAATTTTGTCTAAGAAAAACTTGCTCGCCCTCTTTCAGATCAATCAGAGGCAGACAAATAAAAGTCGACAAGATTGATGTGTTGTGATCAATGAGCTGAATTGAAGGGAGTAAAATGACAGCGTTTGCCTACGCATCGGGCGTTGGGAGCATGCCAATCTTCAATACAATGTCAAATTTGCCCCAACACGCTCGCAAGGTCTCTTTAAAAGAGTGATTGCCAGATCTGAGCGTGGTAGCTTTCCTTCTCGGTCGTGAATACGACCAAGGGGCTAATGAAAGGACCCCTACAGTGCGGTGGAGAACGGATCGGCCGAGCCGCCCAGAGCGTCGGATCAGAGTGGATCAGTCTTTTTTCCCAACTCGCCACATGACCAAAAACAGACGATCTCCTATCCCACCACTCGACTGCGGAGGCAGCGCTAACCTGCATTCCTCGAACTTGCAGCCAGGTGACGATGAGATTTCTATCGTGTCTGGCCGCCCTCGTAACAATATGTGCGGCCACCACAGTGCCGAACCAACGCTGCGATGATGGCCGGAACAAGGAGGTCACGGTCCTTCCTCACGACACATCGGTGCAGGCAAAGCTGGAGCCCGGGAAAGGAACTGAAGTGAGGCTGGAACTCGGCACGTCGACTCTCCTGGATGAGGAGGCCTGCGCACAATGGGCTAGGGAGCTTACCAGGGGGACCATCGAACTCGAGGCCATGGGAAGGCCGACGCTCTACTCTCAGCTCAACATCTCGGGATGTCGCCCGTCAAAGTACTGGAAGGGGAAAGCCCAGCTGTACGTCTCTTACGCCCAGGAAATGCACGCTTTTCCGCCCGTATCGACTTTCAAGACCACGCTTCGCCTGTACGATGCCAATTCCGAGGAACGAGGTTGTCTCCGGTCCCACATCACTCCGGCACTTCCCCCTAGTTGGAGCTCCATGCTACGGTACTTCCCGCTGGGTATATTCCTCTTTGTTCTAGTGGTAGGGGCCATTCGCAGCCTGGTGAATCTTCCACCCCCGGAGGACGATGACTCCGTTCCGCGCTTGGGGGATGGAGATGGGGACGAGGACGAAGATACGCCGGATCCGCAGCCCGTCCTCCCCAACGTCGGGGATTGCATCCAATACCTTCAGCACATCTTCCTGAGCGCGAGTCTCAGTCTCTTCTATCCTGGATTCATGATCCCTGTGGCCGGTCGTCTCTCTTGGTCGTCGCTGTTCAGCGGTGGCATCCTGACGTATGGACACGCCGACTATGCGAGCATCTCCGGTGGGATATACGAGAGGAACGGCACCTACGACGGAGGCACTTTTGGACTGGAGACGATGGCCCAGATCGTGGGCGCGCCCGCCACCATGGGAACTTGGCTGAATATGTTGTTCCTCTTCACCATTGTCTTGATCATCAGCGCGTTCTTGATCGAGGCGTTCTGGTTCTTTCAGCGGATTCGAATGCCAGCGTCCGCAATCTCATGGACGGACCGGATTCAACAGACGGGCAGACAGGTGCTCCAGGTTGCGTTGTCCTATTTCATCGTACCCCTGATATCTCTTTCCGTGTACCAGCTGATACACGCCTCTTGGCTTCCGCTCTACCATACGGTCCTGGCTGCACTATTGATCTTCGTAACCCTTGCATCTCTCACATGGCTCTTCCGATCTCTACCCACGCGCAGCCTCGGTGTTCTGCTTTTCAACCGAGACAAACAGTACTCACGGATGACAGGTGGTGGGCATCAAGCGGATACTCTTTTTGTGCACATGCTGTTCATTCTTAACTTTATCCGCGGAGTCGCCATAGGAGGTCTACAATTTTCAGGGCTCGCTCAGCTAGTGGTCCTAGCAGCCTGCGAGGTCATCATGATAATCTGTATCGCTGCTCTCCAGGTGTATCCAACATTTTCGTTGGGAACTATCACTGCTGTTGCCAGGCTCTTTGTCTTATTAGCCATGGTCGCATTCATCCCTGGAGTGGCACCCGACAGAACCAGACACGTGGTTGGCTATATCATCCTACTGTTGCACGCTAGCATACTTGTCCTTGGATTTCTCCTGCAAGGAGTTTGGGATCTTGTGCAGCTCATCAAGAGGTGGATTACTGAGGAGCGCCCAGATGTAAGTGATGCCTGAACTGACAGAATCGACAATATCAGTGTATGTGCTAACTGGCAAAGGCCTACGGTCTCCAGCAGCTCGAACGTCGACAGCCATCAAGGAGCGACATGCGGGCAAGTCCACGTCTCGATGTGTCCAACGCCAGCACGCCCAACGAAGATGTCCAGTCGCCGAGCTCGTACTTCGAGTCTGAGCCGGGCCCCTACGCCGCCCACCGGTTACGCCCGCCGCAATACAGTATCCATTCCGCCAGCTCTAATCGCTTCTACAGGCCCCCCAGGTCTACATCCCGTACGAGCTCCACCCGATCCTGGGAGACTCGAGAGTCCGGTATAAGTGACAACAGGTTCTCAAGGGTGACCCTGAGCGGGAGCTTCGATGCTCTCCATGGACCGCCATCGCCGACCATAGAAGAATCTGTGCCTCTCAGCCGGGCGATGTGCTCGAGTCCGTCCGCGGTAGACGACTATCACCCATCAGACAAGGAGAATAGTCCCCAGACTCCGGCTGAATCTGAGCGCACAGAAGCCTTGGGCCCCAGATGGAATGACTACTCATTCCGCGAGTCGGATTTGTACTATGGAGGTGGCCCTCGGGGACAAGGAAGTAAGAAAAGCGATGACACTGCCGTTGAAACCCCGCAGTCTTCACGGCAAGCATCTCGCAAAACACTGAGGCGGTATATCAAAAGGGAGCAAAGTGGCACGACGGCTCCCAGCAAAGGCTTCGAGGTAATAAGACGGCCTCCGCCACCAGGCACGTAGTAATTGAGCCCGCGCTGGAGCTGCTAATTCGGAAAAGAAAAGTATATGGAAATCATATGGATAAACTCCAAAAACTTCATCTTTATGGCTGTAGATATTCAGACAAGATAACATATTGAGCTCCGTCGTTGTTCTAAAATCTGATTTAAGTTCGCCGAGGCTTGTTCTATCGCATATGTTGTAAATCCTTTCATTTGCCCCAGAGCGGAGTGCAACCCAGACCAACAAATCCTCCCATGCCGAGTTTTCTCGCGTGCTTCCTCTTCAGTGAAAAGCCGACCCACCGGTTAGTGCCCTGCAATGCTGCCGTCTCCGGAACGATCCAGGGCATCTTGACTGGCCCGCCCGGATCGCGTCATCCGGCTCCCCGGCGAGGAGTCATCGGTCGCTGCGGGTCTGCGCGGATACGATCTGCACCGCTCCGAGCCGAGCGTCATGCCACAAATTGCCGTCGCCTCGGCCACATTTAGTACACTTCGTGAGCAAATATTAAAAGACGCAGACCATAGCCCACATCGACGCGTACCTGGTCTCGGATTTAATGTATCGTCGGTCGCTATTGTTTTGAATTATTCAGCTCTTGCCGCATCACCGGCCACAGTCGCCATTTGCATAACATTTTTACTGCGAATGCATGCAGTCTCCCTGCTTCTCCCTTACTTCTCTCCTGTAGCCGGAAGCACGGGTCTCACCAGTGTTCAATCAGTGCTCATACATATACACACGGCCAATCCCTAGGTACTGAACCACGCCGCATCCGCAGCAGCGCAGATAGTCAGTCGTTTGGTCCAAGCAAAAGCAAAACCCGCCAGCCATGGCCCTCCCCTTCGCCATCCCGCCGGGCCTCCTCCACGCGGACTTCACCATGTCCCCGACCACGGAGGCCGACGCGGAGCGCATCGCCGAGATCTACTACGCGGCCTTCCAGACCGACCCGGGAAACACGTACTGGTGGTCCGCAGACACGGCCGCCATGATGGAGTGGATGCTGCGCCGCATCCGCCGCAAGATGGCGGACCGGTCCGTGCGCCACTTCAAGGTCGTCGACACCAGGACGGGCGACATGGTCGCCTTTGCGCGCTGGGATGTGCCGCGCGGGTGCGACGCTTTTGGCGAGTGGGTGGGCGGTGATGAGGTTAATGGACGGGTGGATGCCGACGTCTCGGGGTTGGTAAAGGAGGGCGAGAGCGAGAGTAAGGCTAATGGCGAGGTGCCAGCGCCGTTAACTGGTGGCGATGATGTGCCGCAGCCTTCGTCCTCTGACGCTTTGGATATCCCCAGAGGTTGCGACCCGGAACTGTGCCGGGGCTTCTTCGACGGGTTGGTCCGGATGTCCAGCAAGTGGATGGCCGAGGACATGCTAGGTAGGCAGCGATGATGTGCCCCCTTTCTTGGAGATGCTGGGTTGATCGTACTAACTGGTGGTCTGTTTTCAGGGCTGTCTCTGATTGCAACGTCGACCAAATATTTCAAGAGAGGCGCCGCAAAGGCTTTGATAGTCCCTATGCTGGAGATCGCCGACGCACAAGGCCTCAAGACCTATCTTGAAGCCACACCCGCTGGCAAGCCCGTGTATGAGAAGCTTGGCTTCCGAGAAGTCGATGCGCTGGAGTTCAACTTGGACGAGCTTACCAAGGACCACCATGGCATCTACAAGCTTTGTATCATGATACGGGAGCCGGTAAAGCAATAAACATTTGATCGACTCACAACGTTGAACCCGAGTCAGCAATACTGGGACTTTTACGAGCCTCAGCTGAGGCTTACGATTGCAATCATGTGATATTGAAGTTCAAGCGAGTCTCACTGCTTGCAGAGGGATCAGCATTATAAGCTTTCAAAGGTAGAATCACTAGAGGAATGATCAGTAACTGATCAGCTGCTAGAGTCAGATGGCTACCATGCAGTGGGATCGAGAAGCGTCACTCCAGACAGCGCTCAAAAGTAAGGTTACCAGGTACGCTTTATCACGCCGAGGGAACTTGCGTATCTTTCATTAGATCATGATAATAATCGGCTGTCTAATGCCCACTTGTGGTATGCAAAGAAAGGTATATTAGGACTGCATTCGGGAGTGATACAGAAAGAAGCCCAGCATTGGTATGAGCACCTTCGAATGTTATACAGGGCTAAGACATAGAGGCATCTGCTATAAACCAGCTACATATCAGCTTGTACTTGTGTAACACTATTCGGTTATCTACATGTTAGTACAGCTTCTCCCTGTAGTGATCACTACGCCCTATCAGCCCACGCTGAATTTGGTGACTATTTAAGCATCTTAGCTTTTGCAGGATGAGCCTTCCAGAAAGGTCACTGAGTCAATGATTGTTGCATAGAGAGCGTTCTAGATTGCAAGTGTTTGACGTGTTATATGACTAAGCGCACAGTTCATAGTATGCGAATGGACTGCCGTTCCCATCGCTCATACAGTTCAGAATTCCCGTAGTCGTCTGCATAAAATGCCCCAACTCGAAAATGATGCCCAGACTCACTGTCCTGCAGTAACAACAGTCCCCTCAAACCAGGACGGTCATCCCAATCTGATTCACATCTGTAAAGACCAAACAATCGAATACCACACTCAAAGCTGTCGTCCCTTGCATCCTCTGCCAAAAATTTCCAGTCGGGCGTGAAATGAAGGCTTGTTGTCTGAGTCTCCCACTGCCCTCCAAACCCGTAGGGCGTCTGACAGATCTCCCACTCCCATCCGTGCCCATAGAGTCTTTCGCTCCTTTCGGCGGCGGATAGATCTAACGGATCTCGGCACATGAGGCCTGAGAGCTCGAGGTAACATCCGGGGCCGACGCGACCCATTGGATCTGGTCCTGTCAAGATCATCTGGTGGTTTTCAATTTCGGCCTCGAAGTGTGGAGGCGACACACCTGAGTACTCGGACATGGGCCAACTGGCTCTTTCAAGACGGGAGGCCCAAGACCAACTTGGTGCATTGTAAGATCCGGGATCAGTACTTTTCAACTGCTCGACCATGTTCTGGAATGACTGGTCGTGCGATGTCAATGCCCAAAGCAGATGGCTCTGCCAGCCCCGCTGTGCGTCCCGGATCCCGGGGCAATGCCAGATGCCAGCAAGATATTGTGCCGGCCCCTCGCCTCTTAGTCTTGAAATTTGGTCCAATTGCTTGAACATGCCGGAGATGGCTGGCAGCTTGTCTTGGATAAATGTCAGTTGTTTCCCTGCAAACTCCTCCAAACACGTCGTCCACGATTTGCGGCCATCTTCGCGAGATGGTTTCACGTCCTCAATATTGATGCCGTTCTCGGAACGTATACAATGAGCACATTTGAGGTGAATCATTTGTTTTCCAAACACGAGCAATCGTTTCGATAGCTCTTTCTCCTGCCAGACCCAGCCGCGCGTGTCCCACTTGCAGTGCCGTAGCTCACTGGCAAAAGGTAGTCGGTCTGGCAGGTCCTGTGGAAGCGGACTGGGATCTGCCAGTGTAGATAATGAGAAGCTGCCCACAACATTCGGGTTGAGGGCTGACGAAAAAGATACTTCTACCGCTTCGATCCGACGCGGGATCAGGAACCCCTCGTTGAAAGATTCTGACGCAGCCGCAGCTATTGTGACGAAGGAGTTGTAGAATATCTGGTACATTCTTCCCGCCTCCCTGCCCCAATCATCACTGTCATCCTGGATAATGCAGAGGGCGTCAATCCAGAGGTAGCGGATTCCAAGACCTCGTGTGACGGTGACTGCGTCTTGTAAACACTGTGGAAGGGCGAAGAACTCAATACACCGGAGGCGACTGTTAAGGGTATCTTTGGTCGTTATTGTTGTCGGCTTGACATTTCCCCAACAATAGCTGAGCGCGGCATAGCTGACGACATGACTTCCAGACTCATCCGATATCATTTTCCTTTGAAGATCGGTTGTATCCACAAGTCTAATACAGCCTGGACTCTGAGCAGGAACGGGAAAGAGGTCCAGAAGCCTCGTGGGGAGGAATAGACTGCCGGTATGTTTGCCAGGTTGATCTAGTCGTGTGCATCCTGCGCCTGCGCCTCCAGTCGCACGCTCTTCGCTTCGGTTGTTGGTGTCGCCGTCTGCGATTAAGCACTCATCGGGGCTATCATTCGGATCGGGTGCCGGGCCAAGAAGCTGGGGTTTCCCACGAGAACATAGGCCTTCTTCAACAATACACTCAGTGATCCATCTTTGGCACATGGAGATGTTTTGTGGCGACCATGGATCACCACTCAATTTTCTCTTCAAACCCAACCACTTTCTGCAAGGGTCTTCGTCTGCCAGTTAGGAATCAGATCAGTATGGTACCCAAAGATTCGTTCAAGGTTAACGGCACGATCGTGCGGGCGTACCTCCTGCGCCGTAAGTCAAGAACCGGAAGACGTGAGCCTCCCATTTTTCCAACTCCAGGTCTTCCGGAATTGTCGCTTGTATGTCGTTATCTCGCCCCAACTCAGGGCGTTTGACGCTGACCACGACGGAATGAAGGGTTGTGCGACCTTCATTGAGTACCCAGCAGTACTCAAAACGCAGGACGAGCGGGTTTGGGTGTGGCTTCCACCATGAAGCTCCTTGGTACTTGTCCTGCAGTCCTTCTTTCACTGCGGCACAGAATTTGCACCCGCCCTCCGCGGCCTGCGACAGGCCTGGCAGCGTCGGGACGTAGTCTTCTCGGACGTAGTCGATGCCGCCGTACTCCAAGTAGGGCATGAACATGTCGCGGCCTCCAAGATACAGATCTCCGGTATCCGAGGTCTCGAGAGACTTCTTCAAGCAGCTGTCATCGATTTGCAGCGAGACCTTGCATTGTTTGCAGAGCGCCGGGTTTGGTGGAGTCCCTGGCAGTGGCCGTCGCGGCGGCCATTGCGATGGTCTCTGTGTTGGGTCTTTGGAAAGCGGTGGCTCCCTGGCGACTGACGAGCAGCACCCCATAGCTGTTGGATGCAGATAGACAGAACAACAAATGGTTGAAAATTGCCTGACCCGAGAGACAAATGTCTACCGTCAATTTGCCTCCGTTCGAGCCAACCACTGCGATTCAAGCGCCCCGCTCTGCCACCTCATATACCAGCACAAGCGAGAAGTCAAAAGCCTTGCAGATGATTGGTACAACACAGCATTTTTGGTTAAGCAAAATGGGGTATATGTAGGAATAGTACTAAGGGGCACTATTGCCTTAGGTAATTAGTACCTACTAGGTAAGGCATTTAGAGTAAATAACCTTAATTACCTATATAAATAAATAGTACTAAATAGAGCCTTTTACCTTTACTTCTCTTATAAATAATAACTAAAAACTACCTAATAAACTAGTATTATATTATAATATATAACCTAGCTAATACTAATTAGTAGTTATAAGGGTAATTATAAATTAGTAAGGCTTAAAGAAATAAGTTTTTTATAATAAAATTCTTATACTAATTAGTATTATTAACTTATTATAAATTTATATAGTATAATTTATAATATTAATAATACTTATTATATACTTTATAATAAGCTTCTTAAGAATAATAATAAACTTCTTTATTATACTATATATATATTTATTATACCTTAAGTAATACTAATAATACTTTTAAAAGCTAATAATTAAACTTTAAAAGAGTATTTATTAATTATTTATTC
>JACBFG010000015.1:1572885-1586896 GCA_013435955.1 Diaporthe sp. HANT25 | reverse complement strand
AATTATTATAATTATTATATAAATTAAAATATTATAATATATATTAATATATAAAATAAGTATTTTAATAAGAATTAAAATAAGGTTTTTAAATTATTAATTAAAAATATATAACTTTACTATTAAGTACTTAAATATAAGAATAAAAATAAGTACTTATTAAAAAATAATATATTTTAAGCTATATAAAGTATTAAGGACTTTTATTATATCTTATTTATAGTACTAAAAAAGATAAAAAAACTAAACTTTATATTTTATTAATATATTAAGGCTACTAAGGCTTAATAAAATTTATAGTTTTTTAATATACTAATAGTATATAACTAGGCCTATAAGTAAGGCTTTAATAATAATATTTATATATAAAAAGACTAATATAATAATAAAGGCTTTTTAAAAAATAATAATAATTCTTAAAATTAATTTTATTTTAATTAGTATTATAATAATTATTAATTTTAATATTTTTATTCTTTATTTAAAGATAACTTTTTATATAAAGATAACTTTACTTTAAGAAGTAACTTATTTATATATAATTAATAATAGCCTTATAATTAATTTAAAAATAACCTTTAAAATACTAAATATTATATAAATAATAATAATATTATATTATAGTATAAAAAAAAGTACTTTATTTATTAAAAAAAGAATTATTAATTTATAAATTACTTTTTAGCTAATTAATAATAAATTAAGACTATATATATACTTATATATAAAGAAACTAAATAATAAGTTATAAATAATAAGTTTAACTTTCTTTTTATTAACTTTAAAGAAATTAATTTTAAGGCCTTTAATATTATAATAACTTTTATAAGTTATATTAATAATAAAAAGAATAAAGTATATTATATTTACTTAATAAATTAAGTATTTCTTTATAGCTTTACTAATAATAATAAATTACTTATAAATCTAAGTAATTAACTAATTATAATAATATTTATTCTTAAAAATTAATATATTTAATAATACTTTTAAAAAATTATATTTAATATAAATACTATAATTTTTTTAATTACTAAATATAAGTAGTTTTTTATTTTTTAAAGTTAAATATTTTTTATTACCTTAAATATTATAAAAGCTAATAAAGTTAGTATTATCTTTAACTTAAACTTTATACTAAAGTTATATAAAATAATTAATATTAATACTTTAGTAAAATAACTTATTTTTTATATAATAAATATAGCTACTCTCTTTTTTATATATATTTAAAATATAAATAAGTACTCTTTTTATATTTAAAATATTACTAATAAAGTAATTTAATAAAAGCTAAAATAGAAATTTAAAAAGATATTTTTAATTATTTAAAAATAAAGATATTTATAATTCTTTCTTAATACTAAAAATAATAATAATATATTAATAATTTTTTTTACTAAGGCTAAACTTTAATAATTATATTATAAATTTAAATACCCTTTTATTAATTATCTTTCTTATTTATTTAAATAATACTTTAAAAAAACTTATAATCTTTAAGCTAAACTTTATTTTAGTAATTTTAAAGCCTAAATTTCTATAATAATATAAATAGCTTAAGAGATTAAAGAATAAGCTAAAAGTTATATATATTATATATCTTACTTAAAGAGAGATTAATAATTATAAGCTTTTATTAAAATTATATTATAATAAAGTAATTATTACTTTTAATAATTCCTTTAAAAAGTTTAATAATAAAAAGATTTTTAAACTAATTACTTATAATATCTTTTAATTTAAACTCTTTAATTTCTAATAGTATAATAATATTTAATTATTTAAATTATAAATTATATAAGAAATTAAAGGTAAGACTAAAAAGCTATATAAAAAATTATATTTTATTATTACTAGCTATAATAATTATAATAAATATAATATTCTTACTTAATTACTAATTATTTAGTATACTAATTAATAACTTATAATTATATTAGTATTATCTTTATTATATAAAGGCTTTTATTTTAAGCTATAAGATATAACTTAAATATACTTATAATTAAAAAGTAAGCTTAAATAGCTTATTCTTAATTACTTTCTTCTTAAAATTTATAATAAATACTTACTAGTAAAATAAGGTATAAAGGGTATCCTATACCTTATCTATAGGCTTAGGGACTTACTTATACTAAGAAAGTAAGGGCCCTATATAGAGCTTTCTAAGTAAAAAAGAAATAATATCTCTTAAAAAGCAAGCTATTTAAATAGTAAGTATAAAAAAAGATTACTTTTTTTTAAGACTAAAAAAGAAAGAGGGGCTTATTGCCCTTATATACCTTTAAAAAGCTACCCTTTAAAAAGTATACTACTATATACCTTTCTTAGTACTATTTACTTTAGATAAAAGTAAGTATGCTTTTAAGTATACCTATAGTAAATAATTAATTTAAATATAAAAGTAAATAAGGTATTATAGTTTTAAATTATTTTAAATAAAGTAAAGAGTTATTATAATAAAGTAAGTATAATAGTATATCTTAACTACTTTATACCTTTAAAAAACTAATATTATAGCTTATTTAATTTATTACTAACTTAATTATACTTATTTTTAGTATAGTAAGCTTTTTTATTATCTCTTCTTCTTTATTTTATACTTTTACTTTAGGAAGGTATTATTAATATTTATTTAATAAATATTTTTATATAGCTTTTATTACTAGTAGTTAATATTTAGCTATATAAAAAGATAAAAAGCTAGTAGGTTTATATAGAATTATATATTATAAGTCTTATTTAAGCTAAACTCTTACTAAAGAGCTATTTATTTAGCTATAATATATTACTTTTTATACTTATTTTATTCCTTTTTATATTATTTATACTTCTTTTTATACCTCTTATAAGCTATAAGTTCTGTCTTATAGTTATTATTATTACTAGAATTACTATTAAAGTTTAGAAAATTAGTTATACTCTTTATTATAGTACTTAAAAATATAAATTATACTATAGGAGCTATTTAAATAGTTATTTTTACTACTAAAAGTAATAAGTATCTTTTAAGTTCCTTATACTTATAATTACTAGGGTTTATTATATTACTATTAGTAATATAAAAGTTTGTTAGCCTTAGGTATAAAAAATTAAGTAATAAAGTAATTACTTAATATAGTATCTTATATAGCTTAATAAATCCTTATAAGGTTTTTAATAAGGTACCTTTATAAGATTTAATACTAAGGGCTTTAGTAGGTTATTAGCTTTTTATAAAAATATAAAGGGCTAATATAAAAAATAAGTAAATTTTATAGCTACTTAGGTTCTTAAAGACTTATTTTTTAAACATTATAGCTAGTTTTATACTAAAGGGTATATAATTTAAGTTACTTTTATAAATAATACCTAGTATTGCCTTTAGGTTCTTTCTTATATATTTTATATATATATTAAAAACTAATAGCTATTTAGGCTACTATAATTATATTTAATTACTACTTATTTTAATTTTAAAGGTAATAATTATTATTTCTTTTATTACCTTTTTTTAAAAGATAGTAACTACTATTAAACTTATAAATAAAAAGAAACTATTAGGCTAGTTAATATAGCTAAAGTAGTTTATTTATTATACTTACTTATCTAACTTAAGTAGTTATATTTAGAGGTTATTAATTATATATAGTACTTTATAAAACTTATTAAATATCTCTATAGTATTAAAAATAAAGTTAATATTATTAATTAAGGATACTATATATTTACTTACTTTTAAGTATTTTTAAATAATTACCCCTAGCTTATTTATATAGTTAAATAGTATAGCATTAAACCTATTTTAATAAGAATTAATAAGGTAAATCTATTAATAAAACTAATTATACTAAGTAAGGTAATAATAGTTTTAACCTTAATTATATATAAGAAAGATAATTAAATACTTCTTATCTATATATAATAAAAGGCTTTTAATTATAAAGTTCTTTATATTCTTATTTAATTTAATAAGCTACTAAATAATTTATACTATATTTTATATATACTATATAAAGTAATTTATATTTACTAAAATATAAGTAATATAAGGTTTTATATCTTATTAAAGGTACCCTTTAAGCTTATAAATAAGCAATAAGTATTTATAAGGATTCTTATTAAAGAAGCTATATTAGTAGCTTAATTAAAGTTTAAGTTTTAAAAAGTATTATATAAGAATTAGGGGTATAAAAAAAGTACTTATAAAGCTTAATATAAAAAATAAAGGCTATAACTTAATTACCTACTTACTATATAGTAAATCTATTAGTTTAAACTAAAGGCACTAAGTCTTTATTAAGTACTTAAAATTATTATATTATAAGTAATAAAAGTTATACCTTATTATACTCTTTAGGGAATTAAAGCTAGCTATACTAATTAGCTACTATTAACTTAAATAACCTTAAGTAAGTAAGTATAGAGATTATTATATAAAGAAAGATAAAAATAAATAATAAAAAAAGAAATAATAAAAGTATAAAAGAACTTATACTTTTAGGGTTTACTATATAGGTAATTAAGTAATAATTTATTAAAAGTAAAAGTTAAAAGAAAAAAAAAAAGTAATAGTTAAAAGAAATAAGTTAGCTAGTTAATCTTTACCTATAAGTAAAAAATATACTATAATAATAATTTAAAGATATTAATAAGAGTAAAAGAGAAAGAAAAAGTAATTAATTAGATTAAAAAAAGTATAAAAAGTTTTTTAAAGTAATTAAAAAACTAAATTATAAAGGTTTAAATAGTAATTAAAAGATAAATAGTAGTTAATTAGTATAAAAGGTATTAATTCTTCTTTAGTTCTTATTATATATAAAAAAAAAAGGTTTTACTAGTTATTAGTATAGCTAAATAAGTTAAAAGTAATTATTATTATTTAATAAGTAGTAATTAAAGTTATTACTTAAGGTAAGTTAATTAATATACTAAAGTATAAGTATATAAAAAAAGAGTTATATAGTAATAAAAAGGGTAAATTAAGTAAGTTTACTACTAAATAGTTCTAATTATACTTTCTTTAAGTAATAAAAAATAATTAATAAGTTACTATAATTTATTAGCTTCTTTATAGCTAAGGATTTAAATAGTATTTCTTACTTTTAGTCTTTTTTTCTTTCTTTTCTTCTTTTTATATTAACCTACTTACTTATAAGTTAATTATATAATATATACTTAACCTTAATTAATTATCTTCTTTATATTCTTTAACTTATAAAAATAGCTAGCTTTAATAAGGTTATTCTTTAAAAGTCTTTAAATAAGATTAATATACTAACTAATATTAAAAGTTATACTTTCTTTTTTAAAACTACTTTAGTTCTAACTAATTTATATATTTTCTCTTTTTTTTAATATCTTACTATTAAGTTAATTAGTATTTATACTATTATAAGTATTTAGCTTTTATTTCTTATTTAAATTCTTAAAAACTATAGTAAGTTCTTTAAGCTTATAAGTAATATATTTTCTTTAATTATTAATATTATACTTAACTTTACTAATACTACTTTTTATATTATCTTTATTTATAATACTAATAATTAGCCTTTTAGTAATTACTTTTACTAAATAGCTAAGTATACTAATTAATATATTTTATTATTAATTATATTTTTTAGCTATTAAAATATAGCTTTATATAATAATTATACTAAGTAGTATATTAATATTACTATAATTTATTAGTTAAGTAAAAATATTAAAACTACTTATACTAATTACCCCTACTTTTACTATATTTCTTATTTTCTTATTAATAATAGTAAATATATAAATTATATTTATTATATTTATACTAATTATAAGTATAATATAAATAATTCTAATTTTATAAACTATTAATATATTTCCTTTTATACTATAATAGTAAGTTTAAGAAAATAGCTTATAAAATAAAAGATATAGTTACTAATTACCTAATTAAACTAAAAAGTCTTTAAAGAAGCTATTAAAATATCTTAAGAACTCTATACTTATAATAAATTTAATAAACTAGTAAGCCCTTTAAGTAATAAATTAAAAGAATTAAAAAAAAGTATATTAGCTTAATAATAATATTAATATACTCTAAATAGCTTTCTTAAAAAGCAAAATATAAGATAATAGTAGGTATAATTAGAATAATATAAGAAATAAAAGGAAAAAAATAAAATAATAAAATAAAATTAAAAAGAGAATAAAAGTAAAATAAAATTTATATTAAATTATAATAATATAATTAGTTTATAAGTATAGTAGGGGTATATTAAGTATAATAAAGTAACTCCTTCTTTAAGCTAAAGGATTATATTTATAAAGCTTATAAGTATTACTATTAAAAGTAAGATTTAATTAGAATTTTAATAAACTAGCCTTAATTATTAGCTTTAGTTTATTTAGCTTATTTTCTTTATTAAGCTTTAGTTATAAGATATTAAGATATTAAGAGTATAAGTTAAAGATAAAATATTAAGGCTTTATTTATATTATTAAATATTAATATTATAAACTAAGTATTATAATACTTAGTTAAGTTTATAAAAATATTAAGGTAATTAAGATTATACTATTAGCTATTATTAAGAGCTATATATTATAGTTTTCTTACTAATAAGTAGTTTAATATTTTCTTTATATTAATATTCTATAATATTAGTATTATAGGTTTCTAAATATTTAAGAATTTATTTTTTAAAAAGAGTTTTAAGTTTCTTATAATAAATATTCTTTAAAGAATTATATTATTTAAAGTTTATAATTAGTAAATATTCTTATAAAGAGACCTATAGATAATAAAAGGGCCTTTTTAATAGTACTATATTTTTACTATAGTTAAATAATTTATTTATTTAGTATAATTAAATACTAAAACTATATTACTAAGCTTTAAGTCTTATTATTATATATAGCTAGTATTCTTAGTTTTCTAAGCTTATTATTTC
Source organism: Diaporthe sp. HANT25 (assembly GCA_013435955.1). NCBI lineage: Eukaryota > Fungi > Ascomycota > Sordariomycetes > Diaporthales > Diaporthaceae > Diaporthe > Diaporthe sp. HANT25. Next base: position 1,579,988 of record JACBFG010000015.1, on the reverse strand, counting down.
TAGAATTAAGTTATTACTTTAATAGCTTTTTTAATATACTTTAATTTTATAGTAATTATATTAAGATAAAATTATAAAGCCTTCTTAAATATATAGTTTAAATCCTATAATAATACTCTTTATATAAGTATTTTAATTTTAATTAAAATTACTACCTTTTATTTATAAATTAAATAAAAAGGTATATACCTATAAGACTATTAAACTATTATTTTATTAGTAAAAATAATAAGCTTAAGATACTAAACTTAATTAATACTTTAATTTAAAAGTTTAGCTAATAATTATATAATTAAGAAATAACTACCTTTTATTAAGCCTTAAGCCCTAAAATTATAAAAAGAGATCTATATATATAAAACTTTAAGCTATTTTAAGTATTAAGTAAATTCTACTTTATTTTCTAAACCTCTATTTATAAATACTTTAAGTAAGTACTTAAATTATAATAAAATCTTTTTTATAAAAAACTTTCTTAAGTTTTTAGTATTTATAACTCTTAGTAATTTAGTAATTATAAATCTAATTAAATTATATCTTACTTTAATTAAATAATTATATTTATAGTATAGTTATATATATTAAATATTAATTTTAATTATATTAAAAGGTTAATTAAAGTATATTAAGGTAACTCCTTAACTATAGGTTTTTAAATTATATTATATATACTTTAAGTATTATATAATAGCTTACTTAGTTTATTAATATAAGCCTTTTTAATAATATTTTAAGTATATATATATAATTATTATATTATATTCTTTATAGCTAAATTTTATATAGTACTTTTAGAGTATTTAATATTTTAAGTCTAAATTATTAATAACTTATTATTTAAGTAATCTCTATTTCTTCTTATACTAAAGGATTTTATTAATAACTTAGTACTAAAGAGCTTTATTCTTAAAGTAGTATCTTTAAGTAGAAGTAAAATAGTAAGGTATTACCTTATATAATAAATAGTTTATATACTAATTTAAAAGTTATAACTATATAAGTTCTAAGTCTAATAGTAGTTTTTTAAGCTAATTAGTACTTACTATATTAATTTAGATATTATATTAGTTATTAAGATCCCCTTTAGAGTTTTTATTATATTTATTAAGTTATAATAATTAAAAGAGTATATTTATAACTAAATTCTTTAATTTTAATATATAGTATATTTAAAAGTTAAATAATTTAATAATACTAATTTAGTAGCTAATTAGAGCTTTAAGTATATTAAATATACTACTATTAATTTAATTAATAAGAACTCTTATATTTATCTTAAATATAAATTAATATCTAAATAAATAATTTCTTATTCTCCTTATTACTATAAGAACTACTTAGTACTCTTATTTTATAGTATTATATTATTTTTTAATAAGTATTTAAGTTCTATTATTAAACCTTATAGGCTTTTAATAACTAAGAACTTCTTATATAAGTATAGTACTTTATTTAATAAGGCTTATATTTACTATAAGAATAATTTTACTAATAATAAAGCTATAGTTAAAGCTAATAAGAACTAGTTTTATTAATAGTAGTCTAATTAGTTTTTTTATAATACTTTATTAAAGTTTTATTTACTAAAAAATAATACCTTTTTTTTAAAAGTTATAAAAAAAGCAAGTAATTATTATAAAATTAAGTACTTAATAACTATAATAACTAACTATTTTTAAAAAGGATTTTATATCTTTTAAAGATAAATAGTAATTTTAGTTTTAAATTTTTCTAATTTTAAAGTTCTAAAAAGATTAGCTATTTATTTTATATATATACTTAATAATATTAATATATTTTTAATACTATTTTAATTTAATAGTAAATATTATAGTATTAGCTAGTTTTATATTAAGTAAAACTTAATTAAAGTTCTTAATATACTTAGCTATAAATTACTAAATTTTTAGTAGCTTTAGTACTTAAGAGTTATTATAAGTAGTTATTAAGCCTTTTATAATAATATTATTTAAAAAGGCTTAGTAAATATATAGTATAAAGTTAAATAATAACTATATTATTATATATATAAACTATATAATAAAGTTAGTAGCTTTTATAAGTAATATACTTAAGTAAAATAAGCTAATAATTATTATAAATATTATTATATTTTAGCTCTTTTTTTATAGTTTTACTTAATTATAGCTTAAAAAAAAGTTAAATAAAGATAATATTTAATATATTATAAATTCTTTAAAGAAATAATTAGTTAAAAAAAGAATAAATATATTTTTAATTATAAACTTATTATACTTCTAAGTATTATTAATAAGTTTAAGCTCTTTATTTTTTTTTAAAATTAAAAACTATTTATTATAGTAAGATAAGTTTAATTCTTTTAGTATACCTTTTATAAGTCTTTCTTTAAGTACTTAAATAACTTAGTTATATAAAGTATATAAAATTAGAATACTTTTTAATTAATAGGGCTTATATAGTATTATTTATATCTTTTAAGATAGTATAACTTTTAAAATTATAGTACTTAAATAGCTTTATTTTTAAGTAAGTACTACTTTTTAGTTAGTAAGTAGGTAATAAAATATATCTTTTTTTTAATTTAAAAAGTCTTTATAGTTATTTTTAAATATAAACTACTATTTATCTTTTATAAGGTATAACTTTAGTAATATTATTAAAAACTTAAGTTCTACCTACTTATTATATTAGCTTTATAGTACCTATATTTATATAAACCTTACTACTTATAGTTATAATAATTTCTAATTAATTATCCCCTTTAATATTATTCTATTAGGTTTTAAGTTATTAATAAGCTTAACCTTTTAGCTAACTAGTTTATATATAATACTAACTAATTAAATAAATTTCTATACTCTTTAATTAATTATTTTATTTTCTACTTTTCTAGCTTATTTATATATTAGCTAATAAAAGCTATATTTATACTTACTTTTATTCTTAATAAACTTTTATTTATATAACTTTATTAACTCCTTTTTAATAATTTATAATAAAAATAAAATAAATAAAGGAATCTTAATATTTATAATAAATAAAATAAAAATATTACTTAGCTCTAATTAGCCTTATACTTAGTTAAGAATATACTTCTTACTAATTACTAATTATTTCTTCTTTTTAATATTAGCTCTTATTTTTCTAACTACTTAATCTTAGCTAGTATAAAGCTAATACTAACTTTAGCTATAAGCCTAAATTCTTTAAACTTAAAGCTTACTTAAATTAAATAATTAGGGAAATAAATAAATAATATCTTAGTTTAGTTAAAGAATAGTATACTTAAAAGAACTTTATAGTTAGTATTCTTTTAATTAATAATAAAAAATATAACTTATTTTTTATAACTTATAATATATATATTTATCTTTATAATACTTATAATATTAATTTTAGTACTATTAAAGGTAATAAATAAGAAAGAAGTACTTATATAAAAAAGAAAAAACTTATTATAAATAGAAATACTAATAATATTTATTATAGTACTAGTATTAATAAGAGCTAATAATAATTTATTCTTTTTTTTACTAAACTAAATTAATAATAAGTTAATATTAATAATATACTTATTTATTATTTAATTAAGTATATTATTTAGTTAATTAACTATAGATTTTTTTATAGTTAGCTACTTAATTATATTAATTTTAAGAGCTAGCTAAGAATAACTACTAGCCTTTTTCTTTTTTATAAATAACCTTTATACTTTAAAGAAGTTTATAACTACTTATATATTTATAATTTTTATAAAGGTAGTACTTTTACTTAAAGAAAAAGTAATTAAAAATATATTTTAGTTTTAGTTATAAGGGCTAAAGGTAATTTTTTTATTTACTTAAATAATATATTTAGTATTTTCTTATAAGGTTTAAATATATTTTACTAAATAATTACTTAGCTTAAGTTTTATAGTAATAATTTTATCTTATATAAAGCCTTTTAGTATATTAAAGAACCTTATAATTAGTAATTTAGAAATTAAGCTTAAATTAGAGAGATTTACCTTTTATTTTACTTTATAAAGACTAAAAGGTTAGAAAGCTTTTAAAGATAATAAAGAGTAATTAAAGGCTTATTTACTTATTACTATATTATTAAGCTTTTTTACTTTAATATACTTAGGCTTTAACTATATATCTTTAATAAGTTATTTTAATAATAATACTATTTAATTATATTACTTAATTCTATACTTATTAACTTTTATTTAATTAACTATAATAAGTTTAAGGTAAATATTATTTACTTTATTTTTAAAATAAAAATAGCTAGCTAAAAGATTTAAGTACTTTCTTTTAAAATTATAAATTATAATACTTAATACTATAGGCTTATTTAAGTATAATAAGGCTAATTTCTATAACTAATTAAATAATACTTTATTAGTTATAATACTAAAATTACTATTATACTTAAGATTCTTTAAGTAAAGTTCTATATATTTTAATATTTATTTAATATTAATGCTTTTATTATAAAAGTATATTAAAAGTCTATATATATACTTTATAATTCCTTTTAAGCCTTTATATAGGCTAATTATAGTAGTATTTAATAATTAGGCTACTTTTTATTTAATATTCTTCTTTATTTTAAATTAAAATTTTAGCTTTATAGGTTCTTTAAAATACAAGATATTTAAGTTTTTAAGCATTTTTAGTATTAAGTAGTTATATATACTATAATTTATTTTATAATAGTTATAATAAGTAAGTAAAGTACTATTTCTTCTTTATACTTTATTAATTTTTACCTAATTATTACTAGTTTTAAATTCTTCTTTACCTTTTAATTATTCTTATTAGATATCTTTTTTTAACTAAATAATTAAGGCTTTATTATTTATCTAAAGTATAGTAGTTATATTACTAATAATTAGCTATTTTTTAAATATTCTTTTAAGGGCTTTAATACTAAGTTAATTTAATTATTTCTTATAAAGGTTATATACTAGCTATCTTACTTTATTTAGGCTTTAGTTTTTACTTATATTATTTAGCTTTTACTTATTTAACTTTTTTATTAGTTCTTTAAAATTATTACTTTTTTAGTTAAAAGACTTATTTTTAGTAATTTCTTTAGTATTAAAGTTTAAGCTATTTTTCTTTACTAATAGCTAAGTATTTTAATTTACTTAAGAGATGCTTTTATAGCTAAAAGCTAATAATTTAAGCTAATAGGCTTTATTATTATAAATTTTAGTATAATAAAATAAATAATAATAATCTTTAGTTTAAAATTCCTATAGTATTACCTAGTATATAAAAGGTATAGTATATATAAAGTTATTTAGTTTTTATATTATAGCTAAACTATTATTTCTCTTAAACTTAATAGACTTTATATTATATTTCTTTTTTTTTTAAAGTATTTTATATATTTATAAAAGAATTTATATTAATTATAGCTACTTTTTTTTATTAATTTAACTATAGCTAATCTTATAGTTTTAAATAAAATAATATATAATAAAAGTAGGTAATTTATCTTAAAAGTTAATTACTAGCTTCTTTTTTTTATACTTAAGAGTTTATAGGACTTTATTATAGCTATAAATTAAGTTCCTTAAGGAGTTAAGATTATTAATATACTTATTTTAAAGTAGTTCCTTAAGTTCTTACTTAAGTATATACTACTAGTTAAGGTTATAATAGTAAAAGGCTTAAAAAAGTCTTTTTTATTAAATATTCTATATTTTAGTAATAATAGTAAATAAGCTAATTTACTATAATAATTCTAGAGTAATAGTAAGTTCTTTTAAAGTATATAGTATAAATTAATTTAAAATATATAATAAAAAATATACCTTTTTAAAGTAAATAAGATAATTAATAATATTAATACTATTAAATATATTAAGGCTTATCTTAATAAAATTACTTTAAGTAAATAAGGCTTCTTTAAAGATAAAAGCTTTTTACTTAGTTACCTTTAGGCTTAAATAAATAAGTTCTTTATTATTAAAGTCTTTATAGTTTAGTTTAGTTTTTATTAATTAGCTATTTAAGCTATTACTATTATTTATAGCTAGTACTTTTAGAAACTTAATATACTATACTTACTTAATTTTAGCTTACTTTAATAATAAAGCTATATTATTAATAAGTAAGAAATTACTAATTTATTATTTAACTAGGAATTTCTTAAAAGCCTAACTATTTATATAGTAACTTTAATTTATTAAAGTTAAGAGATATTAACTACTTAAATTATAGTTTTAGCCTTAGTTTTAATTATTATTCTAATAATTATTATTTACTTATTTATTCTTATTATATAAGAATAAAAGTAGATACTTTTTAGAATTAACTAGGTTTAAGTACTTAACTATAATCTTTTATAGCTAATTACCTTTACCTAAATTCCTTTTAATAACTACTTATTAGTATTTAAGAGAGTTTTAACTAAACCTTTTTTTTATTTTAGCTAATTTTAAAATAAAAGTATTTAAACTTTTAAGTAATTTATTAGCTTTTTTACTAACTATTTTTAATTATTTATAAAGTACTAAAATACTTTTAAACTTTATTTTTTAAGTTTAATTTTTAAAACTAATAAACTACCTTTTTTTATATTAAAACTATAACTACTATTTCTAGTTAATATAGATTATTTAGTTTATAAACTTTATTTTAAGCCTTATTATACTAAAAGATAAACTCTCTTATATATAATTAAATCTATATTTTAGTTTTATTTACTTTAATAATATTAAAGACTTATATATTAAGAATTCCTTTACTTTATAGTTTAAAAACCTAATAATAAGCTTAGTAGTTTTAAGTATAACTACTTTTAAATCTTCTTATTATTTAAAAAAGATTTCTTATAGTTATTTACTAATAAAATAAGGTATAAAGGGTATTCTATACTTTATTTATAAGCTTAGGAACTTATTTATACTAAAGGAATAAAAGCCCTATATAAGGCCTTTTAGGTAAAAAAAAAGTAATATCTCTTAAAAAGCAAGCTATTTAAATAGTAAGTATAAAAAAAGGTTACTTCTTTTTAAGACTAAAGAAAGGGGGGGGGCCTATTGCCCTTATATACCTCTAAAGAGCTACCCTCTAGAGAGTATACTACTATACTAGGAACTATTATATATATAATTAAGC
>JACBFG010000015.1:1536178-1571405 GCA_013435955.1 Diaporthe sp. HANT25 | reverse complement strand
TTAATAATATAACTTTAATACTTATAATAAAAGATAACTAATTAGTAAAAGTTTATTTTATTCTTTTATTAATTACTTATATTTTAAAGATTATATATAATTAGCTTACTTTTAAACTTAAATTCCTTTTAAAAGTAAACCTTATAATAAGATTTTTATAATAATATTTAAGTACTAAAAGTTTTTATAATAAAAATTATTACTATTTTATAAATACTTAAGTTACTAGCTTATATTTAATAAATATCTTTAGTTAAATTTTATAATTTAATACTTATTACTATTTAATATTAGTTTATTTTATTAAAATTAGCTTAATAATTATAGTTTTATTTACTTACTAAAACTTTTTTTATTTTTAATTAATTAATTAAGCTTTTTTTAAAAAAAAACTTTTTATATTAATAACTAGTTAGTATTTTAGCTTTATAGCTAGTAATAATTAGTATTTTAATTATATACTAATAATATATAAAAAGAGNNNNAAGTACTTATAAAATATTTTAAAAATAAAATACTTATAAAGTAAAAATAATAATTAATTAAAATTAATAAAATTAATTACTAATAAAATATATTAAGTAACTTTTTATTTTAAATTAATAATTAACTTAGTTATTAAAACCCTTAAATTATAACTAAAAAATTTCTATACTTATTTTAATAAGATACTTAATTAATTAAAATTAATAACTAATTTTAATTAATATAATTATAACCTTATATATTTAACTTTTATTAGTATTATTTAACTTTTTTCTTTATTTTTTTTTTTAACTTAGCCTAATTAAGTATTTTAAAATTAGTACTAAATACTACTTATAAAAGAAGAAATTACTAGTATAGGAATAGTACTAAAGGGTATTATTATCTTAAGTAATTAGTACTTATTAAATAAGGCATTTAGAGTAAATAATCTTAATTACTTATATAAATAAATAGTACTAGATAAGGCCTTTTACCTTTACTTCTCCTATAGATAATAACTAGAAACTACCTAATAAACTAGTACTATATTGTAATATGTGACCTAGCTAATAGTATGAAGACAAAGTGGGCCATTACTGAGCCGGATGCCATCAAAGGCGCTTTTACTACTACATTTGAATGCGCTATGTATGCATATATCGCGGTCAGCATATTGCTGTTTGTGGATTCTGGTGTTACTCGTTTTCATATAGTTATGCCTTAGCTAGTAACGACGAACTTGCCCGAAGCCTTGCGACTGCTCCAACATGATACTTATCCATGTAATTATACGCGCTAGACCTTTGCTCTCTGCTCACTAGGTCATGGCAGAATGTGAGGTTGACTGAATGAATTAGGACATTGAACCTCTCCATTACACTTGGAGATGTTCATTACAAGCGACAGAAATCCTATTAATTTCCTGAAAGTAACTCCGCCTTGCGCTTTGCATTTCTGTGAGTCTATGTCTCGGTGTCGCTTTAATTGTTCTTGTAGAGATGTCTACAGAGATTTTCAACGGCTGTGATGGAATCACTGGGGACGCAGGCATCGGCCCTAATGTATTTCAGATCCTGGCAGCTTCTGTGCTTCTGGAGCTTGTCTTCACGCTCCCTTATTCCCCACAGGGCAGCGGCGATGTTCAGGCTGGTGTCCTTGGTGCGTTGATCACTGGCCCGATCTGCCATTCGGCGGAGCTCAAACTCCAACACGCGGTCGGTGTCCATGACATACGTCTTCAGGTGCTTCTTGTTGGACACGCACCTGCCCTTCCCGGCAACGCCGTTGAAAACAACAGCTCGATGCGCACTCGTGCCGAAGAACGTCCTCCAGGCTTTCTTCGTGTCCTCCTCCGGCCTGTCGAACTCCCTGAACACCCCGGCCTGCTTCATGCACTGGCGGATCTGGACCAGGCGCTCGTCCGTGGCCTGTAGGTCGAGCACTACATCAATGTGGTAGGCCTTTTCGGTGGTCTCGAGTCCCATCATTTCTGCGGAGGCTTTGCCGATCAGTATCAGCCTGGCGGGATCACTGCTGGTCTCGCTCTTGTGATCCCCAAGTCGACAATTGAGATCTTCAAGATCTATATCAATCATCCCGTCAGCTCAGGTTCTCGTATTTTGACCTCCTCGCGGCTTTTGCTCACGTTTTTCTATATCTTTCTTTTTAAGTTCTGTTGGGACTTCGGCCAGATCTCCAGCCCGATGGACTTCTGATTTGATCGCAGCTGGAAGCCCGTGTGGAATTATAGCAGGTTCTTCCCGGCTGATAGCTTGACTTCCTCGGTGTTGAGATTTGACTATCGGTTGTTCAGCAGCCGTGCGTCCCCTGGCTTTACTCAAAATTTGATGATGAGGGCGTGCGGCTCGAGGATTGGTTTGGTACTGAGGTTATTTAGCAGTTGGAGGATCCCAGCTTGCGCTTGGGTGGCTGTTACTCCTTCGGGCAGGTGATATAAAAGTCGTAGAATGAGACGCATTCTCGTCCAAAGGAGGGCCTTTTTCACGGTTTTGATGGGGATGAATGATCTTATCAAAGAATCCTCTGGTCTCGCTCCTTTTGGGCTTGGAGGCTTCTCGACGGCCCTGTCCCGACACTTGACCTACTGGTGAGTTCGCAATAGGGAGCTTGCTGCTTCCGTTGTTGGTAGCCTCCAAGCTTACCTGACCGGTGACCGGTCTTTTATGAAGGACTGCTGTGGTTTCTACTCGAGGCTTGTGCTGTGTTGAAGGTGCATGCGATTTGGCAGGTGGAGTACTATTGACTCTATCTCCGGAGCCATTTTGAATCCTTGGTTGAGTTTTTGGGATTGAACTGGGAGCTGAGGGCACATTCCCCATGCCATGAGGCTTGCCCCCAGTTTCCCGATTCGCCCATGCAGTCGTTGGAAGACTTTCATGGCATCTGTCTTGGAACTCTCCCTGATATGCTAAATTTTGAGCCTGAGGGATCGGGCCATTATAGTTATTGATAATAGTGTTGTTAATTTGTACGTTGATGGTTGTGGATTGTTGAGGTATCTGGTTCCTCAAAAGCTTCTCGATATCCTCTTTCGGAAGTGTGATCACACCAACCACTGCTAAATCAGTGTGCTTTTGGTCCAGCGATGTGGTGGGTTTCTGAAGAGTTGGGACGAGACCCTTGCTCGGCTGGGTCGCCGGGCCTGTTTTATTCATGATGTTAAGAATAATAATAGTCCTGAAGAAATTGATTCAAGAGTGTTCCTAGAATGTAGCACAGGAGCGAGAGGTCTGCTTATACGTTGTCAATATCTAAGCGGTCCATTTCACGTGTTCCCGCCGCCGGGACATCGGCCTCGCGGCCGTCCTGGTCGTGCTGGCCGCATCTCATCGCCCACGGCTTGTGAGACGCAGTCTGGGAATCGAACATTAGAAGCACAGGCGAGGTTTCTTCAAGTGGCGATCAGTTGGGTCAATTATGACTTAGAGCAAGTCGGCCGATGTCTGTTCAAGTTCCCGGGCTTCTCAGGTTTGGGGCCTGGGCCGGAGACCGAATCTGAGGCCTGTCAACGGGCCAGAGACGATTGATGACACAGCCCGTCTTCTTGGCCGAGGCCCTGCGAAATTGTCCATATCAATAGAAAAACAAACACGTGGAATCTGCTAGTATTGACCGAGCAGCTCGGGAATGAAGCAGGATATAATGGCAGAGTCGGCTTCGCCTACAACTCGGCGCTATATGATGCAAGCATAGCCACAAGGAACACCTTGGGCGCAGAAAATTAATTAATGACGTGTTGTTGCTTCCAGCAATCGATTTAAGCAGCACATTTAGACTCAAGAAGCTCAGATGTTTGCTGAATTCGGAGCAGATATCCGAGAGGGACTGGACTGCGCGATTTGCCAGGGTATTGATTGGTAGGGCTGCTTAAAAATAGACCGCCTGCTCCGGTTGACCAGATCTGTCCAGGATGACCCGAATTATTGAACTCGGAATAATGACACGCGCAGATACGCTGCGATCCATACAACCCCAGTAACAGAGGCGATGTCAATATATTTTTTTTAGCCTACAAAAAATTGCAGGTGATTCTTGGCATATTCTGTTTCTGCATGCACTTCGAGTACAAGAGGTGATGGAAGAGATCAGATTCCAAATGTAAGGACCAACAGATGGACACAAAAAGATGAGACTTTCTGAGCAAGTGCTCATTTCTGGGAAAGGGTACATCGATTATCAAAGAAGTGGTCATGTGAAAGCGTGGGTCAATCTCTTTCTTACTCATCCAATCCATGCCAAGCTGAAAACAAAGGTAAAGCCAAGACAACGGCCCCGTCGACGCTTAATCGGCACGTCTCCCGCCCGGGAGGGTGGAGGCTACGAAATAAGGAAACAAAAAAGAGAAGATTGGGATGATGAATGTTTATTCTTGGTGAACAGTGAAGGATATCTGATGATTTCCGCGGTGAGGATTTTCAGGAGGCCAAGCAAAATGTCGGAGAAAGCAGGGGCTCCTTTTGTCGGGAGGATCGCCCAGGAACGGGCGACGGTCTTCATGCAGGTCCTGCAGGTCTGTTGCAGCGGCCTCAATCTGGTCCTGCAGTCCCCAGGATGAAACACCCTTGCCAACACTAATAGTAAGAGTCCCGGTCGACTGGCGCACGACGACCCATCGGCGAGCCCACCCACCGAATACCGAATCCCAACTTGTTCGGCACGCAAGGTATCGAGGCGCTTCTAGCAACTCGACGGCGTCCAAGTCTGCCGCGCAATTGGCTGCGCCGTATTCCCAGTATGTACTGTACCCTAGGTAGGCGGCAGGGAGTCGCTAGCTCCCGCGCCCATGAGGGCGCCACGATTTGGGGGGACGGAGAGGATCCGTGGGCAGCAGCAGAGTGGGTAGTATCAGACCTATCTACCACTAATTCCCCGTCCCGCCGAGGCGCTTGAGCGGCTGGGGCTGGGGGGCGATGGCTTAGTCTTGAGGACCGCCTGGTTGAGCGTGCGCTTGGTGACGAAGCTTGGATCCCCGAGACGGGGATATCACGGTGACTTGGGCGACGATGTGGTAACCGTTGAACTGAGCTCTAGATGAAGTTGTTATTAGTCTGCTGCAACATTGATCAAGCTGCACCAGCATGTGCTGGGTGAGAGATCTGCATAGTCTACCTGGCAAACTATGTGTTCGGTGGGCCCGTGGGCATCCTTTCCCCCATCCGAATCCTCACATCCTCGCCCAGGGACCACCAGCCAACGTCGACGACCGGGTATCGGGTGCCGGGTGGTCGAAGGTTGAGGGTGGTACTGCGCGGGATGTACAGGCACAGCCCAGTTAATTCATGGTTGGCTCCAACACAGCCCTCCCTCGCCTTGCCCTCGTGGGCTCGCGTCGCTATTTTCCGGGTCCCCAGCGCCCGCCATGACCTGGTCTGACTGACTGAATGACTTGCTGGCACAGCCAACTCACCATCTTCTAGCTCGACCCCTTTTCCGTAACCGTTTTGCCGTACCTAGGTAGACTATTCCCTGTCCTGGCCCAGCTGAAACCTTGCAGGGACCCTGAGCGCATCGCAGTCTTTCTGTCGAGAGCCATTTATAAGGGTCCCAGGTCCTCTTCTTCCTCCCGATCCCGACACCTTTTCCTACAAGCAATCGTCAATCTTTCACAGTTCACTATCTTCGTACGCCTTACATCGTAATATTCCCATCGTTCTCTCACCAAGTTTAATCACAAAACCACATTAAAAATGCCTGCCGAGTCCATGGAGATGCCTCAGATGAACAACATGGTGGCCCAGCCCCAGACTACCGAGCAGCCCGTACGTATCACATCCCCAGCTGGAGAGCCAAGCTTTGTCCGTCCCTTGGCCTTTGGCCATCCTCCCGCCTTGGCAGCCAGCCCTGACAGCTCTTGGCGTTCTGCCAATGCGCTGATCTTCCAACCACTGTCCATCAATCAATCGCACTGCGACTTGGCATCATGACGACAGTCAATCAGATTGCTGACCGAATTGAATTATACAGAAGGCTGAGGAGCCCATGTCAATGTCCCTCCGTGGTGGTGGTCTCTGCGAGGACGTGAGTTGATCTAACCTTCCCTCCCTAGATCTGTGATGAATCCCAGAGAAACAGCCCGACTGATCAACGTACCCCTTTCACAGTGCTGCTGCTGCTGCGCCGGATGCTGCGCCCTCGAGACCATCTGCTGCTGTCTCGGCGCCGAGGAGGTCGCTGACAACCTCTAAGCGAATCCCGTGAACAAATAATGCACACAACGAAGGAAACAAATGAGTTACAAACGACCGGCTTTGCCCGCGGTGGGACTGTCGAATGCAGTGTGAGACGAGACGAAGGATACCCAATGGAGAGAGACCCCGAGCCGTGACGAAGATGTATACAACTACGTCGATTAGAAGATTTGGCAGTGGGATTGTTTAGATATTGATGGCGCATAGGTCTTGGCATGGCTCAATGACAACTTCTTTTCAATCTTCAATTCACGTTTACTTGAGTGACGCTCAGTTGTTACCTAGGTAGTATGCCGTTGATTTGGTTCCTCGCTTCAGGCGGTCAGAGCGATGGTAACCGCTTCAACAGAGGCCTCCACTCTTGAAAGCCGTTACCCCGAGTATCTACCCACAGCGAAACGTTACAAGCGCGCTGGGTTTCACCCGTCTTGCTATGGATCTCATTTTACTTGGTCGGTATCCCATGCACGGACACTCTAATCATTCCGAGGCTTGCAAGCAATCACATCTCTGCGGAGACCTCAATCGATCCCAGGACCGCGGCGCCGCGGCGACACAAGATCAATCCACGAACCGGTTGATCTCAACACCGAACGTCGGTTTACCCCATGTAGCCATTCCGCCAGTCGAGGTCATCTCAGCCAGCAGAGCATCAGACGAGAAGGAACAACATATCTCATCTGCCCAGCAGGCGTTGGGACCAGCCAGCTCAAAGTCCCACTTTTCACACGTCTCATTTGACTCTCGCCTACTGGTACTGACCGCACATCGTCATATTCCCTCGCGATCATCATCGCGGTACTGACCATCTGCCATGGTCTATCCACATCCCTCTCAAAACGCCAAACCTGAGCTTATTCCCACGCCAGACCCATCAGATCAGCGCCTGAGGGCTGTCCTGAGCGCAATCCTCCTCTCCAACTGTCCCACAGGGTCTCCCTCACCGCTCATGCCGCGCGGAGGTGGTCAGCAGCAGCCACACGAAACCACCAAATTGGCGGCCCTCACAGCTTCGACTTCGTCTCCGCCGCGCCGCTTCCCTTGACCTACAACGAGACCCCAAGAAGTCAGTGACCCGTACAGCAGACATGTCACAAGTTTAAACCAATCCCCTCGGGGGTGGTTTGAGGAGGATGGGATGGATTCCAGACTTACCTCCTTCTCAGTCGCCTCCCTGATCCGCCTCCCAAGCTCCGCGTTGACCCTCGCAAACATGCCGTACGTCCGCTCCCTTGTGTCCTGGCGCGCGCCGCACAGGTGCACGGAGACGTTGTGCACGAAGTTATCCTGCTGCCCGGGCGTGCGGCCGAGAACGTTCCACAGCCCGTTGGCCTGGGCGTAGTCGTCCGGGCTGAGGCCGGAGAATACGGCCGTGACGGCCTTGCCCTGCCACTCCTCGTGCGCCGAGGTCGGGTTGACGGCGCGGTAGGTCAGGGGCTGGTAGGTCGACGGGTAGTTTGGGTTGGCGCCGTAGTTGCCGTCGACGGCCATGGCGCCGTCGCGCTGGTACGGGTTGAATGCGTGGAGCGGGCGGTTGACGGGGATCTGCTGGTAGTTTACGCCCAGGCGGTGGCGGTGCGTGTCCGGGTAGGAGAAGAGCCGGGACTGCAGGACCGGGTCGGCCGAGGGCTCGACGCCGGGGACGAGGTGCGAGGGGGAAAAGGCCGCCTGCTCGATCTCGGCGAAGTAGTTCTGCGGGTTGCGGTTGAGCGTGAACCTCCCCACGGGCCGGAGGGGCACCTCGGCCTGCGGCCAGACCTTGGTCAGGTCGAAGACGTTCCACTTGAACCGCTGGGCCTGCTCCGGCGTGAGCACCTGCGCGTACACGGTCCAGCTCGGGTGCTCGCCGCGCTCGATGGCCTCGAAGAGGTCCTGCGTGTGCCAGTCCGGGTTGTCGGCTGACATCTGGGCCGCCTCCTCGTTGTTGAAGGTCTTGTTGCCCTGGTCCGTCTTGCAGTGGATCTGCACGTAGACGAAGGAGCCGTCCGGCTTGGTCCACTTGAAGGTGTGCCCGGAGTAGCCGTTCATGTGCCGGTAGGAGTACGGCGTGCCCCGGTCCGAGAAGAGGTGCATCACCTGGTGGACGGCCTCCTGGTGAGTGCTCAGGTAGTCCCAGAACATTGTTGCGTCCTTGAGGTTAGTCTGAGGGTTGCGCTTCTGGGTGTGAATGAACAGAGGGAAGTTGGTAGGGTCGCGGAGGAAGAAGACTGGGGTGTTGTTGAACACCCAGTCCCAGTTGCCCTCCTGGGTGTAGAATTTGATTGAGAAGCCTATCCCATGTCAGTAGTTTGTCGGCGACAATGTTCATTCTAAAGGACGCCTCACCTCGTGGGTCACGGGCAGAATCAGCTGAGCCCTTCTCGCCTCCCACGGTAGAGAAACGAGCCACCAGCGGCGTCTTCTTGCCAACCCCATTCAACATGTCAACG
This sequence comes from Diaporthe sp. HANT25, assembly GCA_013435955.1. Taxonomy (NCBI): domain Eukaryota; kingdom Fungi; phylum Ascomycota; class Sordariomycetes; order Diaporthales; family Diaporthaceae; genus Diaporthe; species Diaporthe sp. HANT25. The sequence goes on along the minus strand of JACBFG010000015.1, from coordinate 1,562,800 downwards.
GAGCAGATGTCTGAGATGTCATGCGTGACCTCGAACTCGCCATAGGCACCCGCACCTTTGGCGTGGACGACACGCTCAGGAATACGCTCCCGGTCGAAGTGAGCCAGCAGGTCGATGAGGTGAAAGTCCTGCAGCAGCAAGGGGCCTGGCTTCTGGCCAAGCCGTTGCCAACTGGACGGATTCTCAACGGGGCAGCCATTGGATGTTGTGTAGACTGGCTTCTCGCCGTAGCGATATGTTGGCTTATCGTCGGCACCCATCTTGTCTGGTGAGGTGAGGTTGAATGTTAAAACTCTTCACAGATTGCTAAGATTGGTTAAGATATATCCCAGACGTGTGATACCAGACAAGTGTTGGGTTCAAGGGATCTCCACTATGCTCGACAGAAAGGCCACGAAAAGGGAAGGTCAAGACGACTGGCCAGGCGGCGCAAGGAATTATTTACATAGACAGATATATATTGACCCCAGCCATCGCCTCCTCATACATCGGCCCGGTGCATATGGGTACCCCATTCTGCAGCTCTCCGTCCCTACGTTTTGACCAGGGAGCAAGGTCACGCAGGTCTCCTCACCGTGAGAATGCCGAGAATCTGTGGGCCTCAGGCCAATGGCTGGGCAGATATTGGAATACGGTACAGATCTGGGAATGGGAAGTTCTTGGGTCTTGCATGCCTGTGTGGGCCCGATTCAGGAAAAAACCCACCCGTTGCCACTTTTCCGAACGTAATCGTCCCTCCTGGGTTTCTTGGCCGGATCCCAACGCCGACGAGTCTCGAGCAGCCACGAGGAGGGGTATGGACATTCGGGTGATCTTCCGAGTCACTGGTTGTAGTGATAGACTCTCCTCTTCCCCAGTCATGTGTGCATTAAGTCATAAACGGCCCAGCCGCTAGGTTATATAGTATTTACCCTCTCATACCATACACTTTTGTATGAGTTCTATGCACAACTAAGGTCTGCTAATCAGCCATAGATGTGCCTGTTCCCAAGTCCGATAAGAGAGTTGCAACATTTATTTGTAAGACGGTCACTAACAGAGATTTCGAGATAGCTGTATAGAAAACAAACACAACGACACACTATGAATTTCAAGGACTTCTTGCCACTTTGAGGCTGCGGTTCTTCTCATATGGCACTCATCTCTAACACAGCCCAGTACTCCGCCATAAAACATAGCGAGGCACAGACAGACCGCGAGGAGTTTGAAAAGCGTCAGTATATGAAATGCTATATGAAGTTGAACGCACAGCAGCCTTGCCACTCTTCCAAGCCCCAGAGGATGATGGAGTCAGTCATGCACACAATTATTCAATCGCCGAATTCTTACCGACTATCTCCAAGTTGGTGATAGCATATCTGACAAATTACTCACGTCACTTACTTACTACCAAGCCTGGCATATGTAGCAAAATTTCTCCCCATACGGTATAAAAGCATTGGAGGCTGAAGATCCCGACCCCTCGGGGTTCGGCATGTTCTCCCCTGCAGCATGCTGCAGCAGTGGTCGTTGTCGCTTCTTGGCTATCGTGTCAGCCGCCTCTCTGCCCCCCTTGCGCGGTCGCTGTTATGGACTTCCGTCGCCGTTGGCCTAAAAGAACGATCTCGCGTCTGTATTCATTAAACCGTATTATCGCATAAGCTTTGTATGTACATGCCGTCCCAACCTACAGTGCGCTCTCGCCCGCCTGATGAACGCCGTTGCTAAGGTCAGAGATTGCCAGATTGTCTGCCTATTAGTGTGCACCGCCCGCCCATCGGGGAGGCAACCAAGCAAGTCAAGCCGATGGTGGCCGGGTTTCTGAGCACTCTTGTGTGCTTCCCTGCCCATTTACTCTTGAGAGACGGTTTGCTGTTCTTGTCAGCGCAAGTGCCATGGACCTTGGGGGAGTATATCGAACTTACCACCAACCAGTCCATACCCTCGGTCACACCACTGCCGTCAACCGCCGAACACGCCATGATGCTCCAATTCCTGTCCCTCAGCTCTCCCAGCCGCAGCGCCTGTGAGATGTCGCCGGCGCCTTTTGCCCCCGGCTGGTCCTGCTTGTTCGCGAACACCAGCAGCGCGGCGTCCTTCAGCTCCTCCTCGTTAAGCATGGCTGCCAGCTCGTCGGCTGCTGTTTGTAGACGCTCTATATCGGTGGAGTCGACGACGAAGATGACGGCTGCTGTGTTCGCGTAGTAGCACCTCCAATAGGGCCTGATGCTCGTTTGACCGCCGAGATCCTGTTGCAAGCGTCAGCCCTGTCCCTCCGACGGCTGTTCTCGGTGGGGGTGTGGGAGGAGGCGTACCCAAACATTGAAGTTCAGGTTCTTGTATGTGACCGACTCAACGTTGAACCCAATCGTTGGGATCGTTGTGACCACCTCGCCTATCTGCGCTGCGTGTCAGCAAGTGTCACTCCGGCTCGAGCTGGAAGCCAAGTGGCTCTCGTACTTTGAGTCTGTAAAGAAGAGTTGTCTTGCCGGCGTTGTCCTAGACCAAAATCATCAGCAGAGAGAACCTGGCCTCTGGCACATGCACCTCCGTACCAAGCCCAAGATCAGTATCCTAATTTCCTTCTTTGCCCACAGGAGGCCAGAAAGCCATGACATGCTCTGACCCATCTTCGCTTATGCTCCGCCGAGAAACGCCGTCTAGGAATCAGTGAGTGATTGCGCCGCAGGTGGTGCCGAGTGTGTGTTCTGGAGTTCGTGGCGTCGATTCGGGCGTGGCCTTCGCGCCAGTTCGATGTTTCACCGTTTGCGGAAGTGGAAGACAACGGTTGCGGGGGGAAGGGGAGGGAGACGGTGGATGGAGGATTTGCCGGGCACGTTTGATCTGGTTGTGTGTGAAGAGAGTATGGACGAGGAGAAAGCTGCCAGATGGGTGATTTCCAATAGAAAAGTTTCGAGATAATGCGCTGGTACTCGCTTCCAAGCTTGGCACAATGGTTGCATCAGAGGCGCGGGCTGTAGCTTCGATGCTGCCGCTGACGAGGGTCGGCTCCTCTTCCAGCTGGCTCCAAGTCAAACCCGGGCCAGGGGGGAGGGGCGCAAGGGGCCAGGGTTTCCAGGTTTGGGCCATCTGCCCCATCGGCCCTCCCGGTCTGGCTCTCTGTTGCCCGCCGATGCTGCTAGCCTGCCCAGCCTGCCAGCGTTGCCCGGTTTGCCTGCCAGCGACCCGCCCAGTCAATCAGTATCAGTCAGCGTCCGCCAAACCGCGTCCAAGCTCCAGGGACGGCCTAGCTCCATTTTTCCCGACCGGCGACCCACTGTTCCACGTGACTACACCAAATCTCAAAAATTATCCTCAGCCTAACTCACTCGACTCTCATCGTACTGGACCCTCCCCCCCCAATCGACCAACGAAGACGAACAACCAGCCACTCGACATCGACGACAAATCAGTCAAAATGCCGGTACGTACGGGATGATGGATGATCATTTCATCAACCAGGATGGAACATTGCGATTTAAGCCTGGGCTACGGACTTGCAAGAGTTGGGTCTGGCCGGCACGGCCCCGCAGGCTGGACTTTGTGACGGAAAGCGATCATGGGAAAACGGGGACTTTATCATCGTGAGAGACCACGACGCTGACGGGTCATGACCTCCACAGAGCCACAAGTCTTTCCGCACGAAGCAGAAGCTCGCCAAGGCGAAGAAGCAGAACCGTCCCATCCCCCAGTGGATTCGTCTCCGAACGGACAACACCATCCGGTACGATTGACCCCGCGAGAACCTCGGCCCGTATTGCGTTTCGTGCAGGCGCGCCATCTATCATGGTGATGGACAGCCCGCAGGGATGCTAGAGGCGCAACCTGGGAGCGAGAGCATTTCTTTGGCTAACAGGATTCATTCTGCAGCTACAACGCGAAGCGGAGGCACTGGCGCAAGACTCGTCTCGGCATCTAAATGCATCACCCCACAACGCGACTGCCTCTTGCTACTCTTCTTTCCCCATCAATCAAGATTTCTTCACGATACCAACTACCAGCCGTCACAACTCACGATGGACGGATGAAACAAACGGCCAGCAACGGGGACTTTAGGTACTGGAGTGACATGGCGTGAGGACAGGGAGAGACGGGGAGATCAATCATCATGGACTATGAATTGACGGAACAACAAAAGGGTTCTTTTCAACTTGGTCCCGGAACAAGGTGTCTCGCTGGGTTTGCTGGCTCTTTTTAGCCGCACATTGCATTTAGGGACTCGGGGAATGCGAAAAAGAAATGCCAACTGATTGACGTACGGTCCTTGTTGTCTCCTCACTGAATACTTCTCGCTGTGAGATACATTCCAGACTTTTGTCGTTGGGATGTGACAAGTATCTGCATCCCTACGAGACTGGACACTGAAGCCCGTATCTTGCCTGTGAAAGCCTCCTGTGTGATGGCAAGAAGCCGCCAAGTGAGGATACGATAATCTGCGGTGACCCATGGCTCATTCATCCACTTCAAATCACCATACGTCACTCGCTCCTAAGCAGGGCCGCGTCTCCTAAGCGGCCGTCTTCACCAATACCACTGTCGCCAGTCCAGGTTTTGGTGTCCCTGCTTCATACAAACGGCCGGCTGCTCATCGGCTCTGCTCTGCTTGTCGCTCACTGCCCAGGTGAAGTGGCGTTATAAGATTGCGCAAACATCTGCCCAACTCTGCTGGCTCCTACCAAGATGATCTTGCCGAGATCTTCCCCAGCGATGCTGTAGGTAGACTGCCTGGGAGGGCCCAGGGCCAGAGGGAGTCCTAAATGAGTACTGCCCTGTACGAGGACCAGGGCACCTTCTGGAGGTTTACCATTTGCTACAAAAACATGGCTTACACGTTCACATCCAAAAGATCACAGCACACGATGTCACAAAATCACAGGCACGATGGACTATTAGGGGGATCCGGAATCTATTCTCTGCGAAACTGCGGCCCAATCATGAAGCTGTAGCAGAAGCGTGCTCTAGTGAGCGCACTGTCGTGTGCTGTTGCCGAAATTCATGATAGTCGGCCTATTGCTGAGTGGGAACACATGTGCTCGAAGGCTGCTACCCTCAACTCGGTAGAACTGCATAGGACCGGAATTGCCCCTCAAAACCTTCTGTTCCATAGCGTAAACTTTCCCAAAAGCAACCATGTAGACAACCTCAAAACGCCGAGCGAGATGCCGAGATGGGTGAGAACCGGCCATGAACTGAGGACAAGGTGAAAGGTGTCAAACCGTCTATTGGTAAAGAGACGCTAGTGACACGCGGCAGCCAGATGCTTAGCGATCCTCAGCCCACTCGTTCTCACGGCGAATCTGTTCCTCCTCCTCGGGGGTGAAGTCGTTGGTGATGTTGAATGTCTTGCGGATCTCCTCCGGAGACTTGCCCTTGATCATGTTGGCAACTGTCTTGCAGCCGACATCAAGGAGCGCCTTGATGTCCATGTAGTTGGCAGCGAGGATGATCTCAAAAAGCATCTCCTGGTCCACCTGCATGTACTTCTGGTCCCACTCATCGATCTCGGTGGTCTTCTTTCGCGACTCGCTGTCGTCATCTTGGGTGGGCAGGGGGTCGTTGCGGTGGTGCTTGCACCACTCAACAATCTTCTCAAGCACGGGCTGGGTGACGTTAGGGAGAGGGACGGGCTGAGTGGTGGCGGCCTCAAGACCCAGATCCTCAATCAGGTTCTTGAGGAGGATGGATCGTTCGGCAACAGGCAGCTCAACACGGACGATGCCGCCATCGTTGCACTTGAGCTGGAGCTCCTGCTTATCGCGGGGGGTTTCTGCGGACATTTTGACTGTTTGTCTGATGGAGTTTTGGTGGGAGTAGGTGTGTCTGTTTGCGTATTGACTAAGAAGCTTTGTGGTCAGATATTGCGATGACGTTTGACTTTGCGAGAGCAGATGTAGCGAAGCAGTGGTGATGTTAGTGTAAGAGAGAAGAGATTGGGGAGGCAGTGAGGCTGGAAATTGGGATGTCTGGGTATTTACCTTGACCGATGGATTGCAGTTGTGGAAGGAAGTTGGTGGTTGGTGGCTGACGATGATGAGAAACTGGGAGGAAGCCGCGTTGGTGGTTTGGTTCAAGTGCAGTCAGGCGGCGTGGGGTTGGAAGTTGGGAGGTGAGGTGGGTTAAGTGGGGCCAATCACTGGCGCTGCCTGGAAGCCAGGCAGGCGGGCAGGCAGGCGAGCCAGGGTCGTGGTGACTTTGAAGTCGCTTGTGATGCGGGGAGTGAAAGTGCAGCAACGCTTCAGGCAGAACCCACGTCTTCGAGCTGGCCAAAAGCGGTGTGGCTTGACAGGGACAAGGCAGAGGAGAACTGCAAAAGGCAAGACTGGTTGAGACTGCTCTCAGGTCGTGCAAGCGGAGGCAGGAAAGATGGGCAAGGAAAGACAAAGGAGATGCTGCCAAAAACAGGAGATGACTTACTGTACTTTAGAAGTTGCCTGGCTGTGTGGAAAACAACGACCACGATTGATTTTTTTATGTCGTAGTGGTAGAGTGATGAGTGAGACAACCTCGTTGTTGATAGATGGAAGGTAAGGATTGGCACAGGATGGTAGTGGTTTTTGATTTAAGTAGCTGTAATCTGAGCAGAAAGTTATGTGAACGGAGAAAAGAAGGACGGTTCCAAAAAACAGTAGGTTTATCCAAGGTCAAAGCGCTGGAACAATAGACTAGTTGGAAACCAATGTACCTCCGGTCTTGATGGCCGGCAGACGGATTCACAGTACAAGAACAGGCCAACAATGGGCTTGAGGCCGGAGAAGGAAGCCAATGGAAGGCACAGTGGCCTCCAAAGAGGCCCTTTGGGCTTGTGTATTATGAGAAATCCTCAATCTAGGCATACTAAAATTGGAAGCAATGGGTTGACGATGGCCTGCTGATGGCACAGGAATTGACCCAAATTCCACAATCTATTGTCATAACCTTGGTATCTGGGTTATGACTTAGTGGTCTGATGTAGACAAGAGGGAGGAAACAAAAACGTTGGGAAACCATGTGGTTGATGCCCGTCACTAAGTGTTGGTGTAGCAATTTCTTGCCGCATGCCTGCGACTGGCCAAGCACTGGACCTGAGTGGTCATGGCAGCACAGCTGCCCTGTCCGCAAACAAAGCATCATTTTTGGGAGATGAGGCTGGAGAAAGCCTTGTGGATGCCTTCGAAATGTTCCGCATCGGGAGCCTCTGATGTGCAGATCCACCTCCAAGGCTTCTGCAACCGATGCACTAACCTTCTGGGCCACGGGAATCTCCTATTCAGGGTGACTCGCCCTGCTGAGTGGGCTGCCAGCGCTGATCTCCCCAACACCCCTGGCCCCAGCTGACGGCTCGCTAGCGTTTGATTGTCCAGCTACCACCCCTGCCATGCTGCCAGCTGAGTCCAGTCCACTCGACCATATCTACCAAACATGTGGCCTCGTCGCTTGACGGGCTCCTGACGTTTTCATAAACAAACTCACTGATCAGACGATCCAGCTCTGGCTCCTCGAAAAAAACGGCTGTTGTGGCGTCTCCTGATCTTCCGAACCCTCCCCTTCTCCTACCCTCCCCAATATGCCGTATGCAGCCCGCTTGCCCACGGTCGAGAACGCCCCTTTGAAAGCCGCGATAAGGCCTCGCAGATGTTTGAGCTGGAATCTCTAGGAAGAAATCGAGGTCAACATGTGGCGCCGCACATACCTATTTCTCCTGGTCGTCCGGCTGTGGTTCGCTTTGTCGCCGAGCTACCTGCATCCCGATGAGAACTTCCAAGGTCCAGAAGTCATCGCTGGTAAGACTGCAGTTCCTCACCTATGCCTCTTCGCGGGACCCCCTGTGTGCGCGTCGCAACGTCGTCAAGGCGCGACTCATTTCGCGCGCCCCTGATACAGATGCAACCGAACTCCAAAAGCCAGCCCTATCTCGAACCATGCTAACCAACACATTCACGCAGGCGAGATTTTCAAGTATCCTGTTCGGCTTACATGGGAATTTACGAGCGACCACCCGATCCGAAGCGTCTTCCCCCTATGGCCGATCTACGGGCTGCCGATGCTCCTCCTCCGATGGCTATGGATAGGGAACGGTAACGACGGCGAGGTGCCTCCAATAGCGGTGTTCTGGACCCTGCGCGCCCTCATGTTCGTCCTCAGCTTCGTTCTCGAGGACTGGGCTATTCACGAGCTTGTCCAGTCGCCCCGGCATCGCCGCGTCGCCGTTTTGCTTGTCGCTTCCTCATACGTGACGTGGACCTACCAGACGCATACCTTCTCTAACGCGATCGAGACCCTGGTTGTCGCATGGAGCTTAGTCCTGATAGAGCGGACCATCGCGATACCTGTAAACACGGTATGTGGAAACAAGTTGCTTATGAAGATTGTCGCACAGGGCTGACGTGATTCTTTGCAGCTGCAAACTCCTCTTTTGGCGCCCGCTTTACTTGGGTCGATGGTGGTTTTCGGCTTTTTCAACAGAATAACTTTTCCGGCCTTCCTGCTCATCCCAGGACTTCGCTTAATCCCTTATTACTGGAGGAGGCCCCTCGCACTTATAGCGACGGTATCCTCAGCGCTTTTCACCGCATTCATTGCGATTTCACTAGACACGGCATTCTACAGCAACAAACAGATCTCGTGGAACGACCTGATATGGAACCCGATAATTACGCCCTATAATAATCTCATGTACAACATATCCCCTTCGAACCTGGCGCAACACGGGATTCACCCGTGGTATCAACATATTCTTTTCAATCTCCCCCAACTGATTGGACCGGCGGCCATCTTGTTGTTTACGCGACCACACCTATCGTTACGACTCTACTCTGCGATTTCAGGCATATCCGTGCTTTCGATATTCCAGCACCAGGAGGCACGATTCCTCCTTCCCACTATCCCGCTGATCCTCTCATCAGTCAGACTCCCCCAACAGCAAAAGGTTCTCCGGGTCTGGACTGTGACATGGATCGTATTTAACCTTATCTTCGGCACGCTGATGGGTATATACCACCAAGGAGGCATTGTGCCTGCGCAGGTGTTCATGAGCAAGCAATCCGACGCGACAAGAGCAATATGGTGGAAGACATACATGCCGCCCATCTGGCTTTTGGACGGCAAGGCCGAGACACTGGAGACTCGCGACGTCATGGGGATGCCAGGCGAGGAGCTTTATGCGGAGCTTACAAAGATCGCTACGTGCGACGTCCCGGCGGACCGGCGAAACCAAGAGTACAAGAAGGAATCGAGCGGAACTTATCTTATCGCTCCTACATCAGCTACGTGGTTGGATCCATATCTTGAGAACAAGGGACTAGAGGGCCTGAGGTTCCGGGAAGTATGGAGACACAGCCATCATCTAAATCTGGACGATCTAGATTTTGCAGAAGACGGTATTTGGAGCACACTCAAAAGGGTCATTGGGAGACGAGGTTTAGCAGTATGGAGGGTTACAAAATCATGCAAGCGATGAGCCAAAGAAAATGTTTGGAAAAGGAACGGATTAGACACGCAGAGATACCCCTTTTTCTCTTTTCACGAATGGACGAAATACCTATTGCATCTCCTGGCAGGATCACAACACTTCTCGTTTTGATATGCACTTCTAAATCATCTCATTTACTTCGCAGCGTGGACCCGTCTAAGTCCACCCAGGCTTAGCTTATGTAATTGTGCTCGTAATTGGTCCTCAAATACTGGTCGCAAAAGCTCCCCCCACTTGAGGCGAAGAGCTTAACCAGCATCAGGACATCCAAATGGTCTGCCCAAGCCAATTCACGAAATTCGAGCTGTTGGTCTAATTACATCTCTTAATCGCCAGACCTGTTCGAGGAACCTCAACATGGCTGGCTTCAGACTCGAACTATTTAAGGTAACGTCTCCACACGCTCTCTCTGTGCAGTCTTTGAAATCCCCAATCGCTGACTGGTACTTGCTTAGTTCGGCATGTACCTCTTCTTTCCCATTGCCTTTATGGGATACTTCGGCGTCAACCTCGACGAACGCTTCGCCGTCCCCGACTTCTGGCCCAAGCCTGAAGAATCGAACAAGGTGCCGACGGAACGCGACGAGATCAAGTCCGAGCTTGAGAGGTTACGCGCTAGGAGGCTGTACCTGCGTGACAAGAGGCTGGCGGAAGAGGCGAGGGAGCAGGCCGCGAATCCACTGCAGGCGCCGGAGCAGATACATGACCAGGAGCCGCAGGTCCAGCCTCAACAGGTGAAGAAGAGCTGGTGGTGGTAGAGGGGTCAAGGGATTGCAAACCGACGGGTCGAGGACCGCGGGCCACGATACGGATCGAGGGACAGGAAAAGAAAACACCACTCAGTGTAAAATCTACGGCGCATGGACTAGGAGAAGAGCACAGGCGGGCAGGGAAATGGCATCATTTGCACAAACCGGCGACAATTGGCTGGGGGAAGATGCGTCTTTATATACAATTGTTGTCATGAGGTCATCTACGAATCCAGGTTGTCCTCGAAAGCCGCCCAGTCGTCCTCGGGCACGCTCGGCCCCTTCGCGGCGTTGGAGTATATAGCCTGGACCTCCGGCAGCTCCGACAAGGCCTCCACAAAGTCCGACAGGCTCTTGACGTCCTCGACCGAGTCGACCGTGGGCCGCGTGTCCTCGTTGGGCGACCAGATGATCTCGGAGCTGAGGACCTTGAGCTCGAACCCCTTCGCGACGCCCTGGGCGATCTGCATCGTCGAGCTCGGCTGCGACCACACGATCATGTTGCCCTCGTCGTCGGCCTCGAGGTCCTCCGCGCCGAGCTCAATGGCCTCGTCCATGATCTCGTCCAGCCCGACCTTGTCGTGCTTCTCGAAGACGACCCGCCCCAGCCTGCTGAAGAAGAACTCGGTGGTCCCCGTGCGGCCCTTGTGCTTGCGTATCACGCCGCCGACGTCTTGCAGTGCGCGCAGCTTGTTGTCCGTCTCCACGTCCAGGATGAAGGCGTTTGGGCCGATCATCACCTCGAACTTCATCGACTCGAGCGTTGCGCCGGACAATGAGCGGCCCTGACCCCGCGCGATCGCCTGGTCGATGACATTCTTTGGTGTACTGGCCTTCTTGGCTATTGCTATCGCGTTGGCGAGGGAGGCATTTAGGTTCGGATCGGGACCGTATACTGCATTGTAAATGGGTGAGCATGTGACACAGTCAAGGTCGGGAGACAAATAGCTGGTAATCAAGACGCACATTTGGAGTACAATGTAATGGCTTGTACGAATATTGTGCGCTCGGAGGTCTTCTTCTGGTCCGCCCTGCCTTTTGTATGTTTGATCTTGGACCATTTATTATGCCCAGATTGCGCAATGGCAGTTGTTGAAAATGCGCGGGAACAACGTATGCATATTGTTGGCGGGCGTGCGACTTGGGTGACCTGTGGAAATAGCCTGAAGGTGCGTATTGGGAGCGCCATTGGAGAATTTTGTATACAGATTTGAGTCTTTTGGGGATTACTTGTACATGGCAGCCAGGCTGTATGCATCCAAGAACTCTTGGTGACGTCTTGGAAGCTTTTCCATCCTGCGAGCAGGGCCTCGAGAACATGCAATAATTCTGGCGATCTGCGCTGGTGGAGCCGGCGACAACCGATTGGAGCGACAGCGGCGCCAAACAGGGGTCCGAACTGCACCGACAGTCGAGTCCCTTCCAGGGTGGGATGCTGCCAGCTGGAATGTCCATGTCCATCTCCTTGCAGTCCTCCATCCCAAATACTCTCTCTCTCTTTGGGCGAGTACACAGCTTTGATACCCAAACACAACTCGCAACGCCCACTCACTCCCAATCATGTCCTCAGAGCCCGCGCCAGAACCTCCTGCCCCAGCCGTTACCGAGAACGCCCCACGACCGTCAGTAACAGCCCTCTCGACGCCAGAGCTCGAGCTATCCAAGCTTCAGGCATTGCCCGCAGAGCAGCAAGACCTGTTCCTCCTGACCTTCGTTTCGACCCTGACGAAGCATGTGCTCTCCCTCACCGCCGATGACTGCACTGCGCAGCAGTTCTATCTCAAAAAGGAGATATTCCAGATAATAAACCTCACCACACCGCCGCCTACCCGTGTCATACGGAATAGCCTGGGGAAATGTCTCGCCCACATATTCGAGAAGGGAGACCGGAAGCTCCTGGTTGAGACCATCAACGATCTCGTGGCTATAATATCGAGCGGCAAGTCGAAAGGCGAGGGCGAGGTCCGCGCAAAACATGCGGCCGTCTCCTGTCTCGGCGACGTCTTCGCGGCTGCTGGCGACAGCGTCATCCATTACCACCACGTGGCTTGCATGGCACTGCTGAAGCTCCTGAAAGGCTCGGCAAACCATGCTGGCCTTCGCGCGGCGTGCTTCACGGCGCTGGGGAAGATCGCGAGGATGGTCGCCGGCATGATGGACGAGTCCATCGCAAGAGACATATGGAAGCAGGGCCGGAACCACGCCTCTACGGACAAGGGCGCCTTGGTCGGTGCAGCAGCCTGTCGGTGTCTTCGGTCGTTGATGCGGAACACGAACTACTTCAAGAACTCGAGTGACTTCGACAAGGTCCAGACAGCTATGTTCAAGACCTTTGAGCATACATCCTCGACCACGCGACGGGCAGCTGCCGAGTGTCTGGCCGAGGCATTCGTCAGGGGCTACTCGGAGTCATCTGCTGGAGAGACATTTCAAGAAGTTACAGTCAAGAAACCAAAGTCTAAGGCGGCGAAGCGCCAGTCAATGGGACCTGGCGCACTACAGGACGAGGATGATATACCGTCAAGGCCTGGGAGCCCTGCGCCCACCAAAAGAAATCCGAACTTGGCGCTGACCCCTGGGGACATGCTGAGAGTGCTGTCTACTCAGTACGGCCGCATGGCTACGTCTAACAAGGCCAGGGCCGCCATCGGAATATGTTACGCGACGCTCCTGCAGCGACTTGGGGAGAAGGCTGTCGAAATCAACTACCTCAACATTGTTGAAAACTTGACGTTGGACTTGCTCGGGAATCCTAACATCGTCAACAACCGTTACCGTCTCCTCATCTCTCGTCGCATCGTCGATCACTTGCTGCAAGATGTCGTAGGCAAGAAGATTCTGGGCGAGACCGGACAGTCACATGCTGCAAAAGTCTTGATCAACGACATCCTCAAGAATTACCCGCAAGCATTGAAAGAGCGGCCAGAGCCAACTAAGAACATGCTCATCGCCGCGATGGGAGCGCTAGGCTCTTTGATGATCTCACTTGGGTCTGCGTCAAATGCCTTCGCCGAATCTGCCAGGGACGCGTTGTTACAAGTCCTTCAACACCCGAGTTACACGGTCCAGGTCTACACTTCGGCATGTCTCAAGACATTCGTTCTCGCGTGTCCGCAACAGCTGCTGCCCTGTCTTTCGGTGTGCATGAACAGCTTGAGCAGAGAACTCGGTGTGCTGGGGACAGGTCGCAACTCACAACGGAAATGCACCGGCTTCTCCCATGGTCTGGCTGCCACACTTAGTGCAAGTCCGGCCCGGCCATTGTACGGCTCTGTCGATATCAACAGCCGTGTCCTCACGATGGCAACAAACCTGCTGAAAACCAGTGGAAAACAAGAACTTCGTGTTGCTAGCACGCAGATCCAAGTTGCTTGGACACTGATCGGAGGTCTCATGTCCTTGGGGCCCAACTTTGTCAAAATCCACCTGTCCCAGCTGCTTCTGCTCTGGAAGAATGCACTGCCAAAACCCCTCGCGAAGGACAATACGTCAGCCCGGAATTATCTAGAGGCATCTTTCCTTGCACACGTTCGAGAGTGTGCTCTGGGCTCCATATTGGCATTTCTAGAGTACAACAGCCGACTTCTGACCGTTGACGTATCGAAAAGAATTGCGACCATGCTGCAAAGCACGACGGCGTTTTTGAAGACACTGCCGAAGAAGAAGATATCAGATGACATCTCCGAGAGGCTGGCTCCGGCTTTGCAGCTTCATGACATCGAGATGATGGTTCAGAGGCGCGTCATGCAATGCTACATCAAGTTGGTGAACACAAGCCCAGCTGGTGGTAGTGAGGCACTTTTACAGTCAAATCTCCTCACCCTAGCGATTTCCCTGTTTGCGGACCCAGAAAACTACTCTCCCACTTCTAGTTCTTTGAGTGCGGCAATTGCGAGCTCTGCTGGCACGTTCGAGACAATCTGGGATGTCGGTGACAACTCAGGATACGGTGTGACCGGGCTTGTCACTGGGTTCAGCGTCAAGAGGCTCCCCGGGCAGCATGAAAGCGCTGTGGAGCAGTCCTTGACTGAGGACAACAGCCCAGAAGATGCGATGGAGAATCTCCTTCTGTCGCCTGTGTGTGGCGCACTGGAGCACGACGCGTCTACACTCTACATTGGCGGACAAGAAGCTTTCAACTGTCTGACGAATCCCCCGGCTACTGAGGTCGTCAACATGGCTATTCAGTTGTTCGCCTTTGCATTCCCGCTTACGCCAGCCAAGGTCCAGGAGAGCATTCTGGAACAAATCGCTTCGTTCATGGCAGCTGGCTCAGGCGAACGCGACGCGGCGCGGAAAGCGGCCATCAAAGTCAACGTGGCAACGGCCTTCCTGTCAACGCTCAAGGTTGCCGTCAAGGAGACAAGATCGCCTCCGGGAGACGTCACCAATCTGCAAGTCGAGAAATTGCTTCAAGACACAATCCGGGGATTTGTGCTCGACCCAGATCAGTATGTGAGAAATTTGGGCTATGCAGCTATTGCTCGCCTGTGCAACGCTTGCGGAAATGCGTTCACGAATTCAGAGATCAAGTTTCTCGTAGACACGATCGTGGTTAACAGAGAGCCTAGTGCCAGAGCAGGATGTGCCATGGCACTGGGTTGCATCCAGGCCAAAGTTGGCGGCATGGCTGCTGGGTATCATCTGAAGACTATCCTCGGCATACTCATGTCGCTCTGTAACGACCCGCACCCGACGGTGCATTTCTGGGCCCTGGAAGCCCTGGCGCGCGCTGCCGATGCCGCGGGCTTGGGCTTCTCTCCATATGTGTCGAGCGCGCTTGGTATGCTTGCTCAGCTCTACGTGTCTGATACGCACAACCCAGAGGTCGCATCTGCGATCTCCATGAACCTCGAGTTGGAGCTATCCACAACGGCATCAATCACAAGATGCGTGGACTCTCTGATCAATGTCCTCGGTCCGGACTTGCAGGACATCAGCAAGTCCAGAGAGCTTATCCTCACGCTGGTCGGTTATCTCCAAGATGAAGAAGACACACAAGTTCAGACGGCGAGCCTTGGATGTCTGGAGCATCTGTCCCTATATGCGCCGGGGTACATGTATTTCGCCGACTATGTGAAGCTGCTTCAGAAGTACCTGAACTCGGGCCATTCAACACTCCGAGATGTCGCGATCGACGGCATTTACAATATCATGAAGCGCGACCCATACGATGTCATCAAAGCCGCAGAACCGGGCTTGGAGGACCACTTGTGGCTCGCACTCGACGCAAAACCAGATCACGATGGCATACGAAACATCATTCAGAACTGGATGCGTCAGACCTGCTTAACTGACACGGCCGATTGGCTTCAGAGATTCCAAGGTGTCTTGAAGCTTACAAGACCCAAGGCCGTCGCCGACATCCAGGTGTTGACCAGGAAGGCGACCGCGGCCGTTGACATGCAGGACGAAGAAGTGGCAGGATTCGCTGCAGCTGGCGGTGTGGCCAAGGATGACAAGGAGGGCGGCTCGGGCTCTGACGTAGAACCCCTGAGATGGCAAGTCATCGCTTTTGCGATGACACTTCTCAATGATGTGTTTGTCTTCATCAACAAGGATGTTATGACGAACGGAGAGTCAGCGGCTCAGCTAGCACTGCAGAGCAGAATTGCTGATGTCGTGCGCATGGCGTTCTCGGCTTCAACATCTGGTGTCCTGGAACAACGCATTTGGGGTCTCAAGATCATCGGTGCAGTCTTGAAGATGTTTGGAAAGACTCCTGATCCAGACTTCGACGAGGCAATGCTTCTGGAGCAGTACCAAGCTCAGATTAGCTCTGCACTGACGCCCGCATTCGCAGCTGATTCATCTCCTGAGCTGGCGTCAGAGGCTGTCAACGTGTGTGCGGCCTTCATCGCCACTGGTATTGTCAAGGATGTCGATCGCATGGGCAGGATCCTGAAGACTCTCGTGAGCGCACTCGAAAACTTCGCCACCGAAACAGACAATGCTGGCATAGGCGAACTAAAGGGCTTGAGCTCCAATGCTCAGGTCATGGTCAAGATGGCAGTCTTCTCGGCTTGGGCGGAGTTGCAAGTTGCGAGCACTGAACAGCCCTACCTACTCGAGGTGCTCAAGACACACATTGGCATGCTGACTCCACTGTGGCTGGAGTCACTCAGGGAGTTTGCCAGGCTGAGGTTCGAGCCAGATATTTCGATGACGCTCGGTCCACCATCGCTGTCCGGCAGTCTGGACACGATCTACGCGGCGCTTAACCGAGAGACGCTGCTCAAGTTCTACCAGGACTCGTGGTTGAAGCTTGTAGATGCTATCGCAAGCTTGATCGGACAGGACAGCGAGTTTGTGTTTGACGCGCTTGACGGCAAGACCACTGCAGACGCTGCAACCAATGGCCATCCCAGAGGGTCAGATATCAACTACCGTGATGAGCCGCTGGCGTTCTTCTTCGTTCTCTTTGGTATCGCGTTCGAAGCTCTTGCTGCCAAACCGGGCCAGGCAGACTCGCTTGCTCGCCAGGAGCAAACACTCGAGATTCTACAAGCTCTTAAGAAGATCTTGCACCCGAGCGTTTCGGGTCACGCCATCTACAGAGAGGCCATTTTCTCCGAGACTATGGATCTCCTGGATCGGCTTGTGCTGACGGAGGGCTTGGACGTGCAAGGCGTCATTGTTGAGATTGCCAGGGCGCTCTGCGTTGCGCATCCTGCAGCCAGGAAGTCGGCGGAGCCAGACAACGGAGAGCTCTCTGAGGATATCGAGCAGCTCTTTGAGCTGACACGAATCATTGTCTTGGTACTGGCCGGGCTTTTGCCGAACCTGACAGAAGCAAACCAGCCCGTTCGCCATGTCCTGACCGAAGAGGCTGTGCTGCTCATACGCACATCCCTAAATGCCCTGGTCGACGCTGCCGAGGTCTTCCCGGCTGTCATCAAGACAGACTTACACGCTTGCCTCATCCACATTTTTGCCACTATTCTATCGACACCACTGTGTCAAGAGATTGTCGTACCGCAGTCTCTGCCAACACTGAAACGCTTCATCGCAACTATGGCTAGTCCGCGAGAGGGCAACAGTGGGCACACAGATGTTCAGCTTCAAGGCTGCTTGCGACGCTTCTTGTCCATCTACCTCCACTCGCAGAAACGGGAAAAGCCGACGGACCTTACCAATGTCAAAAACAGCCTGTTGGCTATCACGATCCTGTTCACAGGCGGACAGAATCACCTGTCGGCCAACGATCCCATCGTGGCCAAGTTCTTGGAGGAGTTGGTGGATTGCCTCACGGATCGCATGGTACGTACCGCCAACTGACCCATCGACTGCTCCTTGCTAACACTGAAGCCAGACTGCCAGGATTGCGGCCAACTGCGTTCGGTCACTTCTCCTACGAGGCAAGCCCACCGTGGCCGACGAAACCATCTCCCGGTTCCTGCTGCCACGCCTTATCTCCTTCGTGACGACCACAGATCGCGAGGACCCAGAGCGCGCGCGCGCCCTTGTCGCACACACGCTGTCGCAGTACGTCGGCGTAGTCTCCAAGGACCACACTGCCATCGCCATGTCACTGGTGATGCCCACGCTGCTATCGCGCGCCGCGAGCGAGGGCCCCGAGGACAAGGACATCTACCGCGAGACGAGCGCGCGGCTGCTCGAGCTCGCGTCGGTCGAGCAGGGCAGCTTCCGGGGCATCGTCGCGGGCATGAGCGAGGGCCAGAAGGCCTTCATGGAGGAGGTGATCAAGAGCGGGCGGACCAACGAGAGCGCCGAGAAGGATGCGGACTCGGGCTCCGGGCAGCCTACCATTGCGCTCAAGATGAACTTTGGCGGCAACTGATTTAGGTCCAACCAGCCACCCAGAGGTATAGCCCGCTAAATGCGGTCAGATTTCGCTACGTTTTCAAATGATACCATGGCTTTATAACATAGCACTCTAAACTGCAAACTCACAATGCAATTTAGTTGCTTCAGAAGTAATCCTGGCGTAGATTCTTGATCTAAGATGAAACAGAACCAGAGGCAAGGTGCTCGCGATAATGACCGCAAACATGAGTAACGCAAGTCAGGCAGATGGCTCACGCAACTGAAAGATATCAACACAGTGAAAACCAGATCAGAATTCCAAGCGTTGGGACTTGCTATTGAGTCCAAGACAGCATATTTTACACTTCAGTGAGGTGTTTAGTCTATTTCTCAGCCGGGGTATCTCTATGCATTGCGCAGCGTGTGTATGCATGTATGCACGCGTATATCTATCTATCTACAACATCCTCCCCTCAGTTCGCCGCCAGTATCTCGGCGGCGTCGGGCGATGGCGTGAAATCCCTGCTGCCGTCGTTCTTCTTGATGGCGGCGGCCTCTTCTTTTTCCTTCTCCTCCTCCTTCTTCTGCTTCTGCGAGACGGCGTTACTGACGCGCAGGGCAAGCAGCGAGAGCGCGACCATGAAGAAGAGGCCGGTGACGGCGCGCCTGGCCAGGACCCAGCGCACGGCCTCGATCTCGGACTTGGACTCGCTGTTGAGCGTGACGCTGATCTTGTAGGCTATCTGTTGGGTCTGCGGGATGGTTCGATATGTCAGTATACCGAGACAAAGGGGATCAGGGAAGTCCAGGGGCAGAATAGGGCAAGACTCACGGCGCTCTCGGCGGCCTTCTGCTCCTCCCTGACGGCCATCTTGCGGTCGTTGAACATGCCCTTGACGTTATCGTTGAGCGTGGCCAGCTCCTGCGTCAGCGCCTGGGTGGTATTGTCGACCTCGTGCTGCAGGAAGGTGCGCTGCTGGCGCAGCTGCTCGTCCGCGACGCGCCTGTTGTTCTTGACCTCGGTGCTGAGCTCTGCGCAGGCGGCGCGGAACAGGTACGTCTCGTTCTCGACGTCGCTCTTGCTGATGAGCCCGCCCTGCGCCGTGTCCAGGTGCTGCGCGAGCAGGGCGCGCACCGCCTTCATGGCCGTGATGGCCTGCGTCTGCGTGTAGCCGCCCACCTCGAGCTGCTTGACCAGCGAGTAGCTGTCGAAGTGGTGGACGTAGGGTGAGGGCGCGAGCTGCGGTGGCTTTTCCTCGGGCGGCTTGTTCTCGGGCGGCTCCATGTGCAGGACGGCGTCCATGGGCCCGGTCGCGCGCTTCCCCTTCTGGGCTCCGTCCCCGTCCTGTGCCTCCGTGCCGCCCCCTTCTTTGGCCTTCTCGGAGGAGGACACGCCCGGTGAGCTGAGGGTCTCTTTGGGTGCGTCCGTTGCTGGATCCAGGGCCTTGGCAGCATCCTTCCTCTGCTCGGGTGTGCTCTCCCTGGAGTCCGTCTTTCCGGTTCCCTTATTGGCAGGAGGAGAAGATCCAGCTGGGTTGGCCGCTGACCCTTTGACGTCCGACTCGAGAACCGGAGCAGCTTGTACCTTGCCTAAGGGCTGCTTGGACCCGGTCATGTGCGATTCGAGGGCGGGAGCATCTTGCACAGTGCCCAGGGGCTTGGGCTCGATGCCTTTGCCCACTCGAGGCGCGAAGCTCGCCTTCTTTGAGGTCGTCGAGGTCCCGAATGACGCCGTAGCATGCCGAGGGCGGTTGGAGGGGCCGTTGGGTGCGGTTATGGTTCGTCTCCGACAACGGCCGCTTCTTGATCCGGCGGCAGATTCGCCCAATCTAGCCGTGCGAAACAGGTGCGGGTAGAGGAAGCTCAGCCTCTGGGTCGACATGGTGGGAGAGGGTGCGGGGAGGCGGAGATCGAAATTTGCACGGGGTCTGGTTGCTATGCCATGGGGAACGAAGGAGGAGGAGAACTGTTTCCGAGGTTGTCGTGGAGTGAGTGAATATCCAGACAGACAGTCAATAGTAAATCTAGTCAGGACAGCTGGCAGGCATTGGGGTTCGAAGGGAAACGCCGAGCTCTGTGAGTGGATCTCGTGGATCTGCCAACTCCGTCATGCAGATTGGAAGTAGCAGCACAGCTGGATTCCACCCATCCGCCCCCAAGCATGCCCGGTGCACGTGGCGCCCCGTGCAATGTGATCTGGCAGCAGGCAGGCTGAGGCAGGGTCCTGGTAGTCCTGGAGGGCCTGGACCCTCCGGAACCACCCAGAGCTTAACGGGCGGCAATTGGGGCTGGAATCCCTGTCTGGGATTGATTAGGGGCTCAATGGAGTAAAGTCGAGGGCTGACTTGCAGAAATGACGACGGGCTTGCACTTTCTTGGACACCCACCAGCTTTTGTGTTGGTCCGAGGTCCAGAACAGGCTTTGATGTGTCCATTTTCCGTTTTCCCTTGCTCGGCCTCAACAGTCTTTTGACGACAGGCTGGAGCTGCCCCAACAACGACGTGTTTTTCTTCCTGTGTGTGTGCCGCCGTTCTCCCACGACGACAGAACGCTGCCTGCTGCCACGACTATGGATTGCCAACAGCGACGATGCGACTCCCACTCTTGAGCCATCCCTCCCTTCGGGCCCTTCTCCTACTTGGGCCCCCCGGCCTTTCTGCCGCTCAGGGCTCCACCGAAGCAGCCTCCAGAGTCGCTTCCACCGGTCTCTGCGAGGCCAGGACAATCAACTACATCACACACACCCTCCCACAGCTATGTCTGCCAACAGCGTGGTCTGCGTCGCAACAGACGGTCACGGGCAATGCCACCACCGCCACCGTCACTGGGAGCTCGCCCTCTGGCTCGACGAACGACACGGCCGCGGCAACAGCAACACCGAGCCCAAATGAAGCGCTAGCGGGAAACAGCACGCAAGCCGACGCATCGAGCGGCCAGAGCGCCGATCAGGGAAACCAGGGCACGCATGACGGCGACGCAGCGGCCAAGCAGGCCGAGGAAGATGCTGAGGATCTGGCCGTGGGGTCT
Organism: Diaporthe sp. HANT25; assembly: GCA_013435955.1. Lineage (NCBI taxonomy): Eukaryota > Fungi > Ascomycota > Sordariomycetes > Diaporthales > Diaporthaceae > Diaporthe > Diaporthe sp. HANT25. The sequence continues at coordinate 1,541,829 of JACBFG010000015.1, read as the reverse complement.
TTCATGTCATTTGATGAGTGGAAGGCCATGATGTTGAAGAAATCGGGTCAAGACATAGCCGACCTGAAAGACAGGAAGCGCCGCGAGGCCCGAGATGCGGACCCCAACGTGGGCGGTGGTCTTGACGGCTGGGGCGAGGACGGAGAGATCTCGCTAGACTTTGACGTCTTGTCTGACAAGATCTCCGAGATGACGGCTACTGATAGTTCCAGGGCCGGAACCGTCTCCACTGACGCCCCTAGTGCAGACGTGCAGGACACGCCTGTCGACGGCGTCGCTCATTATCGCCGTCCCAAGGATGCCGGAAAGACCTGCAAGGAGAGATTTTCCTACTCGTCATTCGATGGCGGTGCAACGGTGCTGAAGACCAGCCCTGGTGCCCAGAATTCCAAGGCCATCCTTGTCGAGAACAAGGACTCTTACATGCTGTTTACATGCTCCCAGGAGAATAAGTTCGTTATTGTCGAGCTCAGCGAGGATATTCTCGTCGACACGGTTGTTTTGGCAAACTTCGAGTTCTTCTCCAGCATGATCCGCAGTTTCCGTGTGAGCGTGAGCGACAAATATCCAGTCAAGATGGAGAAATGGAAGGACTTGGGCACATTTCAGGCGAGGAACTCCAGAGATATACAGTCGTTCCTCATTGAAAACCCCAAGATATGGGCAAAATACATCCGTATTGAGCTCTTGTCACACTACGGAAACGAATATTACTGCCCTGTATCTCTACTCAGGGTCCACGGAACGCGCATGTTGGACTCATGGAAGGACGCCGAAGGAGGCCTTGAGGATGACGAACCAGCCGAGACGATCGATGGTCCCGAGGCGGTTCCCCAGGAAGAGTCCATGCACCACAGTGTCCCTGAGGTAGAAGCCGAACCTACTTATGCCGCAGAAACGGCAAGCCCTCTTGCAATCAGCGAGCTTTTTTCAGGACAGAGTCTGTCCCCGTGGTATCCTCCTCTTTTCAACGATTCTTCATACGACACGTGTGGCATCAGCACACCTACGATGACAGAGACACTTGATATTTCTCCATCAGCTTTACCGAATAGCAGCATCTCGTCTTCTTCTCGATCCGCCCCGAGCACCAAGGATGGCGGGGTCTCTGAGACCACTGTAACTTCGACCGCCACTTCTACAAATGCCTCTTCCCCTTCAGTGAGCTCCTCAACATCGACAAAGACCCACTCAAACTCAACCACATCGTCCGTTTCTCGTCCTCCCATATCCAACAGAACAGCCGATACGGCGGCGATTACGACACAAACCATCCAGAAGACTGTCGAAACGGGTATTCCCAGATCATCTGTAATGCCACCCAAACCATCAGCTTCATCCAAGTCGCAAAATTCGCCGTCTTCAAAATCTGCCACGAAGAACTCGGCCGGGCACTCCTCCCAACAGTCATCCAAGACCAATTCTCAAAACAAGAACACGACCAGCACCTCGTCTTCCGTGCCAGCGTCACCAACGGTCCAGGAGTCTTTCTTCAAATCCGTATCCAAGCGACTTCAATTCCTCGAGTCTAACACCACTCTGTCTCTCCAGTATATCGAGGAGCAGTCCAAATTCCTCCAGGAGGCCCTCAAGAAGATGGAGCGCAAGCAGATCTCACGTGTAGATTCTTTCCTCGACAACCTCAACACCACAGTCTTCTCGGAGCTGCGCAGAGTCCGCCAGGACTACGACCAGATCTGGCAGTCGACGGTAATTGCCCTGGAGACGCAACGCGAGCAATCGCAGCGCGACATTATCGCGCTCAGGGACGAAGTAATTTTCCAGAAGCGGATGGCAATATTCCAGTCTGTCCTGCTACTCTGCTGTCTTGTCCTGGTCGTGTTCAGCCGCGGCGTGTTCGGTGGCGCTGGCATGAGCACCGACCAGTGGCCGATCACATCCACATCGCAGTTTATTAACTCGTACATCGGCTCACCGCGATGGCCACCCGGCTCACCGCAGTCCGTTAGTCGATCTCATACACCGGACCGTAATGGCAACGTGGGCACCCTCCGCCCGGCCGGCGCGCAGGCCCCAGCACCTCGGCACGGAGTCGCACGACGCAGGGTGTCATATACGGACAAGGTGTTGCCGCTGACACCCACATCCGAGGAGTTCGATAGTAACGACAACAGCACACCCCCACCACCCCGTCCGCATCCACATGCACATGCCCAGACGGCTCCTAAAATCAGAATTAATGAGCTCACGCCGGACGATGAGTTCTTCGACCTAGAAAGGCATGACCAGGGGTCAGATGAAACCAGCAGCGCAACACCACAGGCATTCGATCCTGTGAAAGGCGACCCGATGTCTGCCGTGGCCATCGAGGTTGGCGAAGACGAGGAGGGGGATGATGAGGAGGATGAATTCTCAGACAGCCCGTCCGCGCCCTACCTCGACTCGCGAGAGGCGACGGTCGAGGTGGAAGATGTGCAACGAATAGATGACCCTGACGATGATACCACGGAACTAAGCAAACCACCATTAACACGATCACCGCTGTCGGATCCCGGTGCAGAATCCTCGCGGAAACCTCTGCCTGCCCTGCCTGAGCAGGACCCTCCATAACAGCATACTTGATAGCGTTTCTTATTTAGTCTTTACAGCGGAATAGCAACTTTGCTTTGAGCAATACCTCTTCAGGGCGCTGCCGTGTCTTATTTGAGATGAGTGTACTGGCACTTCAACTGTAGAATGCGCGTCGTACCAGTAGATGTCGAGGATGTGCCACCGTGAAGTCTGGTCCCTCGTCGCCTTTTTGGCAAAGTCGATAGAAGTTTCAGATCGTGTGTCTGAGATGTATCGCGGAGTTTTGTTTGAGATGTAAGTGATCGTATGCTCCTCCCTCTAACGTCTGCGGTCGGCGTAGAAGAGTTTGATTCCCATCATGAAGCGGGTGTAAGTGTAACGTGTTTGTCTGAAGCGTTTCTTGACAGGGATATCCATTTCAATCTTGGTTGTGTCCCGGATTTTCACTTAGCCCAATTGTCATACTGAGAATACATGGATATGGTGCCTTAGAGGCCCAACGACAAAGTGCATGCTCCTAACAACGACAAATGCACCGCTTATACTACATAGTAACTAACGCATAGGCCAGTGGAGCGACGATGATACGCTTGGCAAAACACAAGCTCCCAGCAAGCCTTCGGGCAATTCAGTCGATCTGGTGTACATGACTTGCCGATCTGAAACTGTCATATTTTGACACATCGACGGGGATCAATGGGGCTCTTTATAAGCTTAAACGCCACTCGGCCGATCATAGGGCTGTGGAAACTCAGTGCTGGATAAATGTCTGGGTCAGCGTTCACCCAATAATTGCTCGGGCCAGAAACTTTAAGGACCAAAACCAATATGGCGATGTCGGATACCAACAAATTGTCGGCGGCGGAGAAGGCGACGGAGTTGGGATTGCAAAGTAGTTCGACTTCGTCTACTTTGACACCGAACATTGACGAGAAGCTCCAGAAGAAACTCGTCCGGAAGATTGACCTGCTTGTTCTTCCAGCTCTTGGTATGCTCCACAACTGATACTTCAAACACCCGCTCCTTACCTCGCACGTAATACCCTTCAACCACTCCTTCATACTAACACAAATCCCAGCATGCGGCCTCCTCACACACGCAATAGACCGCTCCAACATCGGCAACGCAAAATCAGACACCCTAGAGCGCGACCTCGGCCTGGTGGGGAACCAGTTCCAGCTCCTCCTCGTGCTCTTCTACATCCCCCTGACCCTGTCCTCGGTGCCCTTCTCCCTGCTGGCAAAGCGCTTCAGCCCCTCGCGCGTGCTGCCCCTGGCCATGCTCGGCTTCGGCGCCGTCGCCATGGCCGGCGCGGCGACGACCAGCTTCGGCGGGATGCTCGCCTGCCGCATGGTCCTGGGCGTCCTCGAGGCCGCCTTCCTCCCGCTGCCGAGCTACTACGGCAGCCTCTTCTACACGCGCCGCGAGCTGAGCCTGCGCATCGCGTGCTTCTTCTCCGCTGTCAACGTCGCGGGTGCGGTGTCCGGGTTGATCTCGTTTGCCGTGTTCCAGTGGCGCGGGCGCGCCCTCAGCGGCTGGCGGTACTTATTCATTATCGAGGGGGCTATCACGGTGGCCATGTCGGTCGTGCTGTTCCTCGTGCTCCCGCGCAGCGTCGAGTCCAGCCGCCTCTTCTCGCCCGAGGAGAAGAAGCTCGCGCGGAGGCGGCTCGGCGAGGGCACGCTCGACGGGGAGGAGCTGGACCGGTTCCGCTGGGCGGACGCGCGCGCCGCGCTGCTGCGGTGGGAGAGCTGGGCCTTTATGCTCATGGCGCTCAGCTTTGGGGTGGCGCTGACGGGTGCGGCTAATTTCCTGCCGTCGATGATCAGGCGTCTCACCAGGGACTCGGTGCGCGCGAACTTGTTTACTATCGGGCCGCATCTTACCGCCATGGCCTGCCAGCTCGGGGCGACGTTCTTAAACAACCGAATCCAGCAGCGCGGTGTGCTCATCGCCTCGTTCGCGGCCGTGGCGGGGATCGCGTGGATCCTGCTTGCCACACTGGACCTGTCCGGCCGTAAGGGGGTCGACGTCGGATACTTCCTCACTTACCTCCTGATGGCGGGGACTTTCACCCCGCCGCCGCTTGTGGCCGAATGGATTGCTAGTAACTCTCCGACCTCTACGGGGAGGGCGCTGCGGTTGGGCATGTTTGCGACTGCGATACCTATCGGTGGTATCATAAGCTCTGTTGCATTTCGGGCACAGGATGCGCCAGTCTATCAGCGGGGCCTGCTCACCTGTGCGTCGTTTATTGCGTTGCTGGCGCTGCTGGCGGTGATGATGAGGGTGCACTTCACCAAGCTAAATCGGAAAATGGATCGAGGGGAGGTCGTTGACATAGCCCCTGAATTCCAGAGGCCGGAATGGAGGCATGCCCCATAACTCAAGCTTTAAGTGGATGTTACATGAGAGCTTTACATGCAATGTCAGATGCATTATTCACTCCTTATGCCGTGACGAAATCCATGGATGTTCGACAATGTTCCCTATGACCCGTCGTCGTGCCGGTTCTTTCTGTGTATATCTAGCCAGCCCATATTTGGTTCACAATGAGAGGATATGTTTTCTCGCCTTAATATTGCCATATTGATCTTTGTTACACATGCCCTATTTGCATCTGAATTGGCAGGATATTATTTGGCCAATAATAACAGTTATTCGTCTTCGCTTTTCTACCAGAACGCCCCACAGCACATTGTTGATCTCGTTGGATACTGAAGATAATCAAGCATGGCTTGTCGCTCTTAATGACACCGAATCGAGGTTATTATGTTCAGGAGACTTCACTGTATGTTCATTCTAGAGAAACTTGTGTTCGTGGGATGACTGTTGAACAAATCAAATTTCACTGATGCATATATTGACCAGGAGCTTACGGCGCCTTTTTTGACACGATCATCCTTGGGTAAATATATGAGCGGCGCTATGGGCACATGTCATTATTTAGGCAAGAAAATTTATGTGATCAAACTATCTTGACTACGTTAGAGCAATAAGATCATTCCCGATGACTGTTTTATTCAACTTCATTTACGGAACAGACTCAGATGGGATCGTAGGCGAATTAGGCCTGACTCTTTCCGAAGCAACAGCGGGCCAGTCCCCGTCCATTTCCC
>JACBFG010000015.1:1513386-1536163 GCA_013435955.1 Diaporthe sp. HANT25 | reverse complement strand
GGGGGGGGGGGGGGGGGCCGGGAAGCGCCCTGTGATACGCCCTGTATGCATGTGTCTTGCCATCCCTCGCATGGCCCCGGGCGACCCTGTTTCATCGAAACTGCACTCAAATTTTCTGCTACTTCTTTTCTCTTATTGTCTACGTTGCACAGCATTTGGGTGCTCACCGGTTTCAAGCAGAGCGCCGGGGGATAGTGACCTGCGTCAAGGGCTTCGGATAGTCCGCCCAATGACGCGCTTGGGGAGCCTTATTTGTACGATTTCAGGAATATTATGTCTCAAGGCTTAATTTTGTGTCACTTCAGCTCATTATCTTCGGTGTGTTCGATCTGGGGGAGAAACGCGCCCTTTTCATGTATACAAGGGGTATGTGTTCAGAACTACTTAGCCGGATCTTCCCTCGACATCTGGAAGAAGGAGAGCTCGAGCAAATATCGAACCAAAGCCCTCATCGCCTCTTTGAATCCACCTTGACCCACAGCAGAATACAGATGGACGCATCTACGACTGCAGTAGAACTCGCAGAGGTGACGGAAGATGAACAGGGTAGACGTCTCGAAGCTGAGAGTGGCATGCAAAGGATGCTCCAGAACGGCTGGTGTACCCATCACGTACGAGCTCTTGTTCAAAACTACGACAGTAAGATATTCTCGGGGTTGTCGCGCCTAGAGCTGGCCCCAGAGAGGCGAAAAGACCATTCGCAATGCATCGGACAGCCTTCTTGCATCGCTTATAATGTCGACATGTCAAACTACAGAACTCGTCATCGCACAGCAGATTGCAGATGCAAGTCTCTGGGCGTGCCATACGAAGAGCTCACCGCTATGATCAGCACTGGTGACGTCCCGCTCGTGAGCATCGAAACAAGGGCAGATTCAGGAGATATCGAGCTGCGGCTGCACAAGCGCAGGCTTCCAACTTTTCTATCACGCCTTGCGTCAACGCCGTCGAGATACACGGCCATTTCGCATGTCTGGGCTGACGGTTTGGGAAATCCAGAAGAGAACTCGCTGCCAACATGTCAGTTGAGAAACCTGAAGTCGTTCTTCCAGGAAATCCACCGCAACAGCAATGTAGGTTAAGGCTTCCTACGGAGAAGGTTGTCAATTCAACTTTGCTGACAACCATTGTGAAGCATCTCTTTTGGTTCGACACCCTCTGTATACCGGTCAAGCCCGAGGATGCGCGACTCAGGAACGTGGCCATCGACAGCATGGCTTCAATTTACGCTGGGGCACAGGAAGTACTTATTCTAGATGCTGAACTCATGAACAACCAATACTCAGCAGACGAATGCCTCCCTCGCATCGCTTGTAGCGTATGGATGTGTCGAAGCTGGACTCTGCAGGAAGGGATCTTGTCAGAACGGCTAGCATTCCAGTTCCACGACGCGACTTTGGTCAGGCGAAGCTGGTGGCAGAATGTCCATAGGGACCCGTGTTCGCGAAGGTGGGATTGGGCTCGACATGAAAACACGCATGACCAAATCACTGGTCCTCATCGGAGTCGTGGCTCTGTTTCCAACGAATATCTGCCTATGAACGACCTTCTCAGGATGGGCCACGAAAGCGGAGAGCATATTGAACTCGCAGGATTGCTGGACCGGAAACTGGCCACCGACTTCTTTGACACGCGGTATGGAACGCAAAGTCAACGATTTGTCCTGGTGTGGAACTCTCTTGCTTGTCGGTCCACAACAAAGCCTGAGGATTTGTTCCTGATTCTTTCGAACTTGCTCAGTTTCTCCCCCCTAGAAGTCCAAGTCGTATCTCCCGAGTTGAGGCTTCCCTCCATCATCATGAGCTTGGACGCCATCCCGTTTTCCCTCTTTATGGATCCCGGTCCAAAGCACATTCGACCAGACTCCAATACATCGAGTTGGGTACCAGAGCATCTGAGTCGGCACATGCTGGCATTAACGCCGCTCGTGGAGGTCAAGGAGAAAATGCTGAAGTTTTGCAAACGGACCCCTTGGAAGAACGATCTTGCGATTCATGTCAGCCAACAGGTGATACCCACGATCTTGGATCGACTCAAATTTCGCCTGACCCCTGGTGGGCCCATCTACATTTGCCGAGTAAGCTCAGGGGAGCTCAATCTTTCCATGGTCCTGGGCACCTGCTTTGTTATGCCCAAAAGCCAGCATGGCCCAAGACCGCAGAACCAGGGTGCCATATTCGATGTCACGGAATGGAGCCAAGACGCAAAGAGAAAGCACATGACGATTGCTTTTCGCTGCTGCGCAGTGGTATCAGTTCTGGACCACAATGATGCCCTCGGGGGCGCCATCGACGAGTTTCCGCTTGGTGCCCTGGACAGCTCAACAGACATCAGTATTCTTCATGGCATGTGATTTATCTGCCCCAGCTGGTCAGCCCATAGATTATCCAGGCCCGCTACTAATGATTGACAGATCCAATAACCCATATCCCAAAGCTGCGCGGTATTCACATGGCGAACGGGTTGAACGAAAAGCCGCGTCTTTTGGCTGTTTTGGGTTTTAATCTCAAGTTTGTCTACCCAATATGTGTCTGGATTAAAATACTCTTGATTGGCCACATTTACTTGCCAGATCCAGGAAGGTCTACTTTCGACCTATTATGGGGTATCTTAGGCTTGTGGCTTTTGTTAGGGTTTCAACCTGCGATGAACTTCCTCATGCAGGGATGGCCGTGGATACCGCGTTCGATAGTTGACAGATCACTTGCTAGAGGACTCATGTTAAGGAGAAGTCCCGTTTAAGTACATAACTAAAAGGTCATTCCAGGCATGACAGGAAGGGCGACAGTATTAGCACTAATGATAAAGTTTTAAGATATGAAATCAGGATTTCGCACCCACAAAAACGGATGGTACACCCATACATAGCTTGCTCATTATTATAATTTTCATACACACACACACACACACACACACACACACACACACCACAAACACTTAGCCAATAAATGTACCTATCTGGGTTTTCTAAGTTAAGGTCTAGGTGTATTCTGGGTGTGTTAGGTCTGGGTATATTAGGTCTAGGTATGTTAGGTCTGGGTATATTAGATCTGGGTGTGTTAGGTTTAGGTGTATTAGGTCTAGGTGTATTAGGTCTGGGTGTGTGGGTGTGTTAGGTCTGGGTGTGTTATGTCTAGGTGTGTTAGGTTTAGGTAGGTATAAGTCCTTATATATGTGTGGTAGGTATATGAATTGGCTATGGGTAAGCAAGTAATGTACGGGTATACCATCTGTTTTTACGGGTGCGAATATCTGATTTCTAAGATATTTAAAGAAAGCAAGAGTAGGCTAGTACTAATTCCTATATAATCTTTACTTCATATGAAGAAAAGATATACTAAGTTAAAATAAATAAGATATGAAGATTTCAATTCTAGTTGATTAAGAGACACTTCATGTTGTGGACAGTTACAGAAAACTGCGCTATGCTATGTTTTAGCCAGGAACTCTTCATTTGACTTGTTAAAACTAGTGTTGTGCCAGAAGCCACCATTTCTCAGACACATTTCTCAGTGTTAAGTCGTGCCCATTTGTGCTGGCGCTATATTTCTTCCCTTGGGATTTTAGGAGTCAAAGGGGCGATGTTTTTCAGAGGTCAGAAGTAGGGACATACTCAGTGAGTTACATTGACTTGGAAGTTTGATTAGTGCGGCATAACTTCTGTCTACCAACCAACAGCACTGCGCAATTATTAAGGTACTTCCCCGACCCCTGCACCTCCTCGGTATCCACCCGTTAGAGCCAACAGTTACATATGTAGAGCCAACAGGCTCAAGGCGACTCGAATTCACTCGCCCTGCCGGCTGAGTGCACTGGCTGGCGTGTCACGTCAGCCCTCGTCAAACCAGCCTCTGCGGGACATGATGGCCGAGGTCATCGATTCGTCCTCAGACTCGCATTCAAGCGATGGCTCGACTTCAGCCATGGCCCTTGACATTTCAGCAGTCAGCTACGAGAGTGGGCGCAAGGCGCTGCAACTCGCCGTCGATGGCGGTAGCATTGAGGAGATTGCCTCCCTGCTAGAAGAGGAAGCCGAAGAGCATTTGAACTCGGCCTCCCTCGACCCTACTGACGGCTACCCTACCGTCGAGACACCTGTCAGTTGCGACCATCACACAGCGCTTGAAGTTGCAGCCTCTGCGGGCCACATGGGTGCCGTCGAGCGACTGCTGGAGGCTGGCGCGGACCCCGATGCTCCCGTGCATGAGAAGGGAACCTCGGTGCTTGAGGCGGCTGCAGGCCGAGGCCAGCTTCTCGTTGTCCAAAAGCTGCTCGAAACTGGCGTCAACGTCAATCACTGTGGCAGCCTCTCGGGTTCCTTTCCTTTGATAGCCGCAGCCAAGGGCGGCCATATAGAGGTATGCACGGCTCTGCTGCAAAGTGGCGCGGATTTTGGCGTCTACCTGGAGTCCTGGGACGACCTGAACGATCACTCCGGCACATCTTCGGCCATTGAGGCTGCAGCAGGAACTTCCAGCATCCCCTTGTTGGAGCTACTCCTGGCAGCCGTTGACGATGCGGCCAAAAGTTTCTATGCGGACGACCTCGAGCTTGCGATGGCTGAAGGCCGACAGAGTGACTCACAGCGGCTGCTCAGAACTAAGGAACTCCTCACGCACGCCAGATCAAGCATCGATCGGGCGCTTGCAAAAGCGGCGGCCACTGGCGATATGCTTGTCCTACAGAGACTTCTGGACGCAGGCGCCGACATTACTGCCAGATCTTCTTATCGTGGCATGAGTGGCCCTAACGCCATCGCCGCTGCAGCCTCACGGGGTCATATGGAAGCGATGAATACATTGATCCAGGCTGGTCTTGATCAGAACAACCTCCCCGCGGATGCCGTTACACTGGCGCTTCAGTCAGCGGTGGACGAGGGAAACGTGGCCCTGTTCGAGCCTCTGCTACAGGCCGGTGCGGATGCCACAGAGATCGACATCCGGAGAGCGGTAGTCGCGGGCCGTTTGGATGATGTGAAATTCATCTTGCAATCTGGCGCCTCCGTCAAATTTGATATATACAGACACGACGACGCCGTGGAACAGTTCACTGCCCTGCATCTGGCAGCACAGCACGGTCACAAAGACATTGTAGACTTGCTTCTCGCCAACGGGGCCGAAATTGATGAGTGGATGCATGATTCATGGCATCTGCTGGAGGGAGCCACGGCGGTCCAGTTAGCTGTTACCGGTGGGCATTTGGCAGTGGTGAAGCAACTCATTGATGCGGGCGCCGATGTCAATGCGCCCATTCCATACCTTGACAACATCAAGAACGCCGACACCCCTCTTCAGGCCGCTGTTCGAGCGGGAGACACGATCATGCTGGAGCTTCTCCTGGAAGCTGGCGCTGTTGCGGATTTCCCTAGGAGTGATAAGCTTCGAGGCCGGAATAAGACCGCCCTGTCGATTGCGGCCGAGGTGAACAGTCCCGATCTCGTGGACAGATTACTTTCAGTGATGTCTCCAGACGTTGCCCTCGAGCACGCACCTGTGGCGCTGCAGTGCGCCACAGAAGAGCAGAATGTCGATGTTGTACGGCGGTTGCTACAGTTGCACCCCGACCTCAACTCTGCTTTCTCCACAGGCTGGTGTGAAGGGTCGGTCACCTCGTTGCAAACGGCAGCAGCAAATGGCAACTTGGAAATATTGGAAATGCTGCTCGCAGAGGGGGCCGACGTAAACTTAAATCCCAGTGAAGGGCGGGAGAAAACCGCTCTGCAGCGGGCGTCGGAACAAGGCAACCTGGCTGCCGTAAAGCTGCTTTTAAGCGCCGGTGCTGAGGTCGACGCGACGGGATCGACGGCACCACCACTTCTTCTGGCCATCCGAGGTGGTCATGTTGAGGTCTTTAACCATCTCTTGGCCGTGGGCGCGGATATACATGCAACGGCCTACCGGGGCCAGACCATGCTGGAGGCTGCCGAGGAAAGCGGAGATGCTGATATTCAGGACCAGGTGCGGGCTGCCCTCGCATCCCAACCGCCGCCGCGAATCGTTCAGCCGCCCAACCGGGGCACAGGACCGCTTTGTGAGACGTGCCGCACGGCGCCTTTAGCTGACTTATTCTGGGAGAGCCATGGTCCCGTTGATTTTCACCCATCTCTGACAGCGCTCAGGGCCTCGGCCGCCGAAGGGTGCCCATTCTGCTGCTTCGTCTGGAAGAGGCTGGGCATCACGTCCATCTCTATGCCTCAGCCGTCTCCCGTTACATTCCTCACACAGTCTTCGTCGGACACCATGAGTTGTATTGTGGATGAGCCGTTTCCGGAGAACGGACGAGAGGGCCAAGGTCTCAGGATCAGCACAGATTTCCATTACCTAGCCTATCCTTCAGGTGAGATTTCTCTGAGGGCAGCGGTGGTCCTGATTAAGCAATGGATACATGTTTGAAGTCGGATACTGATTTTAATATAGATCGCCGAGTTCCCATCACGGAAGACACATCGTCGCCTGAAACCTTTAAACAGATTCGTACCTGGCTGGATACTTGCAAAAATGAGCACCCAAATTGCCGGCCCCCGTCAAGCGATTCATCCCTTCCCACCAGGCTCATCTATCTAGATACGTCGAGAGACTCATCCTTGAGCAATCCAGCTGACACGAACTTGCAGCCGAGGCTCATATCTACAAATGAAGTCGAGTGTTCGGAGTGCAGATACATCGCCTTAAGCTATCGCTGGCCAGAAGATTTCCCTGCCGAAGCTAAGTCGACCCGGGATAATGTACGTGAACAAATGCGCGGGCTCAAAAACTCCAGACTGCCCCGGATATTCAACGATCTTTTCCAAGTTGCGGTCAGGCTAGGCTTCAATTACGTTTGGATCGACTCTCTCTGTATTGTCCAGGACGACCCCGAGGATTGGAACCGCGAGGCAGCTCGAATGATCCAAATTTACCGGTACGCCGAGTTAACTGTGGCCGCTGCCGCCCCTCCGACAAAGCCCGATCAGGTAGGGTTGTTTCGGCATGGTGATCCTTCTGATGTCACATCCGTGAAGCTTCCCAGTCTACGGGATCCCCCAAAGTATGGGGCAGGTTACGAGGTCGTGCTTCTGAAGCCACAGAAGGAACTGTACGGAGAGAGCCCCCTTGTCTCCCGCGGGTGGTGCTTTCAGGAGCGAGAAATTTCCCAACGCATCGTGCACTACACTGAGACCCAGGTGCTTTGGGAATGCCGCACATTCCGGGCTTCCGAGGGCTTCCCGGACGGGTTACCAACAGTAGAGCCTTGGGAAGAAAAAGAGATCATACCAGTCAATAAAGATTGGTCAGACAGGATGTTTGACAATGATCTCAACAGTGACAGGGTCAAATATTTTTGGCATCGAGCCGTGGAAGATTATTCGGCAAGACAGTTGACTTTTTACACCGACAAATTCCAGGCTTTGGCTGGTCTGGCTGCGGCATTCCGAGAATACAAGCCTGCCGACTGCCGATACTTGGCCGGCTTGTGGGAAGACGATTTTCGAGAGAGTCTGCTCTGGTCTTCAAAAACAGGTCGCGATGAGGCCGTCACTGAGGACAGGTATTCGCGAAAACCTCGCACCATCACGAATACACGTTACCCGGAGTATGTTGCTCCGACTTGGTCGTGGGCTTCGGTGGCAGGTCCTATCTCGTATAGTCGTACCTCCACCCCAAAAACGCCAGATTCTAATCGATATCCACTCAAGATCTTGGATATTGATGTCCAAACATCTACCAATGATCCTTTTTCAGCCGTCAGCCACGCCGTCCTCACATGTACCGCGGGGCTGTTGCCTGTTGTGTTGAAGGTGAACGATTCATTTTCTTCGGATTGTCCCGACTACGTGGTGAAAGACGATCAAGGGATAAGGATCGGAGAAATGGACTTCGATGTTCCCCAAGAGAAATTCGACGAGGAGGTGAGCATTGTCTTTTGCATCCACTTTGGCGTTGCTGGAAGAAATCATTATGGTCCAGGCTTAGTCGTCCTACCTACGGGCAAGAGGGAAAATGAGTACAAAAGGGTGGGAATGATTGAAGACTTGAGTTGTAGTTCATTTTTGGATCTAGAAGCCAAGGAGATCACGATTATTTAAAATGATCAAGGCCGCTAGTCACAAGTCTGACCCAAACAAAAGTCTGAGTGCAGCTAAACAGGGCTGCGAGCCTTGCGGTCATGTCATCTACGACCGAACGGTCATCACCATGGGTATTCAGGATGAGGTGTGCAATGAGAGCGTTAAAGTATTCGATTTTCCATGAAATCGGATATTCGCACACGCAAAACTAGATGGTACACCCGTACATAACTTGCTTGCCCACAGCCAGTTCATATGCCCACCACACGCACTTACACCTACCCAGACCTAACGCACCCACATACCCAGACCTAAAATACCCAGACCTAAAATACCCAGACCTAAAATACCCAGACCTAGACTTGGAAAACCCAGGTGCGTGTTTGAATCGGCTATTTAAGTGTTTGTGGTGTGTGTGTGAAAATTGTATTAACGAGCAAGCTATGTACCGGTGTACCATCCGTTTTTGTGGGTGCGAATATCTGATTTCTTTTCCAAAGGCAGAATAGCACCGTCGGGGTGATATCGGTATAGCCGCTGATATCCAGCGAGGCCGCCTGCAAGACGACTGAGCAGTGGTGCCGCATTAATTCTGCAGTCTTGTTCGAAGAGGTCGACATCACGGGCCAGATTTCTCACCAGAAGCTCCGTGCAGTCGTAGTGGTGGAGGACGTTGAGACCTTGTCGCCGCCGAGGAAGCGAACGAGATTGACCACCAGGCGCGGCTTTCATAAGCGCGATCTTGAGACTGGGGGAGGAACTCTTTTTGAAACCTCGTGCCACTTTTCAAAGATCCAAAAGATACAAGTAACAGAAAACTAGCCTTGTACTTTGCTCGCTGTACCTCCATCATCCATGATTGCTGTGTTTCTTTACACATTTGCACGCTCTCGATTGAGACTTAGCGGATTTGCTTATCAAGTAAATTATTGATAAAGTTCACTCATCCAGCGTCATTAGTAGCTTTATCCTTGAATAGAATTAGAGAAATCTCAGACTGAGGGTTCCGTTAAGCCAAGAGTTCCGCGATTTTTGTGAAATGGTTGTAGCTCAGTCAGAGAACCTTGGGAGACAGGCCATTGTGTCAGCATTCGATCATGAGATGCTTGCACGGGATCAGTAGGATTGTCAGAATTCTTCGCTAAAAGAAGAACACAATCTGGTGAGACAACGTAGCACTGACAATCGACCAAAGCATGCGTCTTGAAAACGATGAAATTGAGCTAGTTTACACTCCAGCGGTGACTGTCCTCCAAGTCCTATGAAACTGATGCCATCGACATAGAACGACGCACGTGGGTTGTTGTCTTTCCTGCTTTGCCAGACGTATCGCCAACCCCAACTGGCTCCTAGGCCAAGACCCTCGATTGTGTAGGTGATACCATTATGTAGCACACCGATTGAAAGGAGATGCAGAGCGTGTGAGCAAGCGCGCCTCATCAAAGATTATGAAGATTTGTGAAACGTCGGATCGAATCACTCAACCATTTGGCAAAAAGAGAAAGGCAAAGAAAAGAATAATTCTTGGTGCTGAAAAACATTGCCAAACTTGTCAAAATCTGCACTGCAGCTCAGGGTCAATCCATAAATAGCAAGAGAGTCTGGTGGTGCTTTGCAAGGCCAATCATGTGGATTCCTTTGAAAACGCTGTCACCCGAGTGACTTCCCAGATTGGAGGCGAACTAGTGGACAGCCTCTTGAGGGTACACATCGAAAGTGTCACACTCTTCAAGCGCCGCGAGCCGAGTTCCTCGATCATATCTGTGCTTGTCAGTGTCCCGTAGGCGTAATGCTTTAGTACTCATGACTCACTGGGATCGGCGATGTCGCTGCTCATCACGGAATTGTTGACCGGCGTTGGGGGTGAAAAGGCCTTGAGATCGAGACAAGATTAGTCACTTGGTCTACAAACACAGACGGTAACATTTTCCACTCACCAACATGCTCAGCATTCTCACAGCTTCGCTTCATCTTGGACTGATTGTCCGGCACTGGGAAGATCTCCTCGATACCCGCCAATTCTGGCACGGGTCCATTCGTAGTGTAATAAAGCTGCCAATGTTAGCTATGTGGAAGCGAACACCTCACTGTCAAGTGGCCTTACCTTGGGGCGGTAATGGTGTGCCTCCAACATCACAGAGCTGTTGCGGAACTTCTGGACAAGGCAGTCTTTGCCCTGGATGGCTGTGTTGATTGTCAGATGCAGGTCGAAAGTTGTGATGAGCAACCGAACTTACTGGCGTATGAGATCTCGGCGACCTTGTCGCTCCTGAAGCAGTTCCATCGCTTGTTGGCCCGCTTGTTGACGAAGTCAATGATGTCGAGTGGGTCGACAAAGTTGATAAATGCGTAGCCAACGTTGCAGTCATTGGCAAAGTCAATTCTCAGATACATGAAGTCGTATTTACCCCAGCTCGACTCATCAACGATGCGCTTGAGCATCTTCTGGTCCACCTTGTTGGGGATATTGCGGAGCATGATCTGTGGTCATCAGAAAATGTAGGAGGTGAAGCAGGATAGTTACGACATACTGTGGTGCGGACATCAGTGCCCGCTTTGATTCTATTGATGTCGACGTGGTTGTGGTGAGGACTCGGAGGGCTGAACTGAGTGCGATTGATGCGCATGGCAGAGTTCCGACGACCCTCAGAGCGCTGGAAGGTCGAGAACTGGCGGCCGAACATGTTCGTCTTCGGGGTCGTCGCACCTGGTGACTGGTGCGAAGAGATCGGGGACATCTGGAAGGGTGAAGGGGCAGCCTCTGGGACAGATCTGGGAGACATGAGACCCGGATAGCTACTGTGCGGTGAATGGAGAGCATGTGACCATGGGTACATCGGCCAGGTCGTCATGGGTATCGGACTTCCAAAGGATAGAGTTGAGGGAATGATAGCCCCGGCCATCGACTGCATGGCCATTGGCGAGCTCACCAAAGACATGCCATCCAGTCCGTTCGGGACATCAAAACTGCCCCTGCCCCTGCCGCTGATGGCGGGCGAGTGCAACTGAGCACAGCAGTTGACCCCTGGTGGAGTCCTGCCATCCAGACCAAACGGCGACATCATCATGTAGAAAACGTCAGCAACCTTCAAAACAAAGTCAGCAGCGCCCAATCAGTCACTTTCTTAGGGGGAGAGATTACCGGGACCCAGCCCTTGTCCATAGTCTGGGTGATCCAAGCAGGATCAAGGTCGTCAAACTCGACGATCCAGTGAAGGGTGTCTGCAATGTTGGAAGGCTGGTGCTCAAGTGCGTAGACACCGCGATCTTTGAAGTACGTGAGAATTTTGGCCTCAATCTGGGACTCGCTCAGATCAGCGGAGAGGAGGATGGTAAGGGTCTGCTGGCATTCGTGCTTGCTGGCCAGCTCATATCCACATGACTGGTCTCAAATCAGCATGTGACATCGAAACTGGGAAGAGAAAGGGAGAAGCAGACCTTGTTGAACTCATCGGCAGACACACACTCGATCTTCCAGTCATCAGGCTTGCCGCTGGAGCTGCTCAAAAGTCGCGAAGCATCTCTGATGTTCGTGGCACGGATGTAAACCTCCTTCGGGCCGTGGGCGAAAGGAGAATCAGGACGTCCTTCGAAGGAAGTGCCACACGCCTCAAGAGACTGCCAGAAGAGATTAGCAAGTCTGCCCATGCCCAATTATTCAAATTGTCCTTACCTCGATGTACTGTTTGACTGCATCTACAGTCACGCCGTCGGGCGACGAAATGCGCAAGGAACGGGTCAAACCCATGTTGTGACTCAAGACCGGCGCCAACAGCAGACCTGTCTTTGGGCATGCAGTACCTGTGGCCACAGCACGCGCGAAGGGCTTGGGAGTGACACTGGACGAGCCGTAGGCAACAACTGGCGTGGAAACGACAGGAGTGGAGAGAGGCTTGAAGGTTGAGGCAGTAGCTGACAGCTTCGTTTGACGCTTCTCGGGAGGGGAGCTGACGAAGGGGTCCTTGTCCCTGGCACCGTGACCGAAAGAGGTGGGAGAAACGACATGATGAGTGCCGGGGGAACTCTGGAACTCGAAGGACTGACCATTCTCGTTTCCATCGCTCAGACTCAGAGCACTGAAGAGGCGGGAGGACTTGGAAGATTCCTCCAGCGGGGAGAAGGCGGTCAGACGGGTGTCTGGCGTGCCCTCGTGGTTGTAGGAGTCAGCGCCGCCCTCGCTGGGAGGCGAAGACGGATGGAATGCCTCGTGTGGCTGGACCATTGTGCCACGGGTGGTATTGCTTGTTGGTCTCAGTTGCCAAGGGTGGTATAGAGATCGTTGGATGTTGCTGATGGTAGAAAGCAGGTACTTTCGAGAGAAAGCTTGGAGGTAATAAAGGAGGCAGACGTTCTTGAGTCGCTGGGAGGGGTAAGGAGAGGTGAAGAGTGACTGGTGAAGGCGACAAACGACACTCGAAGGACAGGCTCTAGGGAAAACGGGGTGGAGATGTGGTGATATGGATGCCCAAAAGTCGAAAGGTCAAGAATCCAAAAGTCCAAAAACGGCGGTTGAGAGATCGGAGAAGGGACGCAGAACGAGAGGCAGAGGGCCAGACTGCAGATGGATCAGGTAAGGTAATAACGATGGTGCAGTCCAAAAATTTGGGAAAGTGTGGGAGGAAAGAGGTAAGAGGGAAGATGAGAAGGTCGGAAGTAAGAAAGAAGGGAAGGAGGGAAGGAAGGAGCAGACTTGTGCTCGAGGAAGTGCACACGAGAGCAGAAGTGAATCACCAGACAACCACCACCAAGCATCTAAGTTCAATTGGTATTCACTGAGAGAGTTTTGAGCCACTGCAAGTTACTTGTGACCGTGTTGATGCTGACCTTGCCATTCTCGTTTGCCTCAAGAATCGTTGGTCATATCTACCTCGGCGAACCGTGGCTGTACCCAGAGGCGCCTTCGCACCTTCCCTCTCGGATACCCAGCTCCAACACAGCAGCCATGATCTCTTCAAGAGGTTCCATGGAGCTCCAGTATTCTGAGTAAATCCTGACGGTTCAAACTCGACATGTGTGAATAGTTTTGGATGACTTTTTCTCGAGGGTGGCTCGAAACTGTAGGCAATTTCTACTCTTTCTGCATCCATTAAATATCGTAGTGGACCTTCAAATAATTCGATAGAAACGTCAGTTTCTTGAAGTCAAAATGAGCAAACCATTGTGATTGATGGACTTCCACAGTAGTCGGACTGCCTTTCGCTGGCTAGGACAACACGACTTGCACCTCTTGCCCACGGCGGTGTAGGAAGTAATGTCTCAATACGGAACCACCAATTGGGCCAAATGACACCTATACATGGGCACTGAGCTTGTCATCTGTTTGCTCTGTTAATTTGCAGCCCGGCTGAAGGAGCTTCAAGGAGGTCACTTACTGGCCATTCTCACGGGTCAGGGGCATCTCTGCAGAAGTAGCACCCACCTAGGCAAGGACTCTGTTTGTGTGGTCACGGTTGAAAATGGTCTAGATCATGCTCTACGACAACTCTGTCAAAAGTGCTTGTTTCAGTAATATCCAGAGCCTATTTCATGAAATGCGAATTGGCGACGCTATCTAGCACACTGCTGCACAGGTTTGTAGTCATAAGCAGCTGGCAACGGCTGGGAGCCGTCTGTACGGTTGGGAGCCGTCTGTACGGTGATGCTCGGACCCCTGTTCTGTCAGCTGCATGACCTATCCCTGCTGCCTGGAGTTCATTCCACCCCCCAAGTATGATGCGCATGCACGCAGGCAGCACCGGCCAGCAGCACCGGCCAGCAGTCCAGACTGAACCGTCTCAGAGTGCCTTCATCCCAAGTACATGCCCAACCCAAAGCCAACACCAACGGACAGTGCTGGTCATACATAAGTAAAAACAGATCAGCCCACTATTCGCTTGAGCCACTTGTCCCCAAACTGGCAATACTTTCCCCAGCAGCGCATGCAGTACCTCTGATGCTGTGATTGCGTACCATTTCGCCTCGGACAGGAGAGGACGGCCCTCAGTCCTTATACCTAGTCTGCGCCCTGCGATCCAAACTCCCCCTCGTAGCCACAGTCTTCCCAGCGATCCAGGATGCCACGGAGGGCTCAAACTTTCGATGACTACGGCTCTGCCGTCGGGGAGGTCAGTGGTCCAACTTTCCCAGCGAGAGCGATGGCGGCCAGGGTTGCCGACTGACAGTTCCCTATAGATCATCTTGGCTTCCTCCGACTTGGACTTCCTCGACCAACTCATCCCGCTCCTGAAAGATGCCAGCACCAGTAATCGAACTAGCTCCCTAGCCCAGAGCCTCTCCCACTACGCCGAGGACCGCGAGACCGAGATCGAGAACATCGGCTTGACGAAACACGAGGAGTTCTTGAGCTCCGTCACCCAACTCCAAAAGGTCCGCGAGGGCACAATCAACTTGACTGCCGAAATCCTCGAGTTGAATCAATCCATACAGTCGAGCACCCAGGAGCTGGCCGAGCAGAAGCAGAAGCTGGTCGACAAGAGGGCGATCCGGCAGAACGTTGCTGATGCTTCTGATGCGCTAAACGGGTCTCTCAAGATACTGCACGCGGTGAATAATGCGCATGAGT
Organism: Diaporthe sp. HANT25; assembly: GCA_013435955.1. NCBI lineage: Eukaryota > Fungi > Ascomycota > Sordariomycetes > Diaporthales > Diaporthaceae > Diaporthe > Diaporthe sp. HANT25. Next base: position 1,521,554 of record JACBFG010000015.1, on the reverse strand, counting down.
TAATACGGAAGAAGAGATACTACGCCGCCCTGAAGTCGCTGGAGGACCTGCAGAATGAGCACCTCATCCCCATAATACAGAACAAATATGCCACACAGCAGCAGCTGGCAGATATGATCCAAAAGTCCATCCCAACGTCCCAAAAATCAATAGGCGACGCAGTCATGAACGATTTAAACACGTGGCTTTTCCGCATCCGCGAGACATCGCAGTTCTTGGGCGAGGTAACATTCTATCACACGGAGATGAGGAGATCAAAGCATAAGGAACGGTCGGAACAAAATGATACCCTCGGCAACTTTAAGCTGAACTCCGCAATCGAACTTGTTTATGACGAAGCCGAGGAGTTCGACGTCCTCGACAACGAGGAACTTCAAGTGGACTTCCAGCCCCTGTTTGAGTGTTTGCACATTCATCAAGCTCTTGGCCGGAGCGATAAGCTTCGTGCCGACTACGCCGCCACAAGACGACAGCAGAAGGATCTTTTGATACCGACCTCGATCCACGTCGACGGTGACGAGGAGCCGTCCCTCAATAGTCTGCTGGAAGGCATTGCGGGCTTCGCGGTCATCGAAAAGGCAACAATGCGGCGCGTGCCTCAGCTGCGGTCAGCCGTGGACGTGGAGGAGCTTTGGGATTCCATGTGCACTTCTGCAATCACTCTCACGTCCCGTTCCTTAAACAACATTACCAATGCGGAAGTGCTGCTTAAGATCAAGTCGGTCTATGCGCTTTTCATCCAATCCATGGAAGGCTGGGGCTACACTGTCACTATGCTGGACAATTTCCTGCTCACTTTGTTCGACACATACGCCGATTTGCTGAAACGTCGATTCAGTGAAGACTTCCAAGAGATTGTTTCAACGGATGACTATATGCCAATGGCAATCAATAGCGCCGAGGAATACGAAAAGGTAGTCAACGTCAGCTGGTTCACACAGGACACACCAGTCGAGGAACTGACCTTCCCGTGTGTCCTCCCATTCTCGCAGATGTACCCACTTTGCTGTATCGACATCAGGAATTTCCTCAACCAGTTTTATTTCTTTGCCGATGACCACTTCCAGCACCCCAATGTTATTGATGACACATTGAGAAAGGTAAGAAACATTCATGATTGAACACAACATGTCGGCCTCAATATCTGACCCACTCGCGCAGTCACTGGATGAGCTCTTGACCCAGAAGGTATGCCAGTCGCTAGTTGAACGGCTGAGCTCCCAGTATCTGGGTCAGATAGTTCAGATTCTCATCAACCTGGAGCATTTTGAGATCGCGTGTCAGGAATTGGAGCAGCTTCTGATCAGGGCTCGATCCTCTACGTCGGCCGGTGGGCCTGTGACCCTGAGCGCTACTGAGCAGTTCAGGAACAACAAGAAGACGGCCGAGAAGCGTATTTTCGAGCTGGTCAACTCCAAGATTGACGACCTGGTGGACACGGCGGAATACGACTGGTGAGTCAGGAGCGGCCCCGTGGACGCTAATTCTACCCTGTCTGCGGTGATACTGATCGAGGATGCAGGATGTCAACAACTCCCGCGACCGAGCCGAGCAATTACGTCCAGACTCTGACTAGGTACTTGTCGAACATCATGAACTCGACACTGCTCGGTCTTCCTCGGGAAATCAAGGAACTCATCTACTACGACGCTCTGAACCATGCCGCCGAAAGAATACTGGTGAGTCGCAAACCTTGTGACGATTCCTGCCACGGAGTCTCCGCAACATACGAGTACTTACAAAATCGCGTCCGCAGGCCCTGCCTCTCCAGCCCGAAGTCAAGACCATCAACCCCAACGGCGTGGCCGCCATGGCCATGGACGTGCAGTGCTTGGTCGAGTTCGTCCAAGGACTCGATAACTCTTTCATGCTCATGGAGGTCCTGCAGGAGCTCGAGCAGACGGTCAAGCTGCTGCAGGCCGAGAACGCTGACGACTTCTACGACATCTCGGTGCGCAACCGGCACTACGGCCGCGTCAATGCTATGAACGGACCTGTCCTGCTCGAGAAGCTCACGCACACCGTCGAGGCGCCAAATCGCGCGGCTGCTACTATGGCCAATCTCTCGTCACGGTTCGGCTTCAAGAGCTGAGTGCAGAAACGAGATTGCCACTGTGGGCCCTTTGTCAACCAGGCTTAGGCTATGCTGCCAACCTTCCGTCTCGTGCTTCCGTCTGTCACAACAACTGGCATACTTGCACGGGGACGCATGCTCAGGTTGTTCGCAAAGGAAATCATCAATTTGTCTCTACTAAGATAACGCCATGTTCAGTAGCGACTCGATGTGCACGTCGTCGTTGGACTTTGAATCATAATGTTCGAAAGCTCCCGAGATCCTGTCTGCCGTGTACACCAAACCAATCGACCCGCGTCAGGCTGCTGGTGGGGTAACGTCCTGTTGTCTCAAGCATCAAAAAAATAACGAGAAAATCAAGGCACGAGGGTATCCGTCTATTCTTCCTCTCTCTGTCGAGGCGGGCTTTTCAGGCGCTCTGGTCGAGACGAAGCATGTTAAGAATTATATTCCTCAGGTGGTGGCATTTGTGGTGCATGCAGAAAGACAACGATTAGGCGAACGAACGACAAACAATGGCGGAGGAGACAGGGAGGCTTACTTGTTGTGGCTGCATGGCCTCGTAGCCATACATGGGCGGCATCTCGCCGTACATGGGGGCCTGTGCCTGACCGTATGCGGCCTGGGGGTTGGCGGCGACTTGGCCAGGGTACATGTTAGGCGGTTGGCGGTAGTCGGCCTCCGTGCCGAGGGCATGGCCGGGCATTCCGTAGTCCGTGGGGCCCATGGGGTGCTGTGCGTGGTTTGCTTGGACGTGCTGTCCGGGCAGGGCCTGAGCTGCCTGCGGCACACCCTGGCCGGCCTGCTGCTGGCCGGCCTGTCTTTTGGAGTGCGAGGCAGCCTCTTCGCGAGGGACAATGTCAATGAGGAAGTCGAACATGTCGGACTTGGCGAGTGCCGAAGCGATGTCGGAGCGCTGCAGGGTTCGTCGCTTGTTCTCCTCGGCGTGAATCCATGCGCGCATAGTAAGCTCCGTAATGAAGATATCACAACCCTTGGCGAACAGGATCGGGGCCTCGGCACTGATCATCTTGACCTCAGGGTCTGCCTTCATGACCTTCTTTATACGGGCGAGAGGTAGCTGGTGAAGCTTGTAGTCGTGGGAGTCGCTCTCGAGGTGGTTGATTGTCTGCTGCCAGTATGTCGTAAGGATGTCCTTGTATTGCCCGTTAAGGCCCTGGTGAACGTTTGCCCAAGGTCCCGTGTAGAGCTCTGCTGGCGCATAACCCTGGGCGGACAGCTAGTAGTTTGCGAGCCGGTGTTAGTGATGGGAGTCGGCTAAGCACGACCAGTCGTGTCGTCGGGCATTGGGGTAGGGCAAACAAACCGCTGCGCTCGCGCCTGATTGATGTCGCACCGTCAGTATCTTCCTGGCTGGTCGCATGAAGTGGAGGCCTGGCTATGTAGCTTACCATAGTGTCCACCGTGGCTGGTGTCGTATACCGGCCTAGCCTGTTGCTGTTGCCCTTGCTGCTGATTCTGGGAAGGGTCCATGATGGGATGGAAACGCGACGACAAGCACGCGACAACAGCAAAGGGGGAGGATGGTGGCGGGATTGGGTTGGTTGGTTGGTTGGTGGTGAGCGTAGGCGACTTATACGAGGTCGGACCGTCGCGCGATTGTAGGATCGGGTGGGTTCACGATGCACAAGAAGAGCGGGTGACTCGAGTTTGGCGACGATCTCGGCTTCGAGTCCTGTGTTGCGCGAAAAAAAGAGACAGCAATCAGCACTGGTTCACCTGTGGGCGGCGCGTTTGGCGCGTCAGACGCAAGCTCGAGCTGGTCCGCTGCCCAGCATCCCCCCCGTGGCTCGCACCCGAGCGCCTGCACGTTTGCGCCTCGGCGGCGACTTTGATGTTTTCTTCGGACTGTTGACTCGAGTTGCGAGGCGCAACAGGCGCGCTACGGGATGCGCCGCGCGCCCGTTGGTCCCTTGGGTGCCGACGCCATTCTCTGGGAAGCTCTGTGGATGGGCCGGACTGACGAACTCACCTTACTCGATAGCTGCGATGGGAACGGTGAATTGATTGGCTGGGGTGGCTTTTGAGTTGAAGTACGGAGTAGCGAATGGGTGACCAAGGTGGAGTTTGCCTGAGAAGCTCGACTTGTTTTAGAGGACGAACTCGGGCCAGTAAGCTAGCGCGGACAAGCTAGGGAAGAGGGGAGGGGGAGCAATGGGCAGCAGGTGGAAGGTGTGTGAGGGGGAGGGGCTGTTCCGGGTCGTCAGGGTCGTCCACCCAGAAGCAAAGTGTGAGACGGAAGATCCCCACGCGAGTGAAGGTACGGTTTTTATATGCTTTTTTCGCGTCCCTTAAGATCTTCGCTGGACACAGAGGTCGTGACGAAATCGTGGCAGGGCTGAGGACTGAACATCCAACTACTTGATACTATGTATTCTAGGAAGGAAAGATGACGATTAAAGTATGAGGGGCGGTCAGGGCCAGCAGCAGGGTTGGGCATCAAGCCGGAGTGCAAATGGGACTCAACGCGCCCGCCCCCAGGCACAACAAGCACTCCCCGACACCTATTCCATCATCAACCCGATGCCCCTTCCCCCAGTCTCACTCACCTACACCTCACACACACACACACACATAGTACACGCACCCCCTCTCACCAACATGACATGACAACGCTTGCGACGTAAACACGGGCGGTCCGTGTTCCCCATCTCAAGCAGCCTCATAATCCAAACCTGCAGCGCCTGCAGCTACAGTAGCGCATCCATGGCTATATGACAGCTGGCAAAGTGTGGCAGACCAGATCAGGGGGGCCTTGGGTGTCCGTGGAGGTCTTAGAGAGGTGTCGACATGCCACACAGAGTTCCCTTCTGTGACCTCACCGACGGCTTCTTCAAGTCCGGCCTGACAAGTAGAGTATCAAGTACCTCTCTCTGTACCTCCAGACCTGTTCGGCCTGAGGCAGCTAGCCGTGTTGGTCTAGCTTCCCTTGCCAGGAATAGAGGGGCTAAGAAGTGGCCCGTGCCACCCTGGTGCAATTTACTCAACTCCGTCTTCAAAATTTCGAAATTCCACGCGTCAAACTCTCTCATTCTCTTTTCCTTCTCCTTCACCGTCTTGAACGGACAAACTCACAGCGCTCATTATGACGACCGTTGATTTGTCAGATCATGACATAGATCAGCTTCTAAGCTCTGCGGAGCTTTCCCTGGCCAGCAAGGAGGCTGGTCAGTCTATCGCCGTCAACGGCAAGCCGAAAGACCTCACGATCGCTCCCAGACCGCCACCTTCCACGGCGTCGGTTCCCAAGGTCGGCAAGGCGACTGGAGACAAGCATGAGCTGGCGCTTCGAGTTCCCCAGCTCAAGTCCAAGGACAAGAAGGTACGCGCGATCACCCATTCCTACTCACATCTCCTATGAGGAAATCTTATCCCAAACTCGAATGACGCGGCGACGAGCCCCCGTTATGGGGGCGGATCCTGCAACATCAATGATTTTTCTTTGTTCATAGTTACTCTGACGGTTATCTCTCATTTCTGTGTGTTTTGCTCGCCGTCTCCTGATCAACTCGCTAACTGAGCGAATAGTCCATTCCAGACAACGCTGGCGCCGCGTGGAACTACATGCCGCGGACCCAGATCGATGACCCCAAGGTAAAGCGCGACATCCAAATTCTACGGATGCGGGGAGTCGTCGATCGCAAGCGGTTCTTCAAGAGGGAATCTAGGAAGGATCCATTCCCGACGTTCTCTCAGTTTGGAACCTTGGTCGAAGGACCGATCGAGCATCACAATGGACGACTGACAAGGAAGGAGAGGAAGCGCACCCTCGTCGAGGAGGTGCTGGCTACTGGAGAGTCGGACGGCAAGTTCAAGGACAGATACCAGAAGATCCAGGAAAAGAAGATGAGTGGCAAGAAGGGCCATTACAAGAAGCTCATGGCAGCGAGGAGAAAGCGACGCTGAACGCCAGAGTGGACCAAAGTGTTCTTTGTCCACAGAGCATTTGACGGAGACAACTACACATGAACAGTTGGGTGCCAGCTTGCGCGCATGCGCGGACCTGCGCAACTGTGTTTTCAGAACATACGCACCATGCCATCTTGGACTACGGTCGAAGCAGGGCGGCAGGTCAACGACCAGCTCGCGTTACAGAGAGCTCGACCTCTAGCCAGAAGTTCGGGCAGTCTGACGGCAAGCGAAGCAAGGCCAATTCAATGGTCGACTGTTTCACAGCCCCGCGGTAAAAGCAGGGGAAACAGTCATAATCTTGGCTGAGATGCGAGAACAAGTCCAGCTCCATCGTGAAGCCGCTTCTCATCATCCCGAGTTGGATTTTCAGCGGAGCCCGCCCGGCACCCTGCAGCTATTGAGATACATAGAAGCAGACAGAAAGCAGAATGCAGAAAATCAAACACCTCATAAACACACCCCAAATTTGACCGTGATTGTCCTGTCGTACGTAGATCTCATGTGCTTTGTCAGGCGAAGTAGATTTTCCCATGAGTGTCAAATCAGGGTTGGGGTTGTAATCGATATCCACCCATGCCAAAGCACAAACTTTCTGGAGCTCGATGATCCTCACTTTGTGTCCCTGGTTCAAGATCATGCAGAGATGAATGCGCCACCCGTATTACGGCCGCTGAGGGCCATTTTGCAGAGGCGGCTGGTATGTCTTCTGAAAAGCAACTTGAATTGAAGCTCTGCGAATGCTGACCTGCTTCAATTAGCAACTTGTGCCCTCTCGCCCGACCCGCACACCTTACTACGTCCGAGCCTCACAGCTCCGCCCTCAGCTCCGCTGCAACTCGTCGATGTACGCGAACACTACGGTGACCAGGTCTGTGATGAGATAGGGAATCCATCGCTGATGTGTGTGTTGCGCAGAACCAAAGATCAAACCCCCAAACCGGACAGCTCTGCCGAGGAGCCTTCGAAGCAACCGTCTCCCGATACAAAAGCATCGGCGCCCGCAAATCCGGCGGAAGATGTCCAGAATGTCAACCCAGAAGAGCACCTAGAACCTCCAGAGCGCCCTCAAGCTACGGAAGGCGAGATAGAAGTCCAGCAGGCCGAGCCGACCGAATTCGCCTATGTACTTCCCGGGGAACCGGTCGCGGAAGCCGAAGTCGCGGGGATCGAGCCATCTGGCTCTAAAGTAGCCGCTCTGCCGAGGATCAACGACTCCCTCATCAAGTCTGCGTTCCAGCAAGTCAAAACCGCGAGCGCTGAGATCGAGGCCGGCATTTCGGAGGTGGTAGCGCGGCAAATCGAGGCGGCTGAGGCCGCTGCTACTCAGAAGCAAGAAGATGTCATAGTCTCACGGCCGGACGACGCATTTGTCAAGTCTAAAATGCAGGAGGTGGCGAGTCTGTCCGCGCAAATCCAGGCCGGCCTCCGCGAGTTCGAAGAGCTGGGCGAAGGACGTCGTGCAGCACAGGAGGTCGAGACGATCATCGAGGACTCAGCGGACAACGCGCCACATGATGTGAGCCCTTCTGCCGCGACCGAGGAGGTCTTGGGCGAGGTTCAGTCCCGGGGTCAGGAGACCCTGGAGGCCGCATCTGTTGCCTCGCAGAGCCAAGCCCCCGAGGCCGTAACAGAGCAGGGTATCACTACCAGCGCCACGACCGACGGCCAATCTGCGGTATCCGATTCGGCGGCAACTTCAGAGACATCAGCTGCGCTCCCAGACGAGACCGTAAAGGCTGCGGAGGAAGTGCGCGAGACTGAGGAGGTGGGAGGCGGCGAGACAGAAGTTTCTGAACCTGTGATCTTGACGGCGACAGAAGCCCAGGACGTTGTCAATGAAAAGATTGCGACGACCGACCTCGACAAGACATCGCCACAGGAGCCGGTGAGCCACAGCGATTCCTCGGCCGCAGTTGCCAAAAAGGAACCGAGCAAATCAAAGCACGATAGACTGAGTGCAGCGGTTGAGGAGGAGGTGGCAGACAACGCAGAGGAGAAGGCCGCCAGATTGGTGGAGACCACAGAGGAGGAGGACGTACCAGACGAGCCCTCTCGCCTCCCGCGTAACGTGCAGGCATTCTACCTGCAACCGCTCCGCCGGCAAGCAAAGTACAACGTGCCCTCCTGCAACCTGCAGCTGCGATCCTACAGCATCCGGCCG
>JACBFG010000015.1:1474978-1513375 GCA_013435955.1 Diaporthe sp. HANT25 | reverse complement strand
CTGCCCAAGATCATCCAGAGGTGGACGGTGCCCAAGTCCAGTTTCATCTTCAAGAAGTCGCAAGAAAACTTCGAGCGTATCACGCGCCGCAGGCTCATCCAGATCCGCGATGGACACCCGGAGACGGTGCAGATCTGGCTGGCATTCTTGCAGAAGCACCAGCAGGCGGGTGTGGGTATGAAGGCCAATGTGTGGGAGTTCAGCAGCCTTGGTAAGTCTCTTTGTCTCCTATTTGAATTATTGCCGGTATTTTTGTACTAATTTGGATGCTCAGATGTCGCCAAAGAATTGGACCAGGCATATGAGGCGGCCAAACCCTTGATCGACGAGAAATACAACCTCTTGGGCCAGGACAGGGAGATCGCGACAGTTGAGAAGGTGGATGAGCTTCTCACAAGCGAGAGGTATAAGTTGGCCGGTGGTCGGTAGATATGCTGTAAATGAAGAAAATGTATTATATTGTGGTGCACATACTCGTACACAGTCGATATGAAGAGACCTCTCAGACGGCTCAATACACCACCCGGCCTTAAAAGTTCAAGCATTAACGTAGAAATTGATCGCGCAGCTTTAATATTAAAACTACAGTCTACATAAAGAAGACTGTATTAAAATGTTATTCGTATGTCACCGACATAACCAACTGTCCATCGAATTGGGCAAATGAGCCAATGTGAAATCTCGGCAAACCTGAACTTCGAGACCGCCTAGCCGCAATGTCGAAAGCGCACCAACCTCAAAATCACACCACACCATCAAGCGAGCGGACTGCTCAGATGAGCAACTCAACAACATAATGCTGTGCAGGCGGGCAAGGACGACATTAGCACTGCGATCCATAGCACGGGCGGCGCAATTCTCTCCGCCTAGCCAAGTCCATCCGCCCACACAACCAGCATCTCTACAAAGCTGTTCCAGTCAACGCCGTAGCGCCTCAACCACCACCACATCCACCAGCAATGCGAGTCCCAAGGTGATCTTCTCAGGCATCCAGCCCACGGGCGTGCCTCACCTGGGCAACTACCTCGGCGCGCTGTCACAATGGGTCGCGCTGCAGGAAGAGGCAACCGCAGCCAGCAGCAGTAGCAGCAACAACGGCACCACCCCACCACCGACGCGGCTGTTCTTCTCGGTGGTGGACCTGCACGCCATCACGCTGCCGCAGGAGGCATCGCAGCTCCGGCGCTGGCGGCGCGAGATGCTCGCCGCCCTGCTGGCCGTGGGGCTCGACCCGGCCCGCAGCACGATATTCCACCAGTCGTCCGTGCCCGCGCACGCCGAGCTCATGTGGGTGCTCTCGTGCACCGCGTCCATGGGATACCTGTCGCGCATGACGCAGTGGAAGAGCAAGATGTCGCTGCCGGATGACGCGTCGGCGCTGCCGGGGGATGATGGTGGTGTCGGGGGTGGCAGCAAGTCCGCGGCCGCCCTCAAGCTCGGCCTCTTCTCCTACCCGGTCCTCCAGGCGGCCGACATCCTCGTCCACCGCGCGACGCACGTCCCCGTGGGTGAGGACCAGCGGCAGCACCTCGAGTTCGCGCGCGAGTGCGCCGCCGGGTTTAACCACACTTATAGGGAGAAGGTGCTCGTCCCGCCTGAGACCATCGTCAGCCCCGCGCGGCGCGTCATGAGCCTGACGGACCCGACCAAGAAGATGAGCAAGTCGGACGCCAACGCCGCGAGCAGAGTGCTCATCACCGATTCCGCGGCCGAGATCCGCAAGAAGGTGATGCGCGCCGTGACGGACTCGCAGAGCGGGTTCGTCAGCTACGACACCGCGGGGCGCCCGGGGGTGTCGAACCTGCTGGAGATATTGGCCGTGCTCGAGGGGAAGGGGGCCGGGGGGAGGAGGACGCCCGCGGAGGTGGCGGGGGACTTTGCGGTCTCGCAGCACCCGCTCAAGGCGCTCAAGGAGAGGACGGCGGAGGTGGTCGCCGCGGAGCTGAGGGATGTGCGTGAGAGGTACATGGAGCTGCTTGGGGATGGTGATGGGAAGGAGCTGGATGAGATTGAGGTCTTGGGTGCTGAGAAGGCCAGGGCGAGTGCGGAGGCTACGATGAAGCTTGTCAAGGAGGCCGTGGGGTTCTAGCATGGTGTCTTGCCTGATGTAAGATATGTAGGTTAGACATACAACTCTGTTTCCTCAGCGTGTCATGGTCTCTTATCCACTCTATGCCAAGAACCACTGGGCGAGAGATGAGAGATGGGGCTATGTATTCCATATGGCGGGAGCAGTACACTCAAGTCCTAGTGCCTGAAGAGCGGAAAGATTTTGCAGCAAGTCTAGTAGCCAGTCAAATATGACCGACATTGGAATCATTTGCATCTGCTAGACTAATATGCGAGGTATCTATGATTTGCATCTCATTCTTCCCTATCTATCTTCACTCCATTTGTCTGAGAGTTTCAATCCAATATGCCAACGACAAACACATCAGTTTCAAGATGCGTACGCAAAACTTGACCCTCTCGAGGCCAACCAGAAGTCTCTGACAATTGTGTTGGTTTGTCTCGCACCTCGCAGGCTGTACAGGTCGATTAGCAAATTGGTTCTTCTAATTCAATGATAACAAACCCAGCCGAAATACGACTTACTTTACTATCTTCTTTGCGAACATGGACTTGTCCTCAGCGGACACCTTCGTGCTGGGGAACGAGGGGTCCATCAGAGCAGCCTCGAGCCATTGTTTTGCCCGCGGGTGCTGGACGACAAGCTTCTTCAGCGGGTCACTCAGCTTGTCCAGCTCGCTGCGTGAGGCGTTGCCGCCGATGTTTTGCACAAGCGACCGCGTCAGGAGAGGTCCGAGGTGTTCAAGTGCGTTGCTGAAGCCGGCTTGCACTGACGCGTCGTCGCTCTTGATGGCGACGAATGCAGACTGGTTACTGATCAGTCGTGGTCTTGACAATTCCAATGCGAAGAGGTCTAAGATCAGTTGTGAGAATACATACCCAGAAGTCACAGGCGCTGCCCTTCGGCAGGGGCTCTTTCCCATCTAATACCCTCAGGGCAAACATGAAAAAGAACTCGAGATCACTGGTCGGCTGGAGTTGTAGAAGAGCCTCGGGATACCTCGACATGATGCGGTTCAGGAAGTCAATACCGCTTTGCGTCAAATCGGGATCATTGTCGGGTTCTAAGAAGTCAGCGTTTCGTCATTGTACTGTGAGCTTGGGATTGGTGTTTACCCGATATCGCCTTTAACAGCCCAAGTACCCATGGTAGTAGAGCAGCGAGGCACTCTAGGACCTGTGTCCTGGGTCGATTGCTCAAGGAACTCACAAAGGAGCACATGGTGCTGATCATGCTTCCTATCCTGGGGCTGTTTGGGCCGTTTTGCGTGAAGAATTGGATGACGAGGGCTGGAGGAAAGACAAACGGGCCAGGCTCCGTCTCGGAGAAGCCCGCCCGGAAGATGTTGCAGATTGTCTCTGCCACCTCGCCACTCTGACCGAAAGCCTGGTGTATCTGGCTCACCATTGTGACAATGTGGTTCTGGATGCTTAAAAGGCGGTCGTTGGTGTTCTGAGGCGCCCTCTCCTCCTCGGCATCTAGCTCGATAGGCGCTTCAGACAGGCTCTGCATGCCCTTTGCCATGCTCGCTACGCTCCTCAAAACTCTCTCTGCTATGACAAGAGCCGCCTCATCCACGGTTGTTGGCGCATGTTTCTGCGACAGGATATCAGCCCGAAGCCTGGTCTCGATCCATGACTTCATGTCTGGTTCATTTGCCAAGTGCGGATGCTCTTTCAGGCGGAGGCAGTGCTGTGTGTCATTGTTAAGTAAGGCGATGAGATCTTCAAGGTAGCCTAGCCTTCGGTCTTCTTCCGGAATCGCCTGGACTATAGAAGCAATGCCGGTCATTATCCTCTCCTCTGCTATCGAGTCGATTCCCAGGCCGTGGATACGACGATAATGTTGGAGGAAACCCTCGATGTGGTCCTTGAGCAGGGATCGACAGGAAGAGCAGAGAGTCATTATAGACTTGGAGGACGAGCCTCCAAGGGCCCCGTCCTCGCCAACGACGTTGAAGAGGAGTTCGAGAGCTGCGGGGAGATACTGCTGATGACGCTCAAAGAAATCAGAGAACCGCTCTATTGTAGACAAGCTTGTCTGCAACAAGCGAGGCGGTATTGATGCTCTGGCCGGTCCTGGGCCAACGAGTTGAAACAGCTCAGAAGAGAAGACCTTGTGCAGGTCTTGGTCACAGTCTCCGCTGTCGCCAACACAATCGCTGATAGCTCCAAGACAGAAGAGAGAAGCCTCAATCTGGGCCCATTGTCGGGCGGGGAGGGCCTGGAGAAGCAAATCAACGAAGGTGCTCACGAGGGACTTCCCCTTGAGAGTCCAGACTGCCAGAAGGAAATCGGCAACGTCTTTTCTGGCCTCAATCCAGCCAGCTCTATCATTGGAGTCCATTTCGCTCCATGTGGAATGATCCACGAGCTGGATCTTGCCATAGCAGTGTGAGATGGCATCCATGACTTGGCTCATAGCAAAAGGCAACCAACTGTAAGCCGTTGCCTCCTCCATGTAGACTGTATCCGTCAGAGTTTCGACATATGTAGCCCAGAATTCCAGGGCGGAAACAAAAATCTTGTCCTCCGCAACTAGAACGCCACTGCAGTTGAGAAGGCCGCATAGTCTCTGGAGCATCCTTTGCGATCGCTCGTCCCCGCTTTCCATGAGGGTCTGCACTTTTGCGTCGCCGAAGGCAATCATGAGAATTCCATACTGCGTGAAGGCAAAATCGAAGTCACCAGAAGAAAGCTGCATGTAGCGATCCCTAGACCAGTCGCTCTCGAACAAGGCAAAGAGGGCTTCGTAGTGTTCATCTCTCAGAAAACCAGAATAGTTCTGAAGGATGTCGATGAACAGCTCCATTGTTGTCTCCGTCAGTTCCTCGGTTTGTATGCATTCTAGTGCCGGGATAATAAGATTGCGCAGAGGCTTCGTCAGTGTGTCGTCGGATGACGGAAGTCGCTGCTCGTAGAGGATCCAGGACTATGTGACCGTTAGCGACCTCACCAGAAGCCTCAACACGGTCGAATGGCAAGTACTTTGCCAAAACCCTCCCTACCACGGATATATCTCAGAACTGACCTGCAAACATTTAATAGTCTCTTCCCGGATTCTGATGCCACTAGGAGACGTGTTGGATAGCCCGCAGGCCAAGAGGGCTGTCACATCATCTGCGTTCTGGGCCAGGCTTTCATGCACTGCTAAGCTGTACCAAATTAGCAAATTAGGACCACCATGGCGAGAAATCAGACTCACTATTTCTGTGATTTCATCTCTGTCTTTGCAATCTCCTCGACAAACACAGTAATGAACCAGATGGCAGCCATCAGCCTGGTCTCATCGAGGCCGGCGAGCAGGGCCGAAGTAGGGGCGTTCTTAGCCTCATCCCTAGGGACCGCACGACCAGCGTCGAAGCAGTACAGCAGGTGGTGCACACAATCCGGCCAGAGGTGGGGGAAATGGATGAAGAAGGTGACAAGGGCAGAAGCGAGCTTGCGGATGACGAGGGCGCCGCTGCCGTCGGCGAGGGAGCGGACGAGAAAGCCGATGAGGCTCTGGAGCAGCTGCCTCGCGTCGTCCTCGGCCAGGGCGGCGCTCTCGGTGTTGAGCTTGATGATGATGGTGAGGGCGCCGAAGAACTTGACCTGGTCGTCGGGCCGCTCCAGCATGCCGTGTGCGAACTGCCATCCCAGCTGTGAGCGCTGGAGGCGCTGCAGGGCGTCCTGGGTCCTTGCGATGACCTCAGGCGGCGCTGGCCGGTACAGCGCCAATATCAACTGGAAGCAGTGAGCATGTGGGCATGATTTTTGCTGGGAAGGGACTGGAGGGCAGGGAATACTCACCGACTCGGCCTCGTCCAGGTTTGATGGCAGTGGTAGGGGCTCCATCTTGCTGTGCAGTCAACATGGCGACCTGCAAACAGCCCCGGCCAAAAGATTGTCTCAGCCTGCGCACCGTACCGTTCAAGGACGACGGTGCAACGGGAGTACTACAGTGCTGCGTAGGAGAGGACGCGGTGGGGTGGTGGGGTTTGTGAGACGGCGAGGGTGGGGACAGCGCTGGGGGGCTTTTTGTTTCAATGGGTTAGGATGTGCAGGTCAGTGACCGTGAGGGATGTCGACCTTCTAACCTTTGGCTTTGTGTGTAAATCAAATTGCAAATGCATCAAAAGATACAGACCTATTTAAGCACCCACTCGTACATTATACGGCCGAGCCGTTTGTCGTCGTGGTGGGGCGAGTTTTGGGAAAACGCCCGTCAGTGGCCGTATCGATAAGAATGCCTGCAGCTTCTCATACCAATGGACTCAACCAGCCCATTCAAGTCGCGCTGAAGGGAGGATCCTGCATCTCAAACCCGGAAAACTCCACGACTCTGCAGTTCCATGGTTCCTGCTCACCTATGCGACATGTTGATGATCCAGCGTTGCGAAATCACGCGCGGATGCAACTTCAATTGCTCGAGGAGTGGAGATTCATCAAGACGAGCTTATGCCGAAGTAACCCACGCAATGAACTGAGCAGACAGAACCTGCAACCAACGGGCAGCGCAATGGCGCACACAAAAGCCTATCTACAGGCTCCCCGCAACTCAAATTGAGCGCGCACAACAGCTGCATTGCTTGATCGCTCCATCGTCGTGACTTTATGTACACGACGACCTCCTCAGTCAGTCCTGCAGGTAAACGTTGCTTGGTTATTCGATGACCACATGAAAAGACATCAGTTTGATAGGCTGGATATTTTTTGGTGTGTTAGTGCCTGAGTGGTGCTGCCTGCCCCTTGGAGACGCCCTGAAGCTTGCCAAATGCAGCAGGAGAGCTTGTGTGGGCCACACTCGATTGGCGACTCGAGGAAGGTGGGGGTGGGCAATCCGTCCCGTTACTGCGTAGCATACAACCTCCCCCTCCACCTTTCTTCCCCTCCGTCGACGCCAATTCACTCCTTCTCTTTATTTTTGCTCCTTCTGCCCCGCCCATGTTGTTGTCCTCGCCCAGGCTGCTCTTTGCCCCTTTCAAGGTAAAGCCAGTTGCTGCTCAGCTTCAGCCAGCCATTAATAAAGTCAGAGGCGTTATCTTCTATTCCAGATTCCCCTCGGCGCCGATATTCCAACCCCGGAAGGCCTTCTTCAGTTCCAGCTCTGTTGACACCGAGATGGAGACCGTCGACACCGGCTACCAGCTCTCCGAGCTGCGCAGGCTTATGCGGGAGCGCAAACTGGATATTTACAGTTAGTTCGCACAATCGACCCCCTCCCCCACCCCTCCCCGGGGGAATCGCCCGTTGAAGACACTTCTAAAATTGCCCCTCCATAGTTGTTCCGTCCGAAGACAGCCACTCATCCGAGTACATTGCACCCTGCGATGAGAGGCGCAAGTTCATTTGTGGCTTCAGCGGCTCCGCGGGATGCGCCGTCATCACACACGACAAGGCTGCCCTGGCAACCGACGGCCGATACTTTAACCAGGCAACGAAACAGTTAGACAACAACTGGACCCTCCTCAAGCAGGGCTTACAGGATGTGCCCACCTGGCAAGAGTGGTCTGCAGACCAGTCATCTGGCGGGAAGGTCGTCGGTGTGGATCCGACGTTGCTTACCAGCTCGACTGCCGAGAAGCTGGCCGAGAGCATCAAGAGGAAAGGGGGCTTGGATCTTGTTGCTGTTTCCGAGAACTTGGTCGACATCGTATGGGCTGGTGGCAAGCCCCCACGCCCGAATGAGCCTGTGAAGTTGCTGCATCAGAAATACGCGGGCAAAGATACTAGAACGAAACTCGAGGAGCTGCGCAAAGAGCTAAAGAAGAAGCACTTGGACTGTTTTGTCGTGTCAATGTTGGATGAGATTGCTTGGCTGTTCAATCTGCGCGGGAACGACATTCCATACAACCCCGTCTTCTTCTCTTACGCCGTGATCACGGCTGACGAAGCCACATTATACATCGACTCGGCGAAGCTCGACGACGAGGGTCACAGTTACCTAGCCGAGTCCGGCGTCACAGTCAAGCCCTACGATAGCCTCTTTGACGACGCAAGGGCGCTCAGCACGACTAATTCAGTGAACGGCAACGGGAATGCCACCAATGGCGACGAGGCAGAAGCCAACAAATTCTCCATTTCAACCAAAGGTTCGTGGGCATTGAAGCTGGCATTAGGAGGCGACGAGGCTGTCGAAGAGATCAGAAGTCCTGTCGGCGATGCGAAGGCCGTGAAGAACGAGACGGAACTGGAGGGTATGCGGCAATGCCATATCAGAGACGGTGCGGCATTGACGGCCTACTTCGCATGGCTGGAGGACCAGTTGGTCAACAAGAAAGCGACGCTGGACGAGGTGACGGCAGCTGACAAGCTGGAGGAGCTTCGGTCAAAGCAGAAGGATTTTGTTGGACTGTCATTCCCTACAATATCCTCAACGGGGCCTAAGTAAGTTCGAGGCGAGTCCAACACAAGCCGGTTGTTCCCAGTCTAACAATCCACTAGTGCGGCGGTCATACACTATCAGCCAGAAAGAGGCAACTGTTCCATCATCGACCCGGACGCCATATACCTGTGCGATTCCGGAGCACAGTTCCTTGACGGCACAACGGATACGACCCGAACTCTGCATTTCGGCACACCGACGTTGAAGGAGCGCCAGACTAATACCTTAGTCTTAAAGGGTAACATTGCTCTAGACAGGGCCATCTTCCCTAAGGGCGTGACTGGCTTTGCTCTCGATAGTCTGGCGCGCCAATTCCTATGGGTGAGAGCCACTCATACTTCGTGTGCACAAGGTCATGGAACTAACATGCTGTCTACAGAAAGAGGGGTTGGACTACCGCCATGGCACCGGCCACGGTGTTGGCTCTTACTTGAATGTCCATGAAGGGCCTATAGGTATAGGGACTAGGAAGCAGTATTCGGAGGTCTACATGGCTGCCGGGAACGTGACGTCGATCGAGCCGGGCTACTACGAAGACGGCAAGTTCGGGATCCGCATCGAGAACATCGCCATCGTGAAGGAGGTCAAGACGACAAACCAGTTTGGTGACAGGCCGTTTCTTGGGTTCGAGCATGTGACGATGACACCCTACTGCCGGAACCTGATCGACGTCAACCTCCTGACGAACGAGGAGAAGCAGTGGCTGAATGACCACAACAGGGAGATCTACCAGAAGACAAAGGACTTCTTCCAGGATGACGAACTCACGTTAGCATGGCTAATAAGGGAGACACAGCCTTTCTAGGAGGATGAAGATATGAAGCTGCTAGTGGCAAGCGAAAGAAGCCGCGGCCACGAAGTCGCCGTCTAGTAAGAGGTTGATCTGGCAAGCTTCCCGCTGCAGCAGCCCTTTTATGGCAGATGCTCATTGTCTGGGCTGGCTATGCTACCTCCTGGGTCATCTGTTATAACAAAACCATCCTGGTGGGCTGTGGTTTATCGTGTAGCAAGAACAGACTTTGGGAAGCATCATTTCTCTACTATGACAGTGTCCTTCAGTCGACACACCCATACCCACGCATGGCTGATGCCTGGGACTTGGAGAAGCAGCGGGTGTCCAGAGATGGAGTTTGTGAGGCTTGTATATTACGGTGCTGTGCATAGATAGCGTCTTAAAAATGCATGAATGCAGCGAGCGCAAAAGTGGTGCCAAAGGCAAGCTTGAAGGTTGGGTTCTTGTTGAGGGCCGCCAGGACCCGTGAGGACTCTACTCGCTGGCGAACCTTGAGCACGGAGAGCAGGTCGACGCCCCATCGCGAAGCCACCTGCAAGATTTTGTTACGAGGCGGCCACCACCGAGGACACGAGCACACGTATTCCTATAAAGGAGAGGGCAACTCACCTGCACAGTTACTATGGCCAGCCCCGTGAGAAGCACCAAGGTCTTGGAGAAGACACTGACGACCAGCCCTGCCAGGAATCCTACGAAATTTACGTGTCAGCCTTCACACATCCTCCCATCAACCATCGCTCGGATTCTGAAAGTGAGGCGAGTGACTTGGAGAGTGAGTGCACGGCATGGCATACCTGCGAGACTCCCACCGGAGAGCTGCCTGATGACCTCCGGGTCCAGCCAGTCCTCCGACTCGGGGGCGACGGCCCGGCTCGTGGCGGGCGAGCTGGGTCGCGAGGTAGACAGGGCGTCGAGGCGCACGGGGTGGCGCTGGTGTTGGCGGTGGGCGAGGAGGAGGCCTGTTGAGAGGCCCAGGGTGAGAGGTGCTGCGGAGCGGCGGAGGGCGCCTCGGCAGAGGGCTGCTGTTGCCATTTTTATTTGGGGTTTGTTGGATTATTTATTATTTTCGATGATGGTTTCAGGCAGGTCAGTGGGGGCGCGACAGGAAGCGATCAATTAGTCTCGCACAATGGCTTGTTCTCGTGGATTGGGAGTGAGGCCAGTCGGTTCGTAGTCGTCGACGTCGAGATGTCGAGTGGCAGCTGGGATGTGACGTAGTTGCAGAGCTGACGGTGAGCGAGTGAGCGAGTGAGTAGCTCCAGCGTGTCTGCACTGTTGGTAGACTCAGGGGTTCAGGGGAGCGGGTGATTATGTAAGTCAGTCGACTGCAAACTGACGACCAAGATCAGTCTGTGATACCATCACTAACCAGCGTTTGAGTCATGATTGACGAGACGATCTAAATAGCTGAAAAATTCTTCTATGGTGTGCACTATTTGCTTATGTGCCGCAGGATGTCTAGAATCTCAAGTGCTCCCCAGGCCTGACCACTGGAGGTTAGACTAGATGGGCAACCACTACGTAGTAGTTAGTGCTTTTCAGTTGTCAATGAAGGCACAGGAGTATCGCCTGCCACAATTTGCGATTTCGATACTGTTCTGAGAGCCTCAAAAATGCATCTATTGAAGTATTCATACAAAGAATTGGCCGGTTGCTCCGATTAACATCAGCTCCAATACCAATGGCAGTCACGATGGTCTTTGAGGGCGGTCGCCTTTGCAGGTTGGTTCTGCGAGTGACTGGCCTTGCTGACAACTACGCAACTGTAAATCCATTCCCTATAAATCGATCAAGACACTCAATCCAGAAGCTAACTTGCGACCTTGAGCAATGCGACGTTGACAAGATGCAGCAACATGACCATGCTCATCCTCAACTCGGGCAAGCTTGGAGGTCACCTGGAAGTCCTGGAAGTCACTTTCCGCACTCACCACCAACGACCTCTGCGTACAAACTCTGAGTTGAATGTTTCCCGACAGTGGGAAATATTGCCATTGGTCGAGCCATCGATCATCAAATTCAGCCAATCTGCTTCTGCTTGCGCACGCTGAACATCAGATGATGCCCATTTTCTGTTGTCTTTTTTCCTATTCTGGGAAGTTGCGGGCTGGAGCTCCGTCGCCTGCCTAGCCTCTGGTTGGCTGGCCCTCACATTCAGCCCAAGGGAAATATTCAACTGACAATGGCTTCCATCCCATTGTCCTCACATTCTGCGCCCACGCAAATGACGACGGCCTCGCCGTCCGCCTTCTGCCCAGTATCCTTTATAAGGGCCCATCTCATCTCTCACTTCCTTTCCCATCTCTCTTTTCAGCCCAGCCCCCATCTTGACTTCGACCCATCCTTAATACCAGATTTCTTGACTTCTGCCTTACTTTGGCCAACCATCTTGACTATCTCACTGCTCTTTGCAATCAGCCTCACGAATCTCTGCTGGACAGAACCCTTTTGAACAGCTCAGCTGCTTGGTACACATCAACTCAATTCTACGAATTCACCCTCAACAAGAGCATCCCACTTGAAAATGGCGCCCTGCGATGCCCAGACAGCCAACCCACCCGGCGCAGTCGTAAAGATCGACGTTGAGATCAAGCACGATGGCGGTGAGATCGAGCACGGTAAGTCGACTACTTCCTGCACAGTTATCAATCTTCATTCTCTGAGCTTCACCGTCTAACCTCTTTTACAGACAACATCTTTCTGTACGCCAACGACAACTGGCGAGTTGGCCGCGATGCCAATCACAAGTAGGTCAAGCTTGGTCAGCTGTTTTGGGACTGCTAGCTGACTTGTGCTAGTGACGTTGTTATCGACGACCCCTTTGTCTCTCGTGTGCATCTCGAGTTCTACACTGTCATCTTTGACGAGGAGCACTACCCAATGGTCTATGTCAGAGACCGCGACTCCACTTCTGGCACCTATGTCAACGGCAGACTCATTGGCGGCCGAGAAGAGAACAGAGACAATAAAGTGGTCTCTCCTGGAAGAATACTCCGCCACGGCGATGTGGTCACTGTCGGAGAGAATGTGAAGTTCGAGGTCGTCCACCCTTTCGTCCCGAAGTTGCGACTCAATGAGGTTCAGACCAAAGAAGTCCTTGTGAGTCTATGTATTTTGCACAAAATGCTTGAGTGATTGTGTACTGACCACTACTTAGCAATTCCACGACAAATACGCCGTCACAAACTTCACGATCGGAAGCGGCGCATCTGCCCAAGTCAACCTCGCCATTGACGAGGAGACGGGCGACTACGTTGTCTGCAAGATCTACAACCTCGAGTCTCTAAGGGAGAGGGGCTACACGGCTTTGATACAGAGACTTGTGCAGGAGACTCATGTCAGAAGCCAGATTGAGCATGTGAGTTGTCCCTCATCATACGCGCGCCTTTTCTTTCTCTAACGATATTCAGCCGAACCTGGCCTCTTTCCGCGGCGCTTACAAGAGCCAGTCGACCCTATACGTCTTCGAGGATCTCGCCACCGGTGGAGACTTATTCACGCTTACTGAGCGCCACTGCTCCCCAATGAGCGAGATCGAGGTCCGATGGCTGATCAGACAGGTCGTGACGGGCGCGGGCTACATGCACGCGAAGGGACTTGTCCACCGGGACCTGAAGCTCGAGAACATCCTCTGCGCCACTACCCCCTCGGCGAGTCATCGGGTTGTCATCACCGACTTCGGCCACACCTGCATGGTCGGCGACAGAAGCATGAAGGGAATGTGCGGTACCAGGGGCTGGCAGGCGCCGTAAGTACCTCATCGCACAAATCGACGCCTACCACTGCCAATATACTAATCGTTTAGCAGGGAGATAATCAATGAGAAGACTTGGGCTGGACCGCCCGCCGACATCTGGAGCATCGGAATCCTAGCCATTTACCTCCTCTGCGGCAAGGATAGGTGCCAGTCCGCCGATCTACTCGAAGCCTTCGCAGAAGAATACGCGATTCGCCCGCAGCGCAACGTCAACGAGCCGACCAGGGAGCTTGGAAAGGTCTTTGAGGAGGTCGCCGCGGTCCGATCCGGTTCTCATGTCTCCAAGGCCGGGAAGGACTTCATCCGCCGCTGCTTCCAGACCAAGCCGGAGCGGAGGATCACCGCCGCGGGCGCACTGAAGCACCCCTGGCTGTGCGAGCCCGAGGAAGACCTCGAGATGTTCAGGGGTCTCGAGCAGGTCACGGCAAACAGCTGGAAGCCTCGTACGGTCACCCCGAAGGCGTGTGAGATGCTGGACCAGGTGGATATCGGGAAGGCTGCTGCTGACGGAGCGATGGATTCGCTGGTGTCGCCTTTCTTCCCTTGCAAGCTTGTGGTATGAGTTGAGAGTTGGGTCGAGTCTGGATTGAGTTGAGTTTGAGTTGGTTGAAGGTTACGCACCTAGCTGTTATGGGTAGCTAGGTATTTTCTCTAATGCAATCCAATCTAATGTGCCTTGAAGGGAATTCTCTTCATATGGGACATTAATTCTCTGATCAATCTGTGCCTAGTACAGCAAGGAGTTGAATAAGCTTACGGCCAAGTAGAGTGAGTACTTCATTAGTCTTGAGACATTGTGGAGTTCTTGGTATTAGAACAAGGTTTCCAGGTATTGGGAGTTTTGAACATGGCATAGTCTCAAAAATGGTGGTGTTGTTGTGGATGTCATATTTATTACAAAAAGAATCACTCTATTTTCCCATCCCTAACGCCAAATGCAACTAATCAATCAACACCCGTCTACATGCAAACACCTCGCGTAGCTCTGGCGAGAACGAACGCATGAGAGAAAAAAATCACCATCCGCCTACGAATTAACCTCCGCAAACCACGTCCTCAGCAGCCCAGCCAGGGCCCCGGGGAGCTCCTCCAGGTTGTGCACGATCAGGTAGTACTGGAACGGGAAGGTATCGAGGTACCTCTCGACGACGACGTCGCTGGACCCGTCAGCCCGCCGCACGAACTTGGCCTTGCCCAGCTGCAGCACGCTGTCCCCCTTGCGCGACGAGCTGTCGTCCATGATGATGAACACGACCATGACGCGCTCCTCGAGCGCCTCCCTTAGCATCCGCCGGATCCGCTCGTGCGATTCCGACGGCGTCAGGCCGTCCGAGAGGATCAGCGCAAGCTGCCAGAGGTCCTCGCCGCCGCCACCCGAGGCGGTCGCGCGCGCGGCCCGCAGCTGGTCTAGGGTGCGCCGGATCAGCAGCGCCACGTCGGTGCGGTCCTGCGCGAAGGTGAAGTTCTGCAGGACGCGGGCGCCCGCGTCGTGGGACGAGAGCAAAGGGGCGGCGAGCTCGTGCGCGGTGAACACGTCGGCGCCGAAGCCGAGGACGCCGACCTGCCCTGCCTCGAGCATCGCCAGCGCGCGCGAGACCATGACGAGGGACTCGAGGGCCATGGCGCCCGCGGTGGTGTGGCCCATGGACTGGGAGTCGTCGACGCACAGGAGGATCTGGTACGTGCGCTTGGTCGGCACGGCGCGGCGCATCCAGATCTTGTCGCGCTTGTAGCTCGACGCGATGTAGGGGATGATCTTCTTGATGTTGAGACGCTTGCCCGTGCGGTACGACCCGGACAGCTTGGTGGACTGCGAGGGCGTCAGGATTAGCCGCAGCTGTGAGGTGAGTGCGAGCGAGAGCGGGTGCGTCTTGGTTTGGAGGGCGGTCCACGCTTCTAGGGCTTGTTGGTAGTCGCGCAGAGGGCGGTCAGGATCGGCCAGGTGCGTGCTGTCCAGCTGCGTCGATGTTTCCTCCACGTCGTCCTCTGGCTCCTCCATTTGGTTTGTCCTGGACGGTGACATTGACCGCTCACGGTTGAAGGCACCGCGTCTGGTCGCGACACCGCTTCGAGATTCGTCTCGTTCCGGCATGTCCTTGTCCTTGGATTCATCTTGCTCTGCACCGTCCGCTTCATCGTCGACGTCCATGTTGTCATTTTCACTGTCGCCGTCTTGTTGGGGCATCAATTTGCTCTGGTCGTCTCGCTTGTCTTCGTCGATGGCCATGGACTCGTCGATGGGCTGAACCTCGTCTTCAGCAGCCGTGCCAAGGGCTTGCGCATCCGGTACGTCATTGTCATTTTGCAGATGCTGCAGCTCCTTCTGGGCCATGTCCGAATCATCTTGTTGCCGCGCTTCCTGGTTCTCGTCCATGGCATCTTTGATGTCTTGATTCTGCCTGTACCACCTCTCGAGGGCGTCGCCGAGCTTCTTGAACGGCTGCGACTGTGCTGAGTCGTCTTGCTGGTTGGCCTCGTCCGAGCGGTCCTGATCTTCGTTCTGCCTTGACATTGCGCCCTCATTACCGGCGGCGGTCTGTTGATCGTCCGCATTTTGGCCCATCTCGCCGCTCTCGCGCTGCGCCGCTTTGGCCTGCGACTTGTCATCGTCTTGACCATTTTCCAGGTTGTTCTGGTCTTGTCCGGCGCCGCTCTTGATATCGCTCGGCGCAGCGTTGTCGGGGTCTGCGTGGGAGTTGTCGTTAGGGTCCAGCGGCGGCTTGCTTTCGTCTTTCTCGTCCGAGTCGTCTGCGCCCTGCTCCTCCGCTTCCGGCTCCTTTTCTTCCATCTCGACATTTTCGCCCGTCATGTCTTCGTCCGGGTTCTCGTTGTCGACTTCCTGGCCCATGTCGTCTTGGTTCATATCGCCCTGATCGCCTTCATTTTCATCGACGCTCTCTGCGTCTCCCTCTTTCTTGGCTTCCTCCTCCGTGTCTTGCTGGATGTCTGACAACTTGTCCAATTCGTCGTCTGAGATGGCCGATTCATTGTCATCGCTGCCGTCGATATCCATATCGTCCGGCAATGCCAATGCCTCGTTTTCCTCGACGTTCTGGTCTTGCCTGTTCAACTCCTCCTGCGCGCCAGCTTCGTCTTCTTCTGGGCCCGCTTCTTCCTCTTGCTCTATTTCCTGTTCTGGCTTGCCCTGCTCTGGCTCTTCTTGCTGCTTCGAGTCTTTGTTTTCGGGCGCGTCCTCCGCGGCAGCCTGCTCATCCTCATTCTTCTGGCCCTTCGTGTCGTCTCCTTTCTGGTCCTTGTCTGCGTCGTCGCCATCTCCATCCCACATCTTTTCGTCGACTGCGGTGGGGTCGAGGTCGTCGACGTCGCCAGTCTCCTCGTCCATTTCGTCCTTTTCCTCTTCTTCCTCGCCATCTTTGTCACCTTTGTCGTCTTCGTCATCGCCTGCTGCGCTGCCCATGTCCCCCTCCATGTCGTCTTGGCCCATGTCGATGGCATCCTCCTGGTCTTCGATCTCGCCGTCTTTCTCCTTGTTCGGCTCTTGAGCCAGCTCCGACAGGTCTTCGTCTGGCTGGATGTCCTTACTGATATCTTCGGCGCCCTCGCCATCGCCAAGACCAGTGCCGCTCTCGAGCTTGCCCGAGTCTGCGGAGGTCTCGTCAGACTTCTCTTGCGGGGTGCAGAATCCCCTGGAAGCAATCTCCACGAACGCCTTGCCGAGGTTGAGCGCCATCTTGGAGCTGGCGCGGTGCACACTGGTCAAGTCCTCGACAGTTGTGCGGCATATGTTGGCGTATTGCTGCAGCAAGGGCAGGGTGACGGCAAGAAGAGAGAAAGCAGCATTCTTGATGGCCTGGTCGTCCAAGTTCAGACTGTTCAGGTGGGCAACAGAGTCGCCAATGCTGTCAACAATTGTCGTCATGTGAAGAGACTTGAGCATGTTTGCGAGGTTATCATTGTACTGCAGAAGCCACGACGCATCTTCCGTTGATGCTGGCATGGACGCTGCTGCCTTCTGAAACTTTTGCACAGCGTCGAGAACCTTCTTGGAAAGGTTCAAGGTCTCCCTGACAAATACAGTGGCATCCTCCGTCGCTGTCTCGGATTCTTGGTCGCTGACCGTGACAGTGGTCCATATTTGGAGTTGCTGGAAGATGAAGCCGAGGTCAGGCCGTTCCGATTCGAGCAGTTGCAATGTTGCCTCAAAATCATCTAGCTTCTCCTGCAGCTGCTCTCGCAATTGCAGCTGGGCATCTGAGTCGAGGCCGTCAGACAACTTCTGGCAGGCCTCAAACCGAGATTGAAGCTTGATGAATCTTGTCAGCCAGTCTTGGAGCGCCGACTGAACTGATCCATTAGCGACCTTGCCCAGTGTGCCATGAACTTCAATGAGGCGGAGACCCAAGTTCAGCACGGGGATAAGCCAATCCAAGACTTGAGCATGATTTGACCTCGCCCGCTTTGTGACAATATTCTCGGATTGATTGGACAAAATGAGAGACTGCACGTTGGCAATAGAGGTGTCCAAGGAGGTCAAGGTATTGCAGCTCTCCGACAAGGTCCGGCGTTGTTGAATCAGGACATGGATTATGCCTTCCATGTAACCAATACTTCGTCGGACAGTCTCGTTCGTGAGATCACCGTTGTGATCATGCGAGGAGTTCCTCACTTGTGGTGCCAGGTCCAGAACCTTGTAGAAGTAGTATTCCGTCTCAGACAGGCTTGAGTTGCTCTCAGAAGGTAGATAATCCAACTTGGCCAGCACAGCAGCCAACTGTTTTTGGTTGCGCAGTTGAGCTTCGTTGAGGTTCCGCGTGAAGCCCATGGTCCGGATTGACTTGACTGTATCTTCAAACAAGCGAACCTTCCTATTCTTGAGGTGCTTGACTTGCTCCTTGTTCTCGTCGTTCAAGAAAGCTGGGGTCTCCTGCTTCAAGGAAGACATAGCAGACATCGTGTCAGACACGAAGGTGTCAACTACTTCGGCTGCATTTATCGTAGACTCAGGCAACTGAGACGCCTTGGACATGATGCTGATAATCTTGCCGGCATTCGAAAGTCGCTTGGAATGGGCGTCATCAAGCCAGCCAGGAATAAGCTGTTGGCATAATGCGGCGGCCGCGTCGTTTGGCTGAGGTGGTGCTGCAGCCACGGGCTTTGTCGCTTTGGTGCTCGCGTGGTTCTCGTCGGGAAGTCCTTGATCGACTATCATTCTCATAGGCTGACCGAGGATAGCCCGGAATTTTCTGACAAGCTTGAATAGCTTCTGATGAGATTTGCGAGCACTCTCCCGCAGAGCCACGATGTTGGTATCCTTCCAGCTGGCGAGCAGCAAGACATCCTTCATGGCTTTCTCGACAGTTGCCCTTCCCTTTTGAACAGCCTCCACTACTTTACTCTCGTAGCGACGATACATGGAAATGAAGTTCAACAATGCGTTGTGGATGAGGCTGAGTGGGGCATAATCAAGGACCAGGAGTTCGAGCTGTTTGCTCAACTGCCGCAGCAATTGAAGACGGGTGTGGAACTCGCCCAAAACGGCCTCGGAGAAGAACATCTCAAGGTCAGACACCAGCTGCACAGAATAATCCTTCAAGTCTTGGCCCAAGTCAACCTTTGTCATGGGAATTGCAATGACAGCATGGTAGGCAACAAACCACCAAGCCTTGGCATCGGCCTGGCACTTCTCAACCTCCATGTCGAACAGCTTGGCCCAGGTTGCGAGTTCCAGGCGACGCCAGCTGACGACCGTGTCTGTCAACCTGTTGTAGAGACTCAAAGCACCGTAGATATGACTTGCCCAGCCACCATGCTGCCACTCGTAGACAAACGCAACAAGCTTCTCAACCCGGGTTATGATCTTCGCGAGAGGGTCCGAGTGACTGAGCTCGAGGACGTGCTCGCATGCGCCCAGCACGTCAGAAAGAGGTTCCAAGTGCGCGATCTCATCAACTTTCTGGAGTTCTCTGAAGCGCATCTGGATTCCGTGGACCAGGTTCACAAGCTTGCGGGACTCGAAGAGATTGGCACTTGTGTAGAAGTTGTAACCAGCAGAAGTGGTGCTAGAG
This sequence comes from Diaporthe sp. HANT25, assembly GCA_013435955.1. NCBI lineage: Eukaryota > Fungi > Ascomycota > Sordariomycetes > Diaporthales > Diaporthaceae > Diaporthe > Diaporthe sp. HANT25. The sequence goes on along the minus strand of JACBFG010000015.1, from coordinate 1,494,362 downwards.
GTGAAGTTGTCCATCTTCTCGTCCAAGACAAGCAGCGCGCCTGGAAGAAGCGACCGGTCCGTCTGAGCGTCCAAGGAAGAGTTTACGGCTTCACCGGCGGTCTTGCGAGCGACACCCTTACAGAAATTGATCATGCTCTGTTGAGTATCCTGAGGCGCCAGGAAGATTCTCTCGTGCCGCTCAGCCAATCTCAGCGCCAAGTTGCGTGACGCTTGGCCAGGATGTTTTGTGGCAGCAGGGTCTTCGACACCCTCCATCTCGTAGTCAGGGAACAACTCGTTGAAATCTTGCTGATCGGCCTCTTCCTCGTCGTCAACGCCGCCCTTGTACCGGTATAGGCTATTTTTGGCGGCTTCCTGCCTCTTGTCGGCATCGAGCCTCTTGCTCCACTCTTCATAAAAGTAGTGAAGAGATTGGAACGTGAGCTGCCGGAGAGTAGTGTCGAGGCTCTGAATCCCGTTGATGCTGACCTGAAGACCGATGTACGAGAGGAACTCTAGGCTCTGGGGAGGCAGCTGAGCTGCATGGCTCCAGAGTGACCCACCCAGCATTGGCGTTACATTGAGGAGCGAGCCGCTCTCTGCTTGCTGCCCGGCACCAGAAACAGTACTCAGGGAGAGACCGAGTTGCAAGCAACGCAAGATGGTTACCAAAGGCACTGTCAAGTCCTCGTAAACTTGGAAGCGACTGGACAGGCGTTCGATGAGGTGAGTTACGTTATCCTTGACGAGCTGTACTTCTTGGACCTTGTCTTCGGTCCCGACGGCCAGGTACTCAAAGACAGCAGAAGCGACGTCGCTCTTCACAACAGCATTCAACACGTTGCTGAATTCTCCTTGAAGTCGGGCCAAGTCAACGCTGGATGGGCGATAAATGGTGACTGCGGCCGCCGGAGGCTCACCCAAGCGTTCTACCTCCTCACGCAGCAGTTCAGCGCGCAAATTGGATGCTTGGCCGGTGAAGCTCGCTTCAAAAGCGCATAGGGCTTGCCACTTGCGCCTCAAATTGGTCAAAAGCTCTTCATGAGAGTCTCGTTCGGTTTGAGCCCGTAGGTAGGGATCGAATATCTTGTCTGGAACGTAGAGCTTGATACACCCAATAGCGAAGTGCACCCACGCAACGGCACCCAGGGCGCTCTTCTGAGTTGAGGATTTCTCGGAGGCCACCAAAGCAACGACTGCGGGTATGAAATCTTGTCTGAAGATAGCCGCACTGTGCTCAGGACATCTGGATCGCTGAGGGAGTCCGCCCCTCGGAAGTTCAAAGGCCAGGCAGCCGCGTTCGATCTTCACTGAGGTCGGCACCAATTTTTGCGACAGAAGCTCAAACAGAGATACAAAGTCCTGGAGCAAGAGCGAGTCGTGGGAGTTGATAACTTCCCGCATTAGGTGCCAGAGGACCTGGTTAAGGCAGGCGATTGAGTCTGCCGAGACGGCTTCGGAGGATCCTGCAAGGAGCTTGCCCATAGCTGGTAGCTCCGTCTCGAGGGACTGTAGGGCGAAGAGATTGGCAGACGCCGTCGAGTCATACTGCTGGATGAGCTTTGACATGAGCTTGCCATTCCATGGGTGGGAATCCGAGTCTCGAGCGAGAGCGTAGTCTATGGAATGAAGAAGCCGCTGAGCATTGTTCCAGCTGTGCAGACGCATCTGGGAGAGAGTAGGCATGTTGGACAAGACGACGACATCTTGTAAGTCTACGAAGACAGATGACTGACGCGATGCTCGATGAACGGTCAATGCTTGCCTCAGTGTCTCGAATTCCTGCTCGAAGAATGGTGTGACCTCGCGAGCATCATCAGCACTGGTCTCAAGGCGCTCAATCTCCGCTTGCAGCATTTGGAGGAGGTCTGTGGCAGCCACGGCATTCTTGCGCACGATGCTATAGGCCTCGGCCAGGGATGTAATAGCCTTGCTGAGGTCTGCAACACCGGCATTGGACTTCCACCTGATAGCGTCGAAGCGGCTGGCCAACTTCTCCATCTCCTGAATAGCCGTGAACGTGGCCTCATCAGTGACAGGGGCCGGCCGCAGAAGAGTCCAGAGCGTCTCCATACTCAGCCCTGTGGTGAGCTTGAAACCAACAGTGAAGGCATCCTGGATATTACCAAGAACATTAGTGACGACCTGCAGCCCTCGTTCGCTACCGAAGCTGTCTGCGGTGGACTGCAGTGCGTCAATTCCTTGCTTCAGGTGAGCTTGGAACTTTGCCTCCTCAAACGACGCGCCAGTGACAAACGTGAAGGTTCTCCACCAGTAGTGAAGAAGCGCCCGAAGAATTGGCTTGACATCGGTGCTGAACTCCGAATTCTGGAGGGTGTAGTCGATGTAGCCTTCTATCAGCTGAACAACGGAGCTCAGGAACCCTGCCACATTAACTGTCGAGTCTTTGGCCACACTAGCGACCTGATCGGAAACAAGCGATCGTTGCAGTCGATTCAAAGTCGAGGGTTTAGTCCTGTCCAGAGTCCGGATCTGTGATTGCATCGCTTGCTGAGCGTACTGTATTTCCAAAAAGACCTCGTAGCAGAAAGCAAGCCATTCCGCAGCCTTGTTTGAGTGCTTGCCCATTAATTTGACTATGGGTGCGTTGTGCAGAGTGTGGAGAGGTTGCGTGGCTGTCAACAATTCATTTCCTGAGACCTCTTTGGACACAGCCGTGTAGAGTTGGAGAATGGCTTGTCTTGTTAGTGCAGCCTTTGTCGACTGAACGTATGATACAAGTGCAGAAAGATCGGATCTGGTCTCAGGAGCTGCCAAATCTTGCAAAGAAGCCAAGCCACCCTTGAAAGCGTTCTCATATCTTGCCAGAAGTGAGACGTCTCCGAGATCGAGATTATCAAGTGCCAGACGGATGACCTCAACGCTGCCGTTCACGGAGGCTTCACTGCTCACATGCGTGGCGTGACTGTATCTCCACATTGAGGACTCGATTTCCGTTATGCTCGAGAGGTAGCGATCGCTTCTCATCTGTGATTCCTCCAGGTAAATCTCAACAGATCGATTTCGCATGGCACGGGAGAGCTCGCCATAGCGCGGGTCCATGGTCAGGAAAATCCGGAAGTCGGGGTGAGGCTTGATGATCCTAGGCTCACCATCCGGACCAGTGTGCTCATTGATACTCAGGAACCCATTGGGGCGTTCGAGCAACGAGTTCAGCCTGTCGAGTACCGAGGCGCTGCACAGGTTGGCATTGTCGAGGACGAGCCACTTGCCTGCCTCCATGGCGCGGACGATGACTCCGTCGAGCCACTCGAACCGTGGATTCGCGAGAGACCGCGGGGACTTGAGCATTTGGTGTGCATGTGCGAGCCTCTGACCCAGCAAAGAGTCGGCAGGCACCTCTGAGGCCAGTGCCTCTATGCATGCGGTGATCTCGGAGAGACTGTCCTCTCCATGGCGCTCGTTAAGGACGCTGATCAGATTGACTGCATTGTGCGACGAGCTCTGAGGCAGCAAAGACAAGGCAAATTCCAAAAGCGTGTCGCGAAGTTCGTCCAGACTCGCGTGGAGATCCCTCAAGGGGTCAGCCTGCTCAAATCCGCCGACGAGATCCATGGCATCTACGTCCGCGTTCAGAGGAAAGACGACCAGTTCCTTTCCAACAGATGCAGCTACATGGCTGAGTAGGGATGACTTCCCGCTTCCTGAAGGACCGACGAGAATACACGGCAGGTTTTGCTTGACGCAGATCAGGAGGGACTCGATTTCCGCAAGACGTGGCACGACGTCCACGGTAGGGAAGCGGCTCGGCTGGAGCAGAGGGTTGCGGTCCAGCATGGCCAATCCGACCTGACATATGGCTGAGGTGAGGTTGTGATACAGACTGTGCGGTTGAGGAGGCGCGCCGAAGGCTCCTGCGAACAATTGTGCAATGTAATTTCTGTCAGTTGCAGAGCGGAAACGCTGCGTGATAATGATGTCCAGGAAGTCGGATGCTTGAGCTGAGGCAAGCAACTTGTCCTCCGAGGCAAGAAGCTCCAGCCACCGGAGCGAGTCTCGCAGATTGAACTCCCAAGGAGATCCATGAGCGCCGAAGGACTTGCGGATAGAGGTCTCGTAATCCAAAGCTGACACGAATCTGATCATGTTCTGAATGGTGTCCTGGGGCACATTTGAGTACCTCTTCCCAGCGATGAGCATGAGATCCTGCTCAGAGAACACGTCGGCGTAGACGACGATGAAACGGTTGACGAAAGAGCTGGGTAGACCTTTTCGACCACCACCTTGCGAGTGCGGGTTCTGGGCGGCGAAGAGCTTGAAGTCTGGGTGGCACTTGAAGACTTGATCCAGTTCGGAAACATACACCTCTCCTCGATGGTCAAGACAGGCGTTCAGACCCTCGAGGACAGACTGGGAGGCAAGGTTCATCTCATCGAGCAGAACCCACTCGCCCTTCTGCATCGCTTGGAGGAAAGGAGCGTCCCGCCACGCGAAGTTGCCAGCTTCCGCACCCTCGACGGGAACGTCGGTACCGAAGAGGTCCATCAAGTCCGTCTGGTCTGAAAGGTTGATTCGTGTGAGAGGCCTTCCGCACGCCAGAGCCAGGGCACTGACGAGTGTCGTCTTGCCTACGCCCGGGTTACCCTCGAGCAGCACAGGCTTGTTGACCGCGAGGGCACGGATGACTCGCATGAGGTTCATCTTGGTCGTCGGGGCGTCGAAAGCGAAAGCAGAGTCATCTTCACCGCTGGGCATTCGAGCGACAGAGAATTCCCCGATTTGAACGAATTGTTCGCCGATCGCCAGCTGTGGCTCGTTCCTGTAAATGGCAGTGACGTCGATGCCATCTCCAAGCAGCTCATTCAGCTTGTCCAAGCACTTCTGCCTCTGCTCGTCCATAGTCTTTGGATCCAGTGACAGCAGGGCCGAGGGGTTGGCACCGAGAGTGTCGATGAACACTGTGGCCGCTCCGTGCAATACAGCTATGGCGGGCTGCATACTCTCAGCATGGTTGACGAAGTTTACCCATATCAGGATGTCACGAATAGAGAATGCAGTCGCTGATGACGAGCGGCACGTCTTGCCAAACCAGTATGAGAAATCCACAATGACATGTGCAAGAGGCTTGAACTGGGGCTTCAGCTTGTCGACCACAATGTCCAGGATGTCTTGCCTATTTGACAGAGGCGGCACCCAGATCTCCGTAAATCTGTTCCTCAGTGCGGGCGAGAGCTCCTTCTTGCCGAAGTCCCCGCCAGGATTCATCGTTGCGAAGAATTGGAAGCCATCTGCGGCGCGCACGAACGAATTGTCGGTGCCTTTCTCAGCGAGCAAGAGGCTTCGCCCCGGTTCGAGTACAGAGTTGAGTCTTTCAAGCACGGAGTCGTCTGCTAGAGAGATTTCGTCGAGCAGGAAGAAATGCGCTTCCTTCATGGCGTGCACGAGGCTGCCGTCGGACCATTCGAACAGAGCCTTGCTCCTGATCTCATTGGCAAGGACCTTCTCCTGCACAACATCGGGGACTTGACTCTTGTCATCTGCAGAGAGAGCATGATAGCGAGCCAGGAGGTCGTCAATGCTGCCGTGGGATGGCTGCCCCGAAGACTCGAAGGCTTCCACAAGGCTCTGCTTTAATGCTTCAGCAATGGCCCCGCGGTTCCGGACTGGCCGCTGCGAGCCGATCAAATCGCCCGTCTCAGTGTTCTGATGCGCATTGACGATGTGAAGCTCTTTGCCAAGAGATTCGGCAAGCAACTGGCAGATTGTCGTCTTTCCACATCCAGTCTCACCAACCAGGAGAGTCGGTTCATTGTTCCGCAGGGCCTGGGAGACTAGAACGTACAGTCTGCGCATGGCATTGGTCCACACTACGCCCTGCTTGTTGTCTTTCAGACCAGCCCGTCGCATGGCCCGGGTGAATCTCTCATTGTACAGCTGATCTGGGTCGATCTTCACCTTGAAGACCGTCTCGATGACCTGCCTCACCGCATCGCGTTCTTCGTCATCCCGAACACGCTCTGCCAGGAGCATGAAACCATTATTCGCAATATCCTCGCGCGTTTCAGCATCACGGAGAGCCCATCTGAAGAGGTCTCTGAGCGTTGCAAAACTGTCTTTCTGCTCGAAGACTCTGCTGGTCTGCCGCAGGCGGGAAAGCTCCTTGTAAACTGAGACGATTCTCTTGCAGTCGGAAGGTGCGGTGTTGATGCTCCGCTTCTGCAAAATATGCTCCAACTCGTCCTCGGGAATATCGTCGTAGTGCAGCTCGAGGAAGCGGTTGCGGAACGCTCTTGAGAGGACTTTACGACCGCCATAGAGCCCGGGTGGATTCTGAGTTGCAAAGAGCATGAAGTTCTCGTGGGGACGGACAATCTCTTGAGTCTCCGGGATCAACAGCTCGCGGTTGTCGTCAAGAAGACGGTTGAGCGCCTCAAGAATGTCGGTGGGTGCCAAATTCAGCTCGTCCAAGACAATCCAGTGTCCCTGACGCATGGCCTGTACCAGCAGACCCTCCTGGAACTTCAGCTTACCATCTGAGCCGGATATGTAGGTACCCAAATACTCCTGAAGATCAGTGTGCTCGTGGTTGTTGATCCGCACAAATTTGTTGCCGCTATACTCAGCGAGGAATTCGATCATGCTCGTCTTTCCTGCTGACGTTGGTCCCTGGATGAGGATAGGGAATCGTCTCGTGGAGGTGGCTCGCACCAAGTTCAGCAAATTCCGCTCAACGTATGGCGTTCTGATGTAATCTGCCCGTTCCTTCGGGGTCTCGGCTCCTTTGAGCAGCCAGTAGACTCGGCTGTTGTCTGTGTCGGTGAACTTGACGTACTCACGCCCGTCGGATGGGTACTTGGGTGGCCTTGACAGGAGGCGGTTCAGATCTTTACCAAATAAGTGCTGCACAATCAGAGGCATGACCTGCATCTCGGAGGCTCGGCTCAACAGCGTCAGGAAACCCATGCAGAAACCTTCGTACAGAGACCTCTCGAGTCCGTAGTACGGAGCAACATCGTTGACGTATGTCAACACTCGGGTCAAGGTGCGCAAGCTGAAGTGCGGGACTTCGTTAGCACCATCAACGAGTGCTTTGGCCTCGGCAAGCTCTTTGATTCGCATGTAGAGGTTTGCAACCTTGTCTGCGGCCTGATCAACCTGAGAGTTTTGACCGTTGAGATACGACTTGATAATCGTCACAAGATCCTTGAAATCCTTGTCTGGGCTGGAGACATACAGCTCCGTGAATCTTGATCTGAGGCCTTGGGGGAGATCTCGTTTGCCGACGTCGGTTGCCGGGTTCATTGCTCCAAATATTCTGAAGTTGGGATGGGCTTGGATCCTCTCAATCTCTCCCGTTTCTGATAGAAGTATTGAAGGCGTCGCATCTGGTCCTGACTGGAGCAGATCGGCTATGCTTTCCAACGTGTCCGGTGATGCCAAGTTGATCTCATCCAGAAGCACCCAATCTCCGTTCCTGACTGCCTTGACAATATTGCCCTCGATGAAGGCGAACGCGAATCCGCCCGAGCCTCCAGACAGCTGAATAGTGAACTGCTCCAGGTTCTTCGAGAACTTTTCCCAACGAGGTTTGAGCTCCAGCAGCGTCTCTAATTTTGTTGAGCCAGTCTTCCGCCTCTTCGCAGGTTGTCCATCAGCGTCACGGGCCTTCCTATCTTCGGCGACCTTCACCTTCAGGATCTCTTCGAAAATCTTTGGGGCCTGGCTCCAGAGTTTCGCAACATCGGACCACTTCCCCTTCGCGATGCCCTTGTTGATGGACTTTAAATACTTCTGGTTCTTTTCTTCTGAGATTCCGGTTGATGCAAAAAGGTCCTCGAATTCCTCTTTCAGAGGGACGGCCAGGTTGCGCACGTTGATGGGTTTAAAACCACCCAAGAGGTCGCCAACCTCACTCTGCTGTGAGAGATTCACAGCAACCAGCTTCTGACCAAGGCTCTCAGCCAGCTGCTGCACCACTGTGGTCTTTCCTATACCGGTCTCTCCCACAAGTAATACAGGCTCCTTCAAGCTCATTGCCACCGCGATCTGCTCTAGCAACCGCCTGGCGTGTGTGGTTGGCGCGAACGGCCTCCTCGACTTCGTGATGCGGTCAGGTCGTCTCGTTTTTCGCAAGGTTGATCGTCCAACCGTGAGGTGCGTATCGGTCTCTGCGAGTCGGGGAATGTGCGAACTGAGATGGTGCTCCACTCGCTGGCTCGACTTCCCCATCAACTCGCCGATGTGGATGATCAGCTTGTCCCGCACCCGATAGTCCTTGATGCCACTTGCGAAGCAGTCGATCGCCTCCATGAACATGCTATCGTATGCTGTCTCGCTGATCGGTTCCTCGCCCGTCTTCGCGCCTGTTGAAGCAATAATCTTCTCCAAACGCCGACACCACTTGAACAGATCTCTCGAACTGATTGGACGTTCTGACGCTGCTGACACGCCCGGAATAAGTCCCGAGTTGCTCAGGAGGAGACACGCTCGCTCATAAACCTTGAGGATCGGGTCTGCCACGAATTTGCTTAGGAGTGGATACTTCTCGTGCATGACTGTCTGGAGCTCATCTTGCACCATGTTTTGCACCGGCAACAAGGTCCAAAAACGTAGTCCAAGCAGGGAAGGGATGTTCTCCTGGCCATCCATCCCCTTGTGTGTCCTCACTGTAGCCAGAATACGGAAGCTGCTAGGGGCTTTTATAGTTTCACCACGGTTCGGGATGAGAAGTTCTCCTCGTTCAATGAGGGGAAGCAGTGTGCTCATGACCTCGGTCGGCGCTCGGTCGAGGTCTTCTATCAGAACCCATCTCCCTTCCCTGACGGCCGTGGTCAGGATACCCGGCCTCCACTCGAAAGACCCGGGCTTCGTACCGGTAGTGTACAGGCCGATGAGCATTTTCGCGTCTGTCTGCTCGTTTAGGTGTAGAGTGACTAGGCTCTCGTCCATTCCGAGCTCTCGTGCCAGCTCCAGAGCTGAGGCCGTTTTACCAGCACCTGATGGTCCGTGGAGAAGGATGGGTCCTGGCTGCTGTAGAAGTTTTGCAAGGCTCTCGAGATTTCGAAGGGTCGTGGGAGTGGCAACGAGAGAGGAGCCCTGCTTTGGCGCGCCACGCGGCCTGGGAAGCACGGTACTTCCATAATGAACGACCAGACTGGTGAGATTTTGGGGCGGTATGGGTGAGGAGGCAAGTTCTGGTACTTGTTCTTTCACAAGGGTGATCTGCTTCTGTATCGACTCGGCACGAGCATGCTCAAACAATGACAAGAACGCGTAGTCTATAGGCTTTCCGTCAAAGTCACCAGTCAGGGGTTCATTATCGGGGATGTGATGCCGTATGAGAGCTTCGAGTCTGTGATCGGATGCTCTCAAAAGAAGGCAGAAGATTCGTATTGCTAGATATCTGACAGGGGCGTATGAGTGTGAGAAGAGGGCTTGGACATCAGATGGTAACACCAAAGATGAAAAGGCCCTGCGATCGAAATTGACAAGGCGCCATATTGCCAAAAGCCTTCTTAGGAATGCGTCTGGGCCCAACGATCTCGAAGACTCGGCAAGGTCGAGACGAGCAGCCCCTGATCTTGGTGAAGTTTGGCCCGGTGATGCAATGGTCTTGAGATAATCTTCTAGAAAAACAGAAAGCTGAGGGGCAAATGGTAGTACTCTAGCAAAGGATGCGAGTATATCGTCGTCGCAGCTCCCGTGTGGGGTGTTGAGGATCCATCGGGCGCAGACGTCTGCAAAGACGGGCTCAAAATGGGCGAATATGCGACCTGTAAGTCGAGGTATGAGCGCCGCCTGCGATACCGCGTCCAGAAGGTTTGTCGGGTTCTGGTCGCGAATGATGTGCAGCAACTCGGGCGGTAAATGCGCCAATGTGGTCGCGTCGCCGAGCAGAGAGGCCCTCTGCGAGCTGACATCGAACTTCGCCATGGTTGGCGAGATATCCGGAAGTTTGTCGTTGAGGCGACAGTGATGATCTTTTTTTCGACCGTCCCGTCTGCGTTGACTGCAGTAACTTTTTTACAGGGATAATTCCTACCCTTGGAGGGACGCGGTCCACTCAGGCGCGGGACCCACATGCTTACCTAAGTATGGCAGCTTCAAGCTCGTGCGAAATCTTTGGACATCATCACTGCGCGCGCATCGCAGCACCAGGACTCGACTGACTGATCCCCTCCCTCGTTATCCAGAGGCTTCTCTTTCACACAAACCGCCCGCCATGTCTCTCTCCTGCAGGTACGCGGCTCAATGCTGCGCTCGTCAGCTCCGCTCCACCTCCACCTTCCGAAGTACCGGCGCCCTCGCCCAGCAAAGGATATCGCGACGGTACCAATCCACCGACGCCGCCGCCGCACCTACGAACCCCAAGATCGCCGGTATTGTGGACCAGATCAGCCAATTGACTCTCCTGGAGACTGCAGACCTCGTCTCAAGCCTGAAGGTAAGAGGGACAATATCAGAACAGCATTGAAGCATAGGGCAAAGAGCTGATCAACTCCCAACACAGTCGCGACTCAACATCCCAGACCTGCCCGTCGGAGGCTTCGCCGCCGCGCCCGCCGCAGCCGCACCAGCAGCAGCAGCCGCCGCAGAGGCCGAGGAGGAGGCCCCAGCGGCCCAGGAGAAGACCCTGTTCAGCGTGAAGCTGGTCAAGTTCGACGCGGCCGCGAAGCCCAAGGTCATCAAGGAGGTCAAGAACCTGCTGGGGCTGAGTCTGGTGGACTCCAAGAAGTTCGTGGAGAGCGCGCCCAAGCTGATGAAGGACTCCGTACCGAAGGACGAGGCCGAGAAGATCGTGGCGACGCTGAAGGAGCTGGGCGCCACCGTCGAGATGGAGTAGAGGGACACGGACACGGACACAAAAGGAGCAAAGAAGGCAGGCTGGATGGATATATGTGGCCCAACAAGGTCCATGTTGGATCTGGATCATACAATCACATGTAAAAATGTACGTGTAACAACATACACAGGTAGATGGACGCAATATGACATCCCTCTCCTGTCACCCCTCTCGCGCTGAGGTGAGAGAATCCCTCTCAGGATGGCTACGGAAGTGAAGCTCAACACGCGGACGACGCCCGAATCAGGCAGTCACATTCTACCTGAAGCTCGGAGCTTGGTGGTCATGTGTGGAATCTCACCGCTGGTATACTGATCAAGAGCTGGGCTCAGAGGGAGCATTCCTGGCAGCGCGGAATTATTAGGTCGGCTTGAATATATGTGGTTTCATGGAGTGGCAGGGAGCAGGATCATCCGAGAAGGGTCGTGTGGATAAATGCGTGAGGAACAGGGTATCTATTACTAGTCAGAGGCAGCTATCGATTTTCCCATACCCAAACTCCATGTTTTCTTTTGAGAATCCCCGGGCCATATCGATACAAAAGACACTCGTCACGCATGCCTGCCATTCGTCTGCTGCCCATTCCTCTCCCTGGCAGCCTCCTCCCTCTGGTGGGGGCAGCTGTCCCTGACGCACCGTTGGCGCTCTTCCTCCTCCTCCCTAGCCATGATCAGGTCGTCCTCTCCCAGGTCGCTCGTCTCCTCCCACATCTTCCACATCTCGGCGTCGGCAGGCTCGGTGGGTACCGCCCAGATGCTCTCGCGCAGGCGCTTGTGCCGCTCGCGGTCCTCCTCGATGCGCTGCTCGATCTGCTTCTTGTCGGGCCGCGGGGGCCGCGGCGTGCTGCCCGGCTTCGGGATCGTCTGCGAGGGCGGCATGTCGCCTAGTCCCGGGTTCGTGCTGTTAACAGGGCTGGACATGACGACGTCCATGTTGGAGGTCTCCCGCTCCTTGAGCACCTCATTTATCTCTGTGACGGTCTGCGGTTGGAGGAAGGATTTGGACTGGAGGCCTTGGAGGACCTGTGAATTCTTGTTCAGTACGAAGAGTCAGATGAGGGAGGTTGCTGCGGCAGGCAGGGCAGGCAGCACGTGAGGCAGTCGCATACCCTTCTGACGACCTTTACGTTGGCCGCACCAGAGCCGTCGTCCGGGGCGACAGCGTCGACAACTCTTATGATGTCTCTCTGTATCATACGGACGTAGTCGACATGGCCGTCCTTCTGGGCCATCTCGAGGAAGTGCTCAATGAAGTACATGATGTTGGCTCGAGTGTTCATGTTAGTCTGTAAGATTCATTAGCGAGATGGACTTGAGTTCTGTTTCTAGAGGACGAAGGAGACCTACACGCTCGATTTGTTCCAATATGCATGAGTGCAAGTCCTCGTCCATATCCTTGTACCTAAGAGCATACTGGGCGGCCTTCTGCGCTGATGTGACCGAGGCGTTGAGATGCTGTAACTGATGTGAGAATTTCATGCGGACCTCAAATGGGTCCGCCATCTTGATGCTCCGTCTCCCCCTTCAAGTGAAATCTAACAAAATGCACCCGGCCGTGTTGGTCTCCTTCGGCAAGCAGTCGTTTTGGTCGTCTTGTGAGGCCGGTTGATGATGCACCCTCGAGTTGCTGTTCAACCCCGGATCTGCTGAATTCGATCGATTCTCCGCCTTGGCCCGAGGGAGGCCCGCTTTGTTTTGAAGATTTCCGTAGACTGGCTTAGTGCTATTCCGTTTCCAGGTGACAGCATACAAGAAGGGCGATTAGAGCTGATTTCTGGTGTTCAACTAGTAATAGTTTGGGGGTGGCTGTTGGCAGTTCGGATATGTTGATGATCGATCGTCTTCAGCCTTGCGCCTGCCTCATGGATGGGGCCGATTCAATGTTCCTTCCGCCTACTTCGCCTAGGAGCTTGACCTCGGGAGTTGCCTTGTAAGGAACCCACCCACCGTAGGACGGCTCTTGGGGAGGCCCTTGCAGGCACTCCACAGGCGCTAGGCTCGTCGGGCTGGGCGGTGTGGGCGCACCAACTGAACCCCCTGCGCCATCGCTCCAGGCCCGCTATCGGGATTTTCAGTGAGCCCAACGGCCATGCTCACCCGAGTTAATATCTTTAGAAACCGCATAAAAGGGGATGGCAATGAAAGTCGTAATGAGCATTTGCCGGGTTGCAGAAAGGAGTCGCCAGGCTCGGATCCGATGGGGGAGGCCGTCCAGATAAATTTCTCAGAGAGTCAGTCAGTTAATCGACCTGCCAAGCCAAGACAGTTACCGACATCTGCGTGCGATCTTCTCTCAAGAGGCCCCATCGTCAACATCCAGACCTGACTCTGTTTTGTTTTGAATTCAAGATTTCCCAACACATTAGAACCATTTTTCCATTCCGCTCCAAGTGGTCTTGTCAAGTATTGCCCATCATGAGCCTGCTCACTTTAGCGTCTCGTAATTCTTCATACACGTCCGTGAGGACCCTTGGGCATCACGATGATCTCACTCTCTGTGTCCTCGGGTGTGGTGAGTTTCTAACGAGTCACCCTCAACATGCGCATTTTGTGCTGACAATATTACCAGGCACCATGGGCATCGCCATCCTGTCTGGCGTGCTCAACTCCCTCGTAGAGCTGGAGGCCCCCAAACCGCTCCAGACCCCATCAGGCAGCTCAACACAGGCGGAGCAGCTCCCCCAGCGCCTCCCGAGCCGCTTCATCGCCTGCGTGCGGCGGCCCGAGACGGCCAAGAAGGTCAAAGCTGCCCTGTGGGAGCACACGTCCGCGGTCAAGGTGGTCTGGGGCCACAACGTGACCAGCGCGCAGCAGTCCGAGGTGGTGCTGCTGGCGTGCAAGCCCTCCAAGGTCAAGGAGATCCTGACGGAGCCGGGCATGGCGAAGGCCCTTCACGGGAAGCTCCTCATCAGCATCTGCGCGGGCGTGACCGTCGAGCAGATCGAGCGGCACCTGCACGGCGCCGTGCCCGACCGCGACCCGGACGAGGACGGCCGCTGCCGCATCGTCCGCGCCCTCCCCAACACCGCCAGCCTCATCCGCGAGTCCATGACCGTCGTCGCCAACGACGACGAGAGCCCCATCCCTCCCGCCACCATGCAGCTCGTCACCTGGATCTTCCGCCGCATCGGCGAGGTCGTCTACCTCCCCTCCGCCAACATGGACGCCTCCACCGCGCTGTGCGGCTCCGGCCCGGCCTTCTTCGCGCTGATGCTCGAGGCGGCCATCGACGGCGCGGTGGCCATGGGCCTGCCGAGGGCGGAGGCGCAGCGCATGGCTGCGCAGTCGATGAAGGGCGCCGCGGGCCTGGTGCTCAACGGTGAGCACCCTGCCTTGCTGCGGGACAAGGTCGGCACGCCTGGTGGATGCTCCATCGGCGGGCTTTTGGTGTTGGAGGAAGGTGGCGTCCGCGGCACGGTCTCAAGAGCTGTGAGGGAGGCCGCGACTGTTGCGAGCAGGTTGGGCCACGGGGCACAGGGTGTAAATGGAACGAGGTTGAATGGATACGAGCATTGAGCATTTCAGCATGGCGTTGTTGGTCGAAGTCTACATCACAGTCACTGCTACAAAACAATAGAACGATCCATTCGCGATCATAGAGGATAGAAACCTAGCAAATTGCAGTTGGTCATGATTGGTATTATCGTCGTGGTTCTCATCATGAAGAGTGCCAATCCTCAAACTCCGAGAAATCAGGGGCCCGAAACTAATGTAGACGACTGCCTGCACCATGTTGCAGGTGGTGCTATTTGTACAATGTACCGAAGACGGTGTCGAGAGAAGCTAGAGATCAATAGGATGATTATCAACCCAATCGAGATTCCAGCCACGGTTGCTTAACACTGCTCAGGCGCTCTCTGTCTTCGACTTCTTGCCACTCGGCGAGGCCTCATCATCAACCAACTTTCTCTTCTTGCCGCCCGACTTCTCCTCTGCCTGCAGCGCCTGCCTCGTCTTATAACGAGCCAGTAGCAGAGCGTACTCAAGCTCCACGGCGAACACCGTCTCGTCAAGCTTGGCTATGCGCTCATCCGGCTCCAGCTGGCTCAGGATCTCCCTGTTCTGCGCGTAGATCCTAGACTTCGTCAACAGCTTCCACAGGCTGTACTCGTGATCCTCCGCCTTCGTTGACTTCTTGTTCTTGGAGCCTGCCGCCTCTATGTCCAGTGTCGGGCGGACGGAGTCGGGCAATTTGAAAAAGCAATTCAACTCGATGAGTCGATTGAATTGTCGAGACGCAATCTTGTACTTGGTCCGCAGCGCCTCGAGGGCTTTCTTATCCACGATGTCTTTCGGCAGAGCACCCTTCTTTGGAATCTCAACGTTGGTGTTGATTTGAACCGCCTGTTTGAAGTCGGGCTGTTCCCGTAAGAACAAGAGATCCGCCATGTCTCTCACAACGTCAAAATCTTCGTTGGGGTCCTCGACGGTGATCTCAAACGTTTTCGAGTCGTCAAGCAGTGTATTGTAGACTTGTCTGTACAGCCGCATGCCGTTGCCCTTTTTGCCGAAAGGCGGGAGGATGATGAATTGAGATATCCTTGACCGACAGGGAAACTCTGAGAAGTCGTTCTGGGCTGGCAGCTCAAACTCGCCAGTGCTTAGTGCGCTGTTGGTGTTTTGTGCCTGTAGAGCGTAGAGTCGGTAGACGGTCGAGTACCCGGCGAAGACATAGGAGAACTGGCCCGGCTTGCTCTGAACTGGTCGTTTCTGGTACAGGAAGAAGACTGTCCACCGCTCCAGAGGATCCTGCTCGTACTCCTCGGTGCTCTCGGTGTGTATTGGCGTTCCTCCCTCGATGAACAGAGAGACGAGTATTTGGATCCTCTTCACCAATTGTAAGACAGCCGGGTCGGCAAGGCTGCCCTTCCAGATCTCGTATGTCTCGTCTTTGCCCTCAGTCGTGGAGATGAGAGTTCCTGGTGGCTTCCAATCGTCCGGTGTGCTTTGAACGTATTGCTCGAAGTCTGCCTTCTTCGCAAAGGCAACTATGCACTGTTAGTACCTCAATGGCGGCTAACAGGAAACGGCAACTCACCCTCTGGCAGAAAGCCTTCGATTGACTCCTTGATTTCAGTTGGCTCCTTGTCGGCCACGCCTGCTGGCACCTCCTTGCCCTTCGTATACGAGAAATGCGGGCGCATGTCGGCTGCATTGAATCGGAGGCTGATCTTCACTCCCCGGTAGCCATAAATCTCCTCTTCCTCGTAGATCGGGTACGTCCATTTTGGTTGGAAGCTGTCGATAGTCTTTGGAGGGCCCTGCTCTGATTTGGCGACAAGAGAGATGGTAAAGACGTCATTCGCCTTGGTGGTCCCTGTCAACAGAAAGTTAGCTGAAGGACTTGGTAGTAAGAGCAGTGCGCAATGTCTGATGCGACGCGACGCGACTTACACGGGTCGTCCTCAGCCATCTTGGTTGTTGGTGTCGCGGTTGTCAAGGGAAAGATTGGTGTTGTCGGGCTCTTGCACTCTCAGTTGGGCGAAGAATAACTGAACGCGACTCGAGTTTCGGCCGAAAGATCTTCTGAAGATTTGAAAGCCGTGAGCTACGGCATGCGCGTGGAAATGTAAGGTCGCGTAGCACTGAGTTGAGACGCGCAGCTTAAAGTGGTGGGGCCTGCCTTAAAGTCGAGCAGCCGCAGGCGACGGACAGGCGCTAAATTGAGGGCGGCAGGGTTTAATCTTGACAGGGGGAGCTTGGATCGCCAGGTTTCCGAAGCAAGTGTCTTGGGACCATTCCAAGTCCATAGGCCCAGTAAATATTGCGCGTCTTTCAAGCAATGCTCACAACTTTCTTCTCACAAACATAATCATCTTTAACCGGAGAGCTGGAGTCTGTCTGCGATTTTACGTCGGTCAACTCGATACTGCTGGCCAACCCGTCATCTGCAGGCTGTTCCTGAAGCAAGGGAGCCACGAGTCCAGAGAGGGGACAGGGAAGACTAGGCGACCTGTGTGAAACCATCTCAACAACTTTTACCCAGGTGGAAGACAACCCTTCCATGGTCCTCGCCGAAAGCTCCTTCGATTGAGTCCCCCACCGATGAATTGAGCAATTGGACAGCCACAGAAAGCAAAGATGGGCGGGCTGTTCCTTCTCCTTGTCCTGAGTGTGAGCCGGCGCAACCCCTGACGCGCAATGCTTCGGAACATGACAGCTGATAGCTTTGATGCAGGTGGTGATGGCACTGGCGTCCTTCCTCGCCGGCGCACTCCCTCTCTCGATGACATTAAGCCAATCACAGCTTCGCCTAATATCAAGCATAGGAGTAGGGATACTAGTTGGCACCTCTCTCATAGTCATAATACCGGAGGGCGTCGAGGCCGTTGCGTCTACGAACAAACCTGCAGCTGCGCCACCCCAGACACGTTCAGCGGCCCTCGACCAACGAAATCTACCTGAGCTCGCTATACCACGAGACATTCCCACGATAGAAGTTCGAGAGGCCTCGTCAGTCGATATTGAGACGCTGCTGCGCAGGGTCGTTGAAGAAAGAGACGATGCGCCTCCTCCAGAAGGCGAGCCAGTCGAGGCCCCCAAAGAAGAGGTGCACTCGGATCACGAAGAGTTCCCAACCTTCTACATCGGCCTGTCCCTGATGCTGGGCTTCATCCTCATGTTCCTCATCGACAGGATACCGCAGCACGCGACGGACGGGATGAGCTCCGCCCCGGCGACGAGGCACATCAGCCTGGACAACCTGGGCTCGGCGAGCGTCAACGGCGACGCTGAGGACGAGACCGAGGGCTTCCTGGGGTCCTTTGCGCCGACACCCAGGCAGTCCAAGAGCCTTGCGACCACGACGGGTCTGGTGATCCACGCGGCGGCGGACGGGATCGCGATGGGGGCGTCCGCGACGACGAGCGATATGAAGCTGGGCCTCATCATCTTCATCGCCATCATGATCCACAAGGCCCCCGCGGCGTTCGGCCTGACATCCATCTTGCTCAAGCAAGGGCTCTCAAAGCGGGCGGCCAGGGGCCACCTCGTCGCCTTCAGCCTGGCGGCTCCTGTTGGGGCCCTGGGCACTTACATCCTCGTGTCGCTGCTCGGCGGCGGGAACATGGAGGGCCCGGCAGGGCAGTGGTGGACGGGCATGCTGCTACTCTTCTCCGCCGGTACTTTCTTGTAGGTTTCATGCATCTTGGAAGCCTGCCGTTCTCAGCGAGACTAACAAGCCCTTGACAGATACGTTGCCATGCACGCGATGCAAGAAGACCCCTCGGCTCAAGGCCACGACCATCACTCAGCAATCAATGGCTATGCGGACAGTAGCACGCAGAGGAAGCCGAGCCGGCCGCAGATGCGGGACACATTGGCGACAGTCGGCGGCATGCTTCTGCCCCTATTGACACAGTTTGGCCACCACCATTGAATGAGGGGGTCAGACTGCTGTGTTTTTAAAATGTACTACGTGGCTGGCGTATTGATTCTTCCGAGTTCTAGATATTGTGATGGGACTGAAATGAGGCATGGCATAGCATATAAGGAGTCCAAGACACAATTCCCTGCACCCGTTCAGTATAGTGACCGCTCCTCCAACAAGCCCGTGTTACGCGCGTGTAGCGACAGCAGGAGAATAGTAGGGAAACGCGCGGCTTGAATTCCTCAGTAACACAGCATCACTACAGCACCACATGTACAAAGACGTCGACAGACGAGGCGTCGTGGGCAGACATGCGGCGTATCGGCAGCTGGGCCGCGCACCCACGTTTCGGCGCTGGCCAACACAATCCAGATCTCTCGGTCAATTCCACGGAGGCGTCCAATGTTTCGATCCCGCAGTCGTGCGACTTGGGAGGAGTTTTTCTTTTCGGGGTAAGGAGGGGGGTAGGTGGGGGGATTTCTCCGTGGAGAGGGAAAGAAAGAGGAAACAGTTGTGCCATTCTGTTCTTTTCCTGTTTCAGCTAGAGAGGGCAGAAGATCGCCAACGCCACAACGAGGCGACGCAACGTCGGTGCGCGGACCGAAGCGGTCAGTTTCCTACGACCTGCCTGCCTTTTCCTGCCTGGCTTTGCATGGGGTTTTGTACTATGTAGGGCAGACTTGGCTAGCTGCTCGTGGGTTATGCCCGCGTGCCCATTCAGACATTATGGCCAAATTTCTGGTCATTGCATGCGGTCCGGTGTGTGTGCGTTGGTTTTGGCTCTCCGGCTGCCTTGACTTGCGTTTTCGTCAGCCGCATGTGTCTAAGTGCTGACGGCCGAGGCCGTGGCCTTTCCCCCCGTTTCGGGTCGGTCCTCTCGAGACCCCAGGGTTTGTAATTGTTTGGTGTTGGTGGGCTCTCAAGTCTTGGCCGTTTTCCTTGGGTAGCATGGCTCTGTCGTCTTCTCCGTATTTCTTTTCTTTTGCTTTGCCATGCCCTCCAACCTCGATTGTCCTCCCATGCGAAGATGTCGGGTTCATTGTGCTGGCCCGTGCTGCTTATGGTGGTACGAGTTCGGTCTTTGCATTTAAGGTGGTTGGCCGGCTGCGGCAGGTTGATGCAATAAGCTGCCCGCTGCACCAGCAAAAGAGACCTAAGGATCCTCCAGGGTGTGTTGCGTTGAATGAGGCTGAACTTTTTTTTCATGCCGCAGCCCGCCTGCCTGCCTGCC
>JACBFG010000015.1:1370382-1474949 GCA_013435955.1 Diaporthe sp. HANT25 | reverse complement strand
GGGGGGGGGGGGGGACATTGGCAGCGTCTCGTCTGACAAGGGCGATCATTTCAAAATGACTAGATGCGATGGAATTTCATGCATAGCGACCAGATGTTCTCGGCCTGGCCTAACTTTTCGGGCGGTTGAATAAGCTTTTGCCTCGTCCGGAGCGTTGGAAGCATTGACTGTGATCGATTGACCGAAGATTCGGTTGCCTCAGGATGGCGTATACCACACGACTTGGGCGTAGACTGAGTACTACTACTACTGTATCCAGGTACTTTGTGCCGTTTGACCCCATCCGGCCATTGCTGACTGCATGCATGTAATAAGTGAGACGAGACCCCAGACGGTCCGGCACTTCTACCTATACCTCAACGGACAAAGATAGAAGCAAAACTGCATGGTCCGAGTGCGTCCACTTCGTCCATGCTGTTCCGAACAGCGACTCCTCGGAGGGACTGGTCGAGGCGGGAGCAACCAAGGAGAGGAGAAAAAGGGGGGGGCTTGCTATTTCATCCGACGTCTGAAAATTATAATGGTGCCGCCCAGCCGCAGCATATGTCATAAGCCTGCGGGGTTTCTCAAGGAAACATCGGACGCAAAGATCGGAACGTCAGATGTATAGTGATGTGGCCTCGATTCGCAGCCAGGGTGACAAGTGTGTGCGTGCTATGTTATGCCTGTGTTGTGAGTGTGTGAGCGCGTGCGCGGCCTAGGCCAACCGTTCATGTCATGTCAGACTTGACAAGAACTACTGGTGGCCCGACTGGGCGGACCGGCAGCCGTGGCACCAGTGAGTGAAGAGCAAAAATGCAGCTGAGCAGATGGGCAGCTGAGATTGGAGATGCAATCATCTTTACTGCTGCTGCTGCTGCTGCTGCTGCTTGGTGCTGGTGGTGCTGCTCTAATGTACCTAGGTAGACTACTTACTTGCACGCGCGTGCATGGACGATTCCCGGTGCAGAGGGTGCAGAGGATCAGCAAATGAAGATCACTGAAAGGAAAGGAAGGCCTTGGGAAAAGGCTGGGCCATCGCTCTCGCAAATCTGAAAAGTGCACAGGCTTGCAGAAGGTGACGGGCAGGGTCCGTTTGAGGTTGCCCCTGACCGCCCGGGCACGCTGAGGAGGGTCCGTGGACTGATGACAACCGCGTGCATTCACATTTTTGCTCCCTGGCGCCAGTGCAGATCACCAGCGGAAACAGACAGAGGGCGGGTGCTGTTGGTGTGCTGATGTGGTGCCCGGCTGCTCTCGAAGGTGGGATCGAGAACGGGGACCCGCGACAAGCCTGCCCAGCTTGGCCCAGGTGGTGCTGCACTCCATTCCGATCCTTCTTTCCCTCGATTAGTCCACGGCATTTCACTCCAGTAGTGGCAGGTATGGTCCAAAGCACCGATGCGCTCGCTCTTGCTGCTGCTCTCCCTCATCAGCACTCATCACTCATTTGGTCCTGCCGTCCGTGGCTACCAAGCCAGCCCTGCTGACAGAGAACCCTACGTTTTGTTTTTCTGGAGACCAGGACGCGGGCAAACCTTGGAAGTTGCATCGGCTGAGCAGTTGGGGGGATGAGCGGCGTCATTGTGGCAGGGTGGGCACTGACTGGATTGATTGATTGATTGACGATAGACCCAGCAGTTAGTGAGCAACCCGTAGTACCTACAGTACAGACCTAGACAAACGGCTGCCAGTCGACCTCGTCACCTCATTTGTTTCTCGTCCCTTTTGGCCCAGTAGGAAGTCAACTCACGTCCCACGCCATCTGAGGTTCTGTCCGTTTGAATCTTGCCCACGTTTCGCCTCGTCCTGCACTCCCCAAAAAAGGCTGACGTTGTGCTCGGGTGGTGCCGAGTTCAGCCAGCAAATACCGTAATAATAGTCGGCAGGTACCTAGGTACAGCCAAAATTGGGAACGGGAACGCGCCAACGGGTGCTGGTTCAGTCTTGCGCCGCGCTCCTGTGTCGAGTCCTGGGTCCTGGAGGAAGGAGGTCTTGGCCGTGGCCGCTGGTTCCTTTCCTTCCCTCTCTTTTCATCAGACAGATTGCTACTGCATCCAGCAACATTTGCATCTGCGTACCTTCCTAGGGTACCTAGTTACATGTCCCAGGTACCCCCTACAGCCCGGCCAACCTTGGAAACAGGAAACGAGGAGTCGCAAGGGAAAAGACCCACCGCATCTTTCTGTTCCTGCAAGTCCCAAGTCCAACGTCCCAGTCCCCCCAGGTCCAGTCCCCAGGCCCAAAGGCCCAGAGTCCAGGTCCAGGTCCATCGCCTCGACATCCCATCGTCCCCTTCAATCTGCGGGAAACCTCATGACAACAACATTTGAACAAGGCGACGCCGGGTCACATCACCACCCCCAAAACCCTTCCGTCTCACCCTCACTACTGACCATCACATACCACCACATCCCGGTATTGACTCGGGTCGCTCGCATCCACACAATCGCCACTCTGCGGTCATCCAGTCTTTTCTCCCTCCTGCAGATTCCTCGCCTCTCGGTTTGAATCTGCACGTCTGATGTGCTGCGTACGACTCGTTCCCTCCGACACATTACTTGTTACTCCGCAGCGCTTCCGACTCTGCCTCGCCGCCGGCCGCCTGGCCCTCACGCTTTAAGCCTCGCGCCTCCTCACCTCTCCTCCGCACCAGCAGCCGCCCGCCTTTCCCACTCCCACCCCCCCTTGACTTGAGTCTCCTTCTCCGTCCCCCGGGTTCAAAGCGCCAAATCCACCATCTGGCTCTCCTTCACCCAGTCTTCCGCCTTGGTTTCGGCTCCCGTGTCTACGTTTCCTCTGTGCGGACTCAGACCCATTTGTGCCGTCATATTTGGGCCATCATTTCGACCACAGACGCCAGGCCTGTAGTTGCTTGGTTCCACTAGACGGAGGAACCAGTGCGCACCATCCCGGTTAGCTCTGCCGCCATTCCCCTTGTTCCACATCGTTAAAGCGTCCTGGCCTCCCAATTCCCCGTTCCCTTCCAACGTTCCAACCGCCTCCAAGGACCCGCCATTCCGATCGAGACCCGAATCAACTTCGAATTCATCCCGCCTGCTAGAACCTCGAGTCCGAGACCGCGGCCTGTAACTGACAACGACGAGGCGACTCCTCGTCACGCATTTCCTTGATTCCTCACCGGCCGCCGAGTCCTAGAGATAGGGTCCAGACAATATTATTGCGTTCAGGGACTCTCGTCATAATGGATGGCTATGGCCACCGACCGCTCAGCTTTTCGGACAGAAGAGCGAGTCTGTACTCGAGTGAGGATGTCGTCATGGGTAACGGAAACCACACGATCAAGATCCCCCAGCCTAGACCGCCCAGGGGACCGCCGACTCCCAGCATGAGCACACCTGCTGCCGACTTCGACCAGACCCTGACTGGATCGCCGCCGCCGCCTCCAACACCCGCGGCATCGCCTGGCCCAACTCACGCACAACCTGACTGGAGCGACGCCGCGGATGACGAGGATATCTTCCTGGCTCAGTGTCGCCAACACTTTCAGACTTGCAACGGTCCTCAACGAACACGCATCCTGGCAGACTTGTTGAACCTGTGCACAAGCCAGCAGCTGTCATTCGTCCACCAATTCGTCAGCCCATTGCTCAAGAAGGACCCTTTTACCAGTCTCCCTGATGAGTTATGTCTTAGGGTGAGTCTCCGTCGCGCATGCTTCGCCCGAGGATCTCTATAATCAGACGCTGACCAATCCAGATTCTGTCATTCATCGACGACCCCAAAGTCCTGGCGAGAGCATCCCAAGTATCACGGAGATGGCGAGACCTCCTCAGCGATGACATGACCTGGAAGAACCTCTGCGTCAAGCATGATTACGGCCGTCGTCTGTCCGAGGTGGGCACCACAGTACCCCTCTACGCATCTCGGCCCGGCGCACAGCCTCTCGTTACGCTGGACACCCCGTTCTCGAATCACATGCACAGTTTCCCAGGCGCCTTGCCAACTTCAACTGGCATGTCGGCTTCCAGGAGCCTGGACGGCTCGGATGCGAGCTCTCGCCCCAAGCTGAAGACATACAAATCGCACTTCAAGCAGAGATACCTGGTGGACGCTGCATGGCGAACTGGTGGTAAGGCCACCACGCGAGCTATCACCCAGGATGGCGGCGTCGTGACCAGTCTGCACCTGACACCCCGATACATCATCGTGGCTCTGGATAATGCCAAGATCCACGTCTTCGACACCGAAGGCAATGCGCTACGAGTGCTGCAGGGCCATGTCATGGGCGTGTGGGCTATGGTCCCATGGGAAGACATTCTGGTCAGCGGCGGTTGTGATCGAGACGTGCGGGTCTGGGACCTGAGCACTGGGTAAGAACATCATGAACGGCCCCGTTGAGATTTGATGATACAGCTATTGACTTTTCTCAGAAACTGTGTTCACACCCTGAGAGGTCACACGTCCACCGTGCGTTGTCTTAAGATGTCTGACGCCAAGACCGCGATCTCCGGCTCGAGAGATACCACCCTTCGTGTCTGGAATATCGAGACTGGTGTCTGCCGCAACGTCCTTGTAGGTCATCAAGCTAGTGTTCGATGCTTGGAGATCAAGGGAGATATAGTGGTTTCAGGCAGTTACGATACTACCGCGAAAGTCTGGAGCATATCAGAAGGCAGATGTCTACACACGCTTCAAGGTCACTACAGCCAGATTTATGCTATTGCCTTTGACGGCGCGAGGGTGGCAACGGGCAGCTTGGACACAAGTGTGCGGATTTGGAACGCAAACACAGGGTGAGTTGAGGTGATCACGAGCTAGCTTCGGCGTTTGTTTACTGACACAAGATATAGGGAATGCCAGGCAGTTCTCCAAGGGCACACGTCACTTGTGGGCCAGCTCCAAATGCGCGGAGACACTCTTGTCACGGGTGGCTCTGACGGCTCAGTCAGAGTCTGGTCTCTCTCGAAATTTGTCCCCATTCACAGGCTGGCTGCGCACGATAACAGCGTGACAAGCTTGCAATTCGATGATACTCGTGTTGTTAGCGGTGGTAGCGACGGCCGTGTCAAAGTCTGGGACCTGAAGACGGGCCACCTGGTTCGCGAGCTGATTGCTCAAGGCGAGGCTGTGTGGCGCGTGGCTTTCGAGGATGAGAAATGCGTAGCCATGGCCCTCCGAAACAACCGAACCATCATGGAGGTGAGTCACCACCCCACAAAACCTCCTTCGTAGGAATACACACTGACCCGAACCGACCAGGTCTGGTCCTTTTCTCCCCCACCAGAAGACGATAGGCCATTTGCAATGAGGTCGCTCGAGGAACCCGACCGGCCGAAGAGCGCTTTACCCTTGGACTATCGACCACCGCAGCCAGCATTACTTCACAGCTTGGGGCCCCGCGAAGGTGGAGTTGAAGATGTTGACATGAGGGACGCCGGCCCCTCAACCGCGCCCCTTCGACAAGGCACCACATTTTTCCACGACTAAACCTGAAATTCGGTCGACTAATCATCCTACATCAAGGCTGACACCATTCATGTTAGCATCGGCCGTTTGAAAGCATTTTCTCTTACTCTAGTCAGGTGGCACGCATTATGAGGCCTTTTGGTCGCCGAGCAGAGACCGTTAGAAACTTCATTTGTTACGGCATACATCGCATGAGCCGGTTGGGCTGAACCTTACTTGCTGACACCATTGTTTGCATATGGGGTAGACATCGCATTTTCTGGCTACAAAATTATTGTCGCTTTTAGTTCCTGGCGCAGACGCCAGGTTTCATAGTCTATTTATTCGCATGGCTGGGGCGTTGATACTGAGGCTGGCTGGGCGTTGCCTTGGTTGGTTCCAACACAATGGGAAACTCGGGAATCGCAGATGAGGAGAGACGCGCGAGGTATTGTTTGTATTTTGTCATGGAGTCAGCGGAGGATAGACGAGCTCATCTGCGGTAGCTTTTGAATGAGACAGAAACAACACTTAAGAAGCTGAGAATGACCGTGATAATTGTTGTCATATATCATCTGCGCACACCAAGATGCAACACCATAAGGAATGCATGGGCTGATGGGTCGGTCGATCAAGCTGCGGTGCTCCCGGCTTCAGCTCCTCAACGTTGAGCGCCAAGCTTGCAGGTCTGGAGGTCCGGTTCAGGAGCTCTGACCAACGGCCCAATCTTCGGCGACCGCAGAATGGCGCTAAACCCAAAAGGATTGAGCTGTTTCCCGACAATGTTGAGAGAGAGAATAATTCTCGGACTTGGGCCCATCTCGCGACAGCTTATCCCGCGACCTCACCCGCTCCCTTCCCTTCCCCCAAACCTGTCCCGACTTCCCATCGTCGTCGACAAGATGTTCTCCAGAGCCGTCAGGATACCGCGAGCGGTGCCTCTGCGCACCGCCCGCCCTTCGATTCCCATCGTCGCGGCTCGCCGGTCCGTCACCACCAACGCTGCATCCGCCAGCGTTGACAAGAGTGCAGTCCCGAAGGCAAGTCAATTCGGAAGCACAGCCCCGCCTGCCGCACCTCCATGAGTCTCGACGGATGCGAGGGACTCTCTCGCCACAACTCCGGGATAATTGAAGCTAACCGGGTTCCCTTATCAGTCGGACGAGGAGCCCTTCTCAGTAAGCCTCAGCGATGAGAGCTTCGAGACATACGAGCTGGACCCACCTCCATACACCATCGAGGTGACGAAGAAGGAGCTCAAGCAGATGTACTACGACATGGTTGTCACCCGGTATGCCACATCCCGAACCTCGAGCAAGCTGTTGAAACACATCCCCCGACCCAGGAAGAGTCGTGTATAGCAGGCATTGACAGGCGTGATTCCACAGGCAGATGGAGATGGCCGCCGACCGATTGTACAAGGAGAAGAAGATCCGAGGTTTCTGCCACTTGTCGACAGGTCAAGAGGCCGTCGCCACCGGTATCGAGCACGCTATCACCAAGGAGGACGACGTCATCACCGCCTACCGTTGCCACGGCTATGCCCTGATGCGAGGCGCGACCGTGCGATCCATCATCGGTGAGCTCTTGGGCAGACGCCAGGGTATCGCTTACGGAAAGGGTGGTTCCATGCACATGTTCGCCAAGAACTTCTACGGTGGAAACGGCATTGTCGGTGCCCAGGTTCCTGTTGGTGCCGGTCTGGCTTTCGCCCACAAGTACACTGGCCGCAAGAAGTCCTCCATCATCCTGTACGGTGATGGTGCCAGCAACCAGGGTCAGGTCTTTGAGGCTTTCAACATGGCCAAGCTGTGGAACCTCCCTGCGCTGTTCGGCTGCGAGAGTAAGCCTCCCCCGGAGTGAATGTGCCCAGGCAGTCGCTAACTCGGGTGCAACAGACAACAAGTACGGTATGGGCACGGCAGCAGCTCGTTCCTCCGCCCTGACGGACTACTACAAGCGTGGACAGTACATCCCCGGTCTCAAGGTCAATGGCATGGACGTCCTTGCTGTCAAGGCTGCCGTCAAGTACGGTAAGCAGTGGACCGATGCCGACAACGGTCCTCTCGTCCTGGAGTATGTCACCTACCGATACGGAGGTCACTCCATGTCCGACCCCGGCACCACCTACCGAACCCGTGAGGAGATCCAGCGCATGCGCAGCACCAACGACCCCATCTCCGGCCTGAAGAAGCACATCCTCGAGTGGAACGTCGCATCCGAGGACGAGCTCAAGACTATCGACAAGGAGGCCCGTAACCACGTCAACGAGGAAGTCGCTATCGCTGAGGCGATGCCGGTGCCAGAGGCTACCCCTCAGATCCTGTACGAGGACATCTACGTCAGGGGATCCGAGCCCCCATTCATCAGGGGCCGGGTTCCGGAGGAGAACTACTACTTCGCCTAAATCTAGAAGATGGGGTGCATGAGGATTAGGGAAGTCGGTTCTGGGAGTATTATGGTTACTGAAGGACGTAGTCGTCGCGCATGTACAATATCCAAAACAACAACTTAGAGCATGGCGTGGCCTTTGATAGGAAAGCTTGCGTTATTGATGACTTTGGTTGACAATACCCACAACCAGTGCAAGAAGACCTAGAGTGAGCTGCTTTGAATGTCATGCGCAAGATGACCACTATAATTGACTTGCAGGATGAAATATGTGGCGTGGGACAATTCCAAGAGGTGCCCGTATGCAAGCTGATCTTTCTGCCATCACGTTGCTGCAACTGCCACAATTGGAGCACGTCACTTTGAACTCTAGGGGGTGGAAATGTCGAGTGAGTGAAGAGGTCGGAAGTCGAATATAAATTGCAGCGTGACGAGAAAGTCGAGCTGGGAACTTGAGAGCAAATGCATAATGAGTAGGAGATAAAGGAAAAACGGACGGGTCGGCACGTGAGGATCGCGTTCAATTAAGATCTCGGCGCGTACTTCGAGCCAAAAAGGCGCGTCATCCTCACTAACACCCAGAGCTGCCGCCTGCCTCTGGCCCCTCCCCCTTCTGCCTAGAATTCCCTTCCTTCTGCAGATGCGCTGCCTTCGCGATCCTCGGCCACTTTCTCGAGCTGGAAAATTGAAATACTTGATCAGTTCCTCACAGACACGAAACCTGTCCTGTCTGTCTTCCCAGCAACTCCTCCGCCTCCCGACGCGATCCACGCTCCGGCCGCTTCTCGCAATGGCGCCCAAGCAAGCGACCCTGGGGTATGTCAAGCCGTCGCAGTCAACCTTGGGGTGTGTGCACCATGGCCTCTAGGCTGCGATGCGATTCATTATAAATTGTATGGGGTAGTCCATCGAGTCCACTGGCTGACTTTGTGTCTGCCGCATTATAGCAAGTTCTTCGGCAAGCCCGACGGCTCCAAGCCAGCTCCCACACAGCAGACCAAATTGTCGTTCGCGACGAAGACGGGCGACAAGCCAAAGAAGCAAGCTGCTCCAAAAGAAGAGGATGACGGCTCCGGGGAGGAGGTGACGGCAAATGAGGCAAAGGCGGCGATTCAGAGCAGCCCAAGCAGCAACAGTGCGAAAGAGAATTCAGAACCAGTGCAAGGTCAGTGACGGGTGCAGCAATCACCGAATCTTGGCTGACAACTTCCGCATAGATTCAAAAAAGCGCGGTCGAACATCAAAGTCCTCCAAAACGGCAGCAAAGTCGTCCAATGAGAAGATCAAAGAAGAAGACGGCGCAGAGGACCTCGAGGAGGAGGATGCTCCTGCTGTGAAGCGATCGCGTAAGGGGCGGAAAGTGGTTGAGGACGACGACGAGGACGAAGTCATGGAGGATGCGCCCTCGTCAAAACCCAAAGCGAAAAACGAGACGAAGCCGACCAAGACAACAGCTCCTGCCCCGAAAAAGAAGAAAGAGTCAAGTCCGAAGCCTGAGCCGGCCGAGGAGGATGAGAGCGCGGCGGCTGCAACAGAATCCGCGTCAGAAGCAGAGCCCGAAGCTGAGGAAAGTGGAGACGACGAGAAGCCCGAGATCGTCGAGAAAGCTCGGAAGACCGTACAGACCAAATTGACGAGCAAGACCAAGGATCCATATCCCGATTGGAAGCCTGGCGAGCCAGTCCCGTATGCTGCGCTCTGCCAGACCTTCTCGCTCGTTGAGCTCACCACCAAGAGGTTAGAGATCATGGCACACTGCTCACTGTTCTTGCGTCAAGTATTACGGCTTACCCCGGATGACATGCTGCCGACGGCACTTTTGATGATCAACAAGCTCGCGCCTGATTACGCGGGCATAGAGCTGGGTATTGGAGAGTCTTTGATTATGAAAGCTATCGGAGAGAGCACAGGGCGCAGTCTGCAGGTGATCAAGAACGACCAGAAGGAGATTGGTGATCTGGGACTGGTAGCGGTCAAGTCGAGGTCCACCCAGCCAACCATGTTCAAGCCCAAGCCTTTGACGGTTCGCGGTGTCCACAAGGGCTTGATGGGTATCGCGACTGTCACCGGGAATGGTGCACAGGGCAGGAAGGTTGATGGAATCAAGAAGCTCCTGTCTGCGGCTGATTCTCAGGGCACTGGCAAGGTTGACATCACCAAGGACAAGGGCGGTCCAAGTGAGGCCAAGTACATTATCCGCTTCTTAGAGGGCAAGCTGCGGCTTGGTCTTGCCGAGAAGACCGTGCTGGTTTCCCTCGCCCAGGCCATGATTTGCCATGAGGCGGAGCAAAAGGGCAAGGTCCCCAGCACCGCGGAGATGGAGAAGGCGGAGGCCACGCTCAAGACCGTGTACAGCGAGCTGCCGAGCTACGATGCCATCATCCCCGCGATGCTGGAGCATGGTATCCTAAACCTTCGCGAGAACTGCAAGCTGCGGCCCGGCGTGCCACTCAAGCCCATGTTGGCGAAGCCAACTAAGGCCATTACTGAGGTGCTGGACCGGTTCGAGGGGCAGAACTTCACCTGCGAGTACAAGTACGACGGGGAGCGCGCACAGATCCACTATGTCGCGAAGGACGCAAATCAAGAGCTCAGCCAGGCCACGACTGGCTCAATCCAGGCGGTTGGCGACGGTGTAGCATCCATCTTCTCGAGGAATTCAGAAGATCTGTCGAAGAAGTACCCCGACATTCTCGCCAAGCTGCACACATGGGTCAAGGAGGATACCAAGAGCTTCGTGCTCGACTGCGAGACCGTGGCTTGGGATACCGTCGAGAAAAAGGTCCTCCCATTCCAGCAGCTGATGACGCGGAAGAAGAAGGACGTCAAAGTCGAGGACGTCAAGGTCAAGGTCTGCGTCTTCGCCTTCGACCTGCTGTACCTCAACGGCGAGGCGATCGTGGAGAAGTCGTTGCGGGAACGTCGAGAACTGCTGAGCACGGCTTTCGCCCCCGTCGAGGGCGAGTTCGCGTTTGCGGTGCACATGAACGGCAAGGAGCTCGACGAGATTCAGCAGTTCCTGGACGAGAGTGTTAAGGCGTCCTGCGAAGGTCTGATGGTGAAGATGCTCGACGGCGAGGAGAGTGGATACGAGCCCAGCAAGCGCAGTCGCAACTGGCTCAAGGTAAGCACACCGCCCCAACAGTGACCCCGGCCGCGGGCTAACATTACTGCCCACTCTAGATCAAGAAAGACTACCTCTCCGGGGTGGGCGACTCACTCGACCTCGTCGTCCTGGGCGCCTACTACGGCAAGGGCAAGCGCACGTCCGTGTACGGGGCCTTCCTGCTGGCGTGCTACAACCCGGCATCAGACACGTACGAGACGGTGTGCAACATCGGCACGGGCTTCAGCGAGGCGGTGCTTGAGGAGCTGCACAAGTCCCTCTCCGACACGGTTATCGACCGGCCCAAGCCGTTCTACTCGCACTCGTCGGGCGGGCAACACCAGCCCGACGTGTGGTTCGAGCCGCGCTACGTCTGGGAGGTGCGCACCGCCGACCTCACACTCAGCCCGCGGTACAAGGCCGGCATCAGGGAGGGGGTCGACCCGGCGGGCGAGAAGGGCATCTCGCTGCGGTTCCCGAGGTTCATCAAGGTCCGCGACGACAAGAAGCCTGATGAGGCTACGTCGTCGCGACAGGTCGCTGAGATGTACCGGAAGCAGGAGAGTGTTACCAAGAGTAAGGGGCCTGCGGTTGATGATGACTTTGAGTATTAGGGTGGGATTGATAGTAGGGCCGTTGCGAAGCCCGCGAACGGAATGTCTTAAGATTGTTGGCGGTTGCAGGGCTGTGCGCCAATCTTTGCTACGCTGTCTACGGTAGAAGCGCAGCATGCTCTTTGGGAGTGGGAAATATCTTGTCATGGCTCCATAGCATATCCATCAAAGCTCTCTCGAGCTGTTTTTGAACCGCACTTTGGACCGTGTCACTTAAGTCCCTCGCCATCTATGTCCATGTGCATGTCTACATTCATTGCATTCGATGAGCTTTCTATATCAACAATCGCTAACATGAACCATCTAAGACATATGTGCGCCTGTTCCTTTACTCCAGTAATTCTACAATATGGACTCGACCTCAGCCCCAGGGCTAGCCACCTCATCGACAAGACCACTCCTCTCCAGTAGGCCCCTCTGCTCGCCCTCGCCCTCCTCGCGCGTAATCCCCGTCTCGACCCCGGCGTTGCCCGAAAGCCCTCCCCGGCCTCCACCACCAGCGACACCCTCCGTGCGCCGCGTCTCCTCGGCACCATTAAGGACCTGCCAGACGTCCTTCTTTGTCAGCAGGCCCTGCAGGACCCCCCTGTCGCTGAAGAGCACGTAGCGCAGGCCGATCTTCTGGAAGTAGCTGACGGCGAGGTGGAGGCTCGCTCGCGACGGCAGCGTGATGGGGGTCTGGTCGACCCACGGCCGCAAATCGAGCGTGGTGCGCGGGTCGGCGAGCGGCTGGTGGCTGAAGAAGGCCTCGGCCTCGGCGGGCAGCGAGCGGGGAGGGCGCGACGCGCCCGCCAGGTTGTACTGCAGCTCTGCGCGCGAGATGTAGCCCAGCAGGACGGCGTCGCGCGGGTCCGAGACGACGGGGAACCCGCGGTACGGCTGGGTGTCGAGGATGGCGCGCAGCGAGGCGATGGTGTGGCCCGTCGCCGTGAGGACGACCAGGTCCTCGATGCGCGTCATGACCTGGCCCGCGGGTATGTCCGGGATCGAGGCGACGTTCTCGTCGCTGTTGTCCAGGAAGGGGTACTCGTTGAAGTGGATCCACGATTCGTAGATGCCCCTGCGGCCGAAGGCGTCGCCGACCCACTTGGAGATCATGACGGCGATCATGATCGGGAGCACGTACGTCAGAGCGCCTGTGAGCTCGAACATGATCACCACGATCGACACGGTCATGCGCGTCACGCCCGCGAGCGTTGACGCCGCGCCGATGATGGCGTAGGTGCCCGGGTTGATGCAGGGGATGTCGGGCTCGCATTGCTGGAAGGCGATAAAGCTCGGGTGGTTATGCACCCAGATTTCCATGATGATGCCTATAGCGCGTCCCGATAGCGCACCGATGGCCATGGACGGGAGGATGATGCCTGCGGGTATTTGCAGACCGAAGGTGATGGCTGCGAGGAAGAAGCCGAGGACGGCGGCGAAGAGGAGCAGGACGATGGTACCTGCCGTGGCTGCTCCTGTCTTGCACAGGCCGAACTGGTCGTCCAGCAGCTTAGAGCATTCGGAGAAGAGGTTGGCTACGAGCTCTGATGATTGAGCCCGCATGTAGAGGTTAGGATAGTTGATCAGAGCGGTCAACAGTGAGACCATGGCGACCTGCGTGATAGGCCCTGGAAGCCATTCCTTCGAGATAACTCGGGCCTTCTTCCACGAAGCGACCTTCATATTGAGTTTGATGAAAAGACCCCCGTAGATACCCTGTTCCACCATTAGTGACTTCAAGACCAAGGAAGACTCGCAGTTGACTCACCCCTAAGACGCCGAGGACCAGAAAAGGGCCCACTGCTTCAAAGTTGTGCCATTCGGTGCTGTACTTGACATGATAAAGGGCCGTCTCCCCCGTACGGAAAGGGTCCAGAGCTTTCAAGATGACAGCAGCAGTCATGGCACAGACGAAACTTTTCCACATCGTCTTGTCAGGAAAGTAGTACGAGATTTGCTGTCAAAGTCAGCGACTTTTCTCCAGTGGGAGAGGAGGCGGCGGGTGTAGTCCTACCTCGAGACTGAACAGCACTCCACCGATAGGCGCACCGAAAGCCACAGATATTCCTGACGCTGCTGCGGCAGAGAGTACCTCTCTTTTCCGAGCTGGACAACGTCAGATTGATTGCCCACATGTGTACAGCAGGAGCTTATCATACCTTCATTCTCGTTTATGGAGGGAGCAAGTTTGATGAAAAGATTCGAACAACAACATGCGACGTGGACCAAGGGACCCTCCTTGCCCAACCACATGCCGGACGCCACGGCCAAACACTGAGATGCCGTCAGTCAGCTGCAGACCGGGGCGTGTAAGAGACAGAGCCAGCCTACCAGTCCAAGGGATTTCGTGACCAACGTCCATGTACCGAGAAAGCGCCGAATGACAAAACCTCCAAGCACAGTCTTGATCTCGGGTATACCACTGTGCCTTGCATAGACCGAATACTCCTTTACCAAAATGCTGGCGCAAAGAGCAAAAAGAACCTGTCATTTGTCAGAATCGTCTTAGTTGGAGGCAAGGAATTGGGTAGCGAACATACCGACAATGAGATGAAAAAGAAATATTCTATGATCCACTTTCCCCCAGCCGATGATATGTGCAATGCCGTAGCCCACGGACGCCAGCCCATGCACTGCGCCCCTTCGTCGTAGCCCAGGCAGCAAAAGTTCTTGTTCAGGTAGAAAGCACCGCCGTCCGTCGTAGAACAGTACCCGGCCTTCAGGTCGCCCAGCCAATCCGACACAATATCTATGGCGGCGGCGAGGGCCCCGACCAGCAGCCCGGTCAGGACGAGGATGATCCACTCCTGGCTGGCATCGAGCAGCCTCTGGGCGTATCCCACGAGCCCCACGGCGCTCGAGTGCAGCACCCTAAGACGGGCCCTCTCCTTTGTGTATTCGAAGATCCAGTCGATGGCCGTCAGGTTCTCGTAGCCCACGCGCTGGCCTGGGCCCTCGACATGCCAGTCGAGGGGCGCCCCGTCCTTGGGAGTCGAGCCCGTGTGGTGGGCGGTGTTTGTGTTGTTGGCGGCCCCGCCCCTCCTGCTGGGCGAGGAATAGTAGGTCTCTGGGTACGGGGCCTCTTCGGGCTCCTCGTCCTGTAGCCTCCCCGCGACGGCATGTGACCCGTTCCCGCCCCTCTGGTCCCGCAGGGAACCCGTCAGGCTCGTGAGCAGGCCCAGGCCGACGCCGGGGCGCTTCTGCTTACGCTTGAAGGAGATGGGCTCGGCGAGGTCCTGGCTCAGGGGGTCGTCGCCGAGGAGGTCGCTGTCTGCCGTGTCTGGGCGGCGGGCGTCGTCGTCGCGGTGGGGCGGTAGCGCATGTGAAGAAGCGTGCTGGGGCGACTGGGAGGAGGACGACGACGAGGCCTCCCCGTTGGCGAGGCCGTCGTTCATGGTCGGAGACGGCGTCTGCTTGTTTCGCGATGGGCCGCGGGTGGGAATGCACTCATCTTCTGGTGCGGCGACTCGTCGGGCTAAGTCGCATTGGCTTTTTTGTCGAGAGATCACTGGCCACGAAACTGGTATGACAACGAGCGATAGGGCGGGCGGGCGGCCGTCAAGTTGGAGAGGCGGCTGAATCGCTGACCGGCTGGCACATGCGACCCCTGGTTCATTTGGTCGTCACCGAGACCCACTAGGGGTCCGCTTGCATCTGGATCGACGGGTACCAGTCAGACTAGACCGCGAATCGAGCCTTAAAATTGTGTTACTAAGCAAAGAGAGACACATCAACGAGCGGATTGAACTTCATGAAATAACCAAAACACTTCCCAATTGGAGATGCATATTTTTAAGGAAAAATCTATATTCACACCCATAAAAACAAAGAGGGTACACCAGTACATACATAATTTATAGTCAGTCTGCATGCACACCACCCCACACACCCATACCCAGCCAATTCGTATGCCCACACCCAATGCCCAGGTGTGCATTTGACTTGGTGAACTAGCTATGCGTGTAGAAATCCCTACCTGGTTAAGTCTTGAACGATGTACTGTTGTTTTCTCTGTCTCTGCAGATGCTACATCAATTGATACCATTGCATATTTTATCTATCCGAATGGAACAAGAACAACTACTGTAAAATCAAATTGAACTATAGAGACAAAGACAGCATCACTCCAGGTCTACCAGACCTCTCATACGTCTTAGATGCTCGGCCGTCACTCGCCAGTACCCTTGCTGGCCCGGTACCTCTTCGAAGCGCTTTGTCTCGCCTTTCCGCTGGCGAAGCGCACGACGGATAGTGCGGTTCACCTGTTGGCGTGCACCCCCCCACGTATACCACGGGAAGTTACTCTGAAGGTACTGTTTAATCTCCGGTACGGACATCTGCTTATGAGGGAAGCTCAAGATTGCCTTTTCAATCAGCTCTATTGGGCTCGAAGACGGTTTCCTATATGGACACGCTTTCATCGAAACGTACAGTTGGCTTCTAGGCTTATCCAGGGTTTCGTCCCTGGGCGGTTGTTCTGTTGACAGTTCCCGACGAGGCTTTTTCGGTGCAGGCTCGTGGAGGACGAAGTCCTCGGCGGCGCGTTTCTGCAGGCGCTCAGGTCTCGTGTTGGACTGTCTGCGTTCATCTTCGTTCAGAGCGTCCCCATCGACTTGTGAACTTTCGAGCCTCGGACTTGGCGGTGATGAGGAATCGGGCAGAGTCGGGCGGCGCTCGCCCATTACTACCGACCAGAAGTCACCCCTGTCTGGCAAGCTTGTGGCTGTCTCCTCAGACTGTTTCGTCAGCAGGAACAGTGACTCGGCTGCAAGCTGCCGCATCGTTTGCTCCTGATGGTCTGTAAATGCGATTTGCGAAGCCATCTTGGACTTACCCTTGGATTCCCGGATGTAATGCTGATGAATTCGCTGATTCTGCTGTCAAGACCTTCAATTTGCTGTCCTCCGCGGCTTTGTGCAAGTGAGGGTATTCAGGCTGTTGGAAGTCCAATGCAGACGAGGAGAGATCTCAGAGTGGACGAATTAATAGAAGATTTGACAGCAATTATATAGTAATCGTGAATCATTGTTGTGATCTTGGGGTACCCTTTCTGGACAAGGTCATTGTGACAGTTTGAGCAAGCAAAATAGATCTTTGACATTGTACCCCCTGGCATGTGCGGAAAGAATCCATGGATAACAATAGACTTCCGTCCTCCCGTGAGCCGTCCCGATGAAGATCTTTGTTTCGTACAATACAAGAAAATCGGCACTCCGCTATAATGCCATTGTGTAGAAAAGTTGCGGCTTCATCCTAGTGTTTTAAGCAACTTTTCTGAGTCAGAGAGTAGAAGCGGATGCTTGTGACACTCCAGAGAGACGGTAACTTGGGTTTTAATCTCATCACAAACACTAATTTTAAGGTCCTTGACCAGTCAAACTGCCCGAGATATTCGTATTGCCGATGTGGTTTGGAAGGGACCTACGGATGACTCGGGAGACTAGATCAGTGAACATATCGCCATATGGAATCAGGGTCCTTGTCAATTAATTACCAGACAGACAATTGCTAGTAATAGTAAACAGGAGTGATGCATAGGGCGTCAGAATATTTGTATCAGGTTCGACTGTCTGGGGCCGAGAGCTTGAGTATTTGGCACACTTTTTTCTAGCAGCTCTTTATTTCGTAAAACGGTACGCAAGTGTCCTAAATCTTTTCGTCATTTTTAATTTTATGCCCTGCAAGAACTCCTGAAATCTCTCCGCGTCACAAGTGATCTTGTTCTTCTTTGGCTGGCTAGCTGGTGCCTACGATGCCCCGGGTCATGACTATCTCGCACACCTCCCTGAGCTCGTTCGCGCCCCAGACAAAATCGCTCTCCTCTAGATATATCTGTGCCGAGAATCTAGCCCACCACCGCCCTTTGTACCATATTATGGCTATGAAAGTGTCATGTTTCTTGACCAGAGTCTCGCAAATCCAAGCCTGAACCCGTGGCGCCTGCTCGATAGGCACACCTGCTGTCCCTGTCTCAACATTGCGCACCTCAATGGGTAGCCTCACCATTACCATAGAACACTGCCTCGTTAGGGTCCCCTCTTCGTTATCCATAACTTCAGTACCGAGGACCCTGGCAGCGGCGAGCCCGCCCTTCCTCGCCAGGTCCCAACAGTAACTCATGATGGCGTCCTCGCCACCGCAGACTCTGCGGCGGAACTCGAGTGCCGCCGGGACGCACAGGAGAGACGCGTTGTCAACCGTCCCCACAAACTCAAACTGCTGCACGAAATTGCTCTTGTCAGACGGGGGAAGCGGGTTCGGCGCGCGCACGACGCCCGGCCGCGGCCGCGGCTCAAAGGCCTGCGACGTCGGGAGCGACGAGCGCATCAGCGGCTGGTTGCGCAGGGGCACGTAGAGGACGGCGCTGCCGCGCGGGGTGTACAGCCACTTGTGGCAGTTGGAGGTGAAGAAGTCCGGGTCCAGGGCCTTGATGTCCAGGGGCAGGTGGCCTATCCCGTGGGCGGCGTCGACGAGGGTCATGACGCCGTTCTCGCGGGCGATGGATGTCATTTCTTCGAAGGGGAGGCGCACGGCGGGGAGGCTGGCGATGGTGTCGAATATGGCGAGTCTGGCGCGGCCGCGCTGGGCGAGGATGGTGTCGCGGAAGGCGTCGAGGATGGCTTTGTCTGAGCAGGGGAGGGTGAAGTCGACCTTGGCCGACTCTGCTGGCGTTGTTTCGACTATGTATTCGATCAAGTTCACATTGGAACGGTATCCAATGTCGAGGTAAATGATCACATCGCCCTCCTCGAATTTCAGATTCCTGAGGACGGCGTTGATGGCTGTCGAGACGTTGGGGACAATGACGAGCTCATCGACTGGAAGATCGAGATAGGACGCTGCTGCTGCGCGGGACTTGTCGAGGAGGTCCGGATACTCGTATCGTATGTAGCGATCCGGCGCTGCCTCCGAGGCGTCCTGGAACCGGCGCATGGCATCCCGGACGGGCTTGACTGTGCTGCCGAATGAACCTGGGTATTGTGAGAAATCAATAGTTCCTAGTTTTTGCACCCGTTCCAGCTTTGACTCAACTTACCATGATTGAGATTGACAAATTTCTCGTCTAAAAGAAAATGCTGGAGCATCTCATGCCCAAATGGTGTTTGTGTTGTCTCAGCCATATTAAAATCAATTATGTGTTATTTCATCGGATCGAGTATACAATCTAGCACGCTTAAGCCCACAACGTGTGGTTCGCTTGAGTCTTGATGTCTTTGAGGTGGTCTGGGTCTTGCAGAAAGAGATCAGGATGGGGTAGGACCCTGTGCTCATTTGCGCATGCGATTGATTTTAGGCTGGACGAAAAGGGCAAGTGGTGCAGAATGAATCACATCTTGCGGGCCCAAAGTTTCCATGACTAGAGAGCACGCCGAGTTCGGCCTCAAGATGCAAGTGATTCTGGTTCTCATTCATGAAAGGCCAAGACCCTACTTAGGTACGGATATGTATTCCAAGATTGCCAAATGCTGCCGGATACCTTTTTTGCTGCAGCAACTCAATGGAAGCTCAACGTGCAAGGTCCGCGTTTGAGATATTGCAAAATGTGAGTCATGTATGTTTTCATACCGATGACTAACACTGGGCGATTTGCATGGTTTCCTAAGAGAGATCGAATCTTTGGTACTCGCTCACAATGCCAATTCATGGAGACCCAGACCCAGACCCAGTACCCAGATGCCCAATGTCCAAAGATCCGACATTAGACACCCAATACCAGACTTAATACCAGACCCAATGCTCAGACCTAATACCTAACACAATCTATATAGCCGTTCAAACTAGTAACATAGTTAATCAGCTATACGTGTGTGAATCTTCGAGCAGAATAGATGAGTACTCTTTATGTAACAATATGCCAGTATACGCTTCCTTCTTCCAGGTGCAAATCTCTGATTACTCTCAAAATACTAAGTAGATTTCTCAGATTATTGGACGCCTGCACCCATCGGTCTGCCTACTAAGACATTGATGTATTTGGCAAGAAACCTTTAGCCTCGTGAGAAACTGGAAAATTCTGAAGCTACTTTTTCTCCCAGAACGTTCGTTCAACATGGATTGAATGCTGACACGTACGTCCCTACTATGATCGACCTCCAGAATACCTTCGCTATAGTCGGCCGCCTAGTTGAGAGAATCATTGAGTCAGCATACAGATAGATGACCTCAAGGGCTCATGGCCATAATTCCTTCGATGGCTGAGACTCAATTGAGTTTCCAATTGATGAGAAGAGACTCCCAGGATTCAGTTCCTACCATACTAGAGCTGAACCAAATATTGGCAATCATGTCCAGTTTGAACAGCTTCGCATACGTAATGTTTCGAGGCATCAACCGACTGCTGCTCCATTCAGGCATGACCGTGACAAAGGAATCTGTGTCACCACTGAGTATCATGAGCTTGGAAGATGATTCATTGGTCCGCCGACACATTCCCACATAAGGAACTTTTACACTGATCGGCAAAAAGTAAGATAGGCATCAATGGCCTGCAGCGAGGTGGAACTTTGACAGCAATCCTTGGACTACAAACTCCCGATTCCCCAGACGTACATATAATGACGACCCATATAATTTGTCAGTGTTCGGCATTTGTCGTTCAAGATTTGCACTAAAATCTGACCGGCCCACAAAGCTGCGCTGGACAGCCTCGACACAGCTTTCAACTCTCTGAGCTGTTCTTGAAAAGATATCTTGGCAGACGGCGCCAATGCTTGAAAGGATGAGTGATCTGCGAGCATTTTCCATACAAGATCATGCCAGCTGGAGGCTGGATTGGATATAGCTCTACATCTTGCTACAGACTGCTTCCGATTTTAAAGCAGAGGACACCAAAACTCCCCGTACTGAAATGGTTCCTCTGCAATTAATTGGCAGGATTGCTGGCCAGAAGAGAGTGCTCTTTGACCCATCAACCCTCAACTGTCAAATCAATTGTAAGCAAGGGTCGAGATAAAAGCATAGAGTGGTCACATAACGTAGATGGTCGGATATTCCATTGCTTCAAGCAGGGCAGATTATTATGCACTGCCGACGTAGTGGGTCAACGTGATTGATGATTGCTCTTCAGCTGTGCCTCAACAGGATCTTATTTGCAGCAAGGTGGACAAGATGAAAGCAGATCGACACGCAAGTGATCCTGACCGATCCTGACTGTGGGTGTTGCTTATTATTGTCCAGAGACAGCACCATGATGCAGGACTATGAGTCCGGATATCGGCATGAATACACCGAACGCTCCAGATGGACTTGAGGACGTGGCATGAATACTTGAAGCATCTACGACACTGTCTCATCTTCACACCTATAAAAGGGCTGCCGATTTCCCCATTTTCAGTTTTTATCATTGCCTCCATATCCATCATCGCTTTGAAAAGCCTCAATCTCTGCAATACCCTCGATCAAACAGCACAAAGCTCCGGAGCTAAGAGGCCATAATAACCATGCATTTCCTGAGCATTCACTCCCTGGCCGTCGCCCTTTTGGCCGTTTCTGCCGTTGTCGCAAGCCCTACCTCGGAGCACAAGAAAACTAAGCGCAACGATGGGGTAAGTCGACTAGACCTGACGGGCGGTCGCCATGCTGGCCGGTGGCTAACAAGAGATTCATGAACAGGAGTGCAATGGAACTTCTTGCAACCTCAACCCCGGCGGTATTCCGGCAAACTATGAATGCACAATCGGAAAGGTGAGTTGAAAATCGGTGATGCCACACATTCTCTTTCGTTTACTTGAGAGCTCGAAGTTGCCGTCCTTACGTGCTGACATGATTGACTAAAGTGCGTCGGCTCGGGCGGTGGCGATGGTGCATTCTGCAAGTCCGTTGGCACCACCGATGACATCCTGTGCCCTGTTGACTGTGGTGATCGGTGCCCTGCTTGATTGTGTGGGAGGAGTCAAGGCAGTAGTATATAAGAAGGCCCATAAGGACTGACTTGATCAGTAAATGGGTATTGATTTTGGTTTTGAGTGTGGTATCAATGATGGATGTGCAAACGGACTGGGCGACCTAGTTAATTTTGGCTGGTGTATCCTTTGTCCCAGGCACGGTTCGAGTTTTTCTTGAAATGATAAAACTTTTGGTACCAATTGAGTGTGTTTGATCCGCGGTCTCTAGCAATTTTTTCAGGATATCAATCCTCGCAAAACTTCCCAAGTTTCCACCTGCTATCCGAGAAAGTCCCCAGCTTCACGGCCATCATTGACCGGCAGACGGCGTATCTTGCCGTTGGCGAATGCTACCATCCACGCCTGATAAGAATCATACTTGTCCAATACCAACCTACGTACATGGTCCATTCACTCCACATCGTAAAACCGAAACCAAGAATGCGCAGCAATTTCTTCCAGACTGGGGCGACTGGCTGCATCATACACAAAGATGCGAGTGAACATTGAACAGATCCAGTAACAGCGAGGCCTCCTCGTAGCGGATTCGAGTAAAGGCGCCCCGGAACGCGATTTACATCTCGTCGCCGTAGGAGGTATGATATTCCCCGTCGAGACAGACAGCTGTAGGCTTCCATATCATCGATCTATAGATCGCGGCATATGGAACGCGCATGAGCGCTTCGTCCGGCCATCGCGGCGGTGCAGGATCTTCGGTTGGGATCTCTGGTTCACCGTGGCTGTTCATGTATAGTGACGGTGGCTCATCCAACAGGGCAAATATCCTCTCCTTCAGGGTCAATCTCGGGAGACCATACCAGTTCAGTTGTGCAGATGGTGGATCTGCCGTTGTTGGCCATCCGTCTTCGTCGAAATGCACGTCGGCCCAGCCGTCTGGCAGATTTCCAATAGTCTTCTCGATCTGCTGGAGCGCCTGGGAAGGGCAACAAGTGTCGTAGTCGAGGAAAATGTCGTCGGCAGAGCGCATGCGGAATATCACACAACCCAAGGCCCAGATGTCAGACGCCTCGCTAGCTGGCTTCCCGACTGCAACCTCAGGCGCCATGAAAATTGCAGGCGTGCCTATCCTTGCCGGTGGTTGGTCTTTGTGAAAGCACTGGTCGAAGTCAATGACACATAAGCGGCTGGTCAAGAGGTTCGTGGGAGCGTCGCAGAAGTCCAGAGGTTTGACGATGTATTTTGGGGCGCTGGGGCCGGCAGGCTTCCCCGAATAGGTCTCAATGGGATCGGTCAACGGCCGGCCGAAAGCTTGGTAGATGTCTTCTTCCTTGTAGTCTTGGAAAATCTCGGAAAGCTGAAGGGTTAAATTGCCGGCAGTCAGATCTAGTTAGCGTCTCCGTCAGTCACTTCTCAAGCCCTGGAGAAAGGCCGCGTTTGAAGGAAGGACCAGCTCACCACCATGGCAAAATCCCTTTGAGTGGAGCAAAGCTGTAGCTTTGACAGCCTGTCCGCCAATACCGGCCGCGAGAGCTGGTTTGATTGTTGTGTAGATCCCTTTGGACAACGAGGAGCAATTGGAGCCCACAACTGGCAGAACGAGACACAGGTGACGCCCATTCGGGCCGTCAATCCAGAATTCTCGTTTTGGTATGCAAAAAAGAGCCGATGACTTGATGTCGTCGTCCTCTAGGATGCTTGGTCGTGCAGTGCTTGTTGTTGAGGCTTCAGCGGCCAGGATCTTGAGCGCGACCCATCCATCCTCCACGGAGTCGCGTGCGAGCCACACTGTCGAGAAACCACCGAACCCAAGTTTGTGAACAACTGAGTATCTTGAATCATACACATCTTGAAGATGGACGGGGTGGAACCCTCCAGGCTCATACCGTTCTAGACCCTCGCTTGGGCCTAGCTGGAACGGGTGGTACTTTTGTCGGGGTTCGGAGTCGGTTTCTGAGTCTGTTTTCGACATGACTGCTCCACCACGGACGAGATCAGGATGACTTGATGCGAGGACAAAACTGTGTTTGCTCACTGAATGAAGGGGGAAGGGGTC
Organism: Diaporthe sp. HANT25; assembly: GCA_013435955.1. Lineage (NCBI taxonomy): Eukaryota > Fungi > Ascomycota > Sordariomycetes > Diaporthales > Diaporthaceae > Diaporthe > Diaporthe sp. HANT25. The sequence goes on along the minus strand of JACBFG010000015.1, from coordinate 1,451,567 downwards.
GCTCGGTCCGTTCGAATGAAGCAAGTGTCTTGCGGTGCTCAGGCTGGAACAGGTGTGCGTCAGCACGAAAGACTCTTGAGAATCTTGTTGTCGAACAGCTTATGATTAAGCAAGAAAGAATTCGATTGATACCGACAGAGAGTTCGAGTTTGATCGTTTGAGTGGGGTCGTGTTGATGTCTTGAGTGACTGTCTCGAGTGACTGACAGCCGCCTGCTTGGCCTTCTCTCATGGCGGTGCTACCCAAATCGGGCCTATATAACGCTCAGGTTGGCAGGCAGCACAGTACTTGGGTACCTAGCTGGTTTGTATTGTTGCCCTTCAACGGCTCTATTGAGTGAGTCACACATGGTCATGATGCAACTAAGTTTGAAGGAGACAGTTGAAAATTTGAACCGGGTGAGATAGCTCCATTCGAGTTACCACTGAGGCTTTGCAACTATCGGAATGCGATTTCCGTTGGGCACCGCCGTCGGTAGGTGAAACTTCCAGTCAGATGTTCCGAAGTTTCTAGTTCTCCATGCCCTACGTAGTTAAAGGTCAGCCTGGAGAACACCACCGGGGATCAGTAGCAGTCCGACTTACCAAGTCATATTCCGACAGTAAACATGAAATACTTCATCCAAATCGCTGTAGTCCTTGACCTCGATGACTTGCTTCATCCTCCACCTTGGGTCAGGGGACGGATCCTGATACCCTATTTGGTACTGCGCTGCCCTGAGACCCCTCCACCTTATGTGCTCCTCGATTTCTGATACGGAAGAGATCCTGGAGATCGTGTCCACCTCGAAGTACTGGCGATGACTTGACCACAGACAAAAGTCGTTCCAGAGGTCGCGGAAGTTGTTGAAGACGGCTCTTGCACAGCGTAGTTTGCGCATAAGGAATCCACCAGGTTGTGTTGTCGTCAGGCTACGCCATAGCGCAGGAATGAAAGGTGGCGTATGGAAGCCAAAGAATGTTGTTGAGTTCAAGGCTGGCAGAGTAGTGTCCCAGCCGGTATTTGGCATGGGGAGGAACTCTTTTTCTTGAACCATCACACCAATAGCGTCATCGCGAGGCCTCAGGCGAAATCTGTTGCCTAAAACATAAATTCGAGGGCGTGGCTGATCTGACGGTCGCGGTGGCATTTTGACTTTGTTCACTTAGATATAGTGCCCGAGTCGGTACGTGCGTGATTGTGTTCGTGAAGGCAAGAATGGGTGATGAGCGGAAAGGTGAAAGGGAAGTCAAGTTTGGTTGGACAGTCCCGTCGTCAAGATGATTGAACATTTTGTGGACGCTCATTTTCAATCGATCTTGCTTCGTGCCTTATCTGGTCTACTCCGTGGTAACGCGCCCGTCGCGATCTAAAGAATGCTAGTGAGAATCAACCATTGTAAGTTGGCAGGTACGAGTGGTGACAACGTGGGTGCTAAATTAATGATTTGACCTTGGACTGCGCCATGCGAGCAAGCGTCCGCATTACCAAAAGGCCAGAAATCGAGGACGAATTTTAGAGCACAGTGTAGATTACTTAGTTGGAAAGCTGTTATTTGGGAACTAAAGGCAACTGCCTCAAGTCATAAGCTCATGGGTGTCAGCGGTGTAACGAAAATGTCATTTGCCGGGGCCCGGAGCTGGGGTAATGAGATTTAAGTTTGTAAGCGATGCGTGCCTCAATGCCTTTCCCCGTCCCACCCTCGTCTCCCATCAGACTTGCGCCTTGTCTACATGAGATTGAACAATAGTGTTTGAAACAGGCTTTTCGAAAAAGCGATCATGTCCTCAGCGATAATCAGTCCGGAACAAGCGCCCGACCTCGACGTTCCCCCGTCCCGCAACACAGTGCGCGTGCGAGCCATCGACACAACGACGCGCATGGTATGCGCTGCCGACGCCTTTGTTGAACCAGTCATAAAGGGTCATGAAACGCTCAACTTCAAGACACTATGCTTCTTGATTGAGCATGAGGGCCCCTCCGGAACGGAACGCGTACTCTTCGACGCCGGCTCCCGCAAGGACTTCTGGAATGGCTCACCCAAGATCCAGAAGATGCTTGTTGCCTGTTGCCCAGGCCACGAGGTCGAATATGGCGTTGACGAAATCCTCGTCGCCTCGGGCCTTGAATTATCCAAGCTGAGTATGCTTCGACTGTCGAGGCCCCAGTAGACTCGAGTCAACTTTGACGCTAATAACTCTTCGCTGAGCTCAGAGGCTGTCGTCTGGAGCCATTGGCATTGGGATCACATCGGCGACGGCTCAAAATTCCCTGCCTCGACTGATATCGTCGTTGGACCGGGTTTTACTGAGAATTTCGTTCCGGGTTGGCCCATCAGACCCGAAAGCCCTGTCCTCGCCAGTGACCTCGAGTAAGACAAATCAAAGCAATACCTGTGTCTGATGCCATGCTGACCCCTTTTCCTCCAAACAAAGGGGACACAGGATCCACGAACCGGAGTTTCCTCTAACAGTTGGTGGATTTCGAGCACACGATTATTTTGGTGACGGCTCATTCTATCTTTTGGATGTCCCAGGGGTTCGTAAATCCTTCCGGTATCCTGACCCGCGCACTCACACGTTGGCAGCACGCGATTGGGCACATTTGTGGCTTCGCTCGCACGACACCAGATACCTTTGTCTTCATGGGCGCAGATTGCTGTCACTTTGCGGGAATGATTCGCCCTTCCCGTTACAACCCATTACCATCAGTCATCCCACCTGAACAGCTGGACGCCTACCATCCAAGGCCATGTCCTTGTACATTCTTCACGGCGCTCCACCCAGCGGCCAGCCAAGGCGACCTTGAGACTCGCATTCAGCCGTTTTACAGGATATCTACAGCCCCTGGTAGCGCCTATTCCTTCGCGGATGCTGCTCAGAAGACGGTAAAGCTGTTGCAGCTACTTGACGCGAGTCCTAATGTCTTCGTCTGCTTAGCTCACGATGGAGCTCTTTTTGATGTACTCCCACTATACAACACTGATCCTAAGTGCGATATCAACGACTGGAAGGACAAAGACTACGACCAAAGGGTTCGGTGGGGATTCCTTAAAGAGATGCCCGACAGCGAACATAGACCTGGACGTGCGTGGCTTGTGCCCCCCATGGTTCTGGAGGGTAAATTTGATCGGCTTGAGGGAGCCGATGGTTCTGGCTGACACTGAACTGAGCTACCTATGTAATAATACGATCCGTTATGGAATATACATGCAGTAGAGTGAAAGGACATTTCACTATCCGATACAGGTGGCCGGAATAACGGCATCATGACAGTTCCGTACTCTACTGATATGTTTGAGATGGGGTTTGCTTGATTCAAGACCCATGAATTCTCATAGAATTCATTAACACAAATCACGCGGATGACATCTCAGGATGTTATCCCTTGGAGTATCAGCCTGCACAGATACAAGACGTTCAAGCAATTTATAGACGATCAAAAGAAAAAGCAAGCTCCACATACGTACAAATATACAGCATCGAACCCGTTACAACGAAGAGCAATGGAAGGGACAGTCCAAACTTGTAGTAACCCAGTTGCTACATGGTCATGTCCACAACCAACTTCCCTGCTCCTCCCTTATGAGAGTCTTTTACGAGTTGGTTGATGTCCCCGAATTTGTATGCCTGTACCGTCGCTTTCACCTCATGTTTTTGGGCAAATTGCAGCATCTCTCGGATCTGGTGATTCCTCCCCACGAGGCTCCCGACAAGGCTGATATCGCGGAAGACAAGATCGCCCGCGCTGACCTCAAGCTTCTTCTTGGGGAAGCTCACAACCACCATGACGCCATGGTTCCTCAACAGCGCCATGCCCTGGTCAAAAGCCGCCTGCGACTCGGGCAGCAGGATCGCCGCATCCAGGCCGACCTCCGAGTCGGGCATCCCGGGCGCAACATCACCCTGCACCAGCGCCTTCATGGCTTCGACAGATTCCTTGCGGCCGTCGAGAATATGGACAGATGCCCCCGCGGGACCCAGGCCGGACTTGACACGCTCGAGCAGCCCGATCGCGGCGTCGTCGGCGTCCACCGCGAGGACCTCCTTGCCAAGATGCGCGGCGAACTGCACGCCGAGGTGTCCGAGACCGCCGCCCGCGCCGAGGATCGCCACCGTGCGGGCGCTGCGGACCTTCTCGTGCTGCAGGGCGGACCAGATAGTCACCCCGGCGCACATCAGGGGTGCGGCCTGGACGGCGGCCAGGCCGTCGGGCAGGGGCGCCACCTGCCGGCTGTCGACGAGGCAGTACTCCTGGAACCCGCCGTCGCGGGTGAGGCCGAGGTTGAATGCCTTGGGGCAGTACGGCGAGTAGCCGGGTTTGTCTTTCCCGGGGTGGGTGCACTCGTAGCAGGAGCCGCAGGGGTGGTAGGCCCGGCCCGGGACGCCCACGCGGGTGCCCACCGCGAGTCCATCGGCTGCTGCCACGTCAGGCCCGGCGGCGACTATCTCCCCTGCGAATTCGTGGCAGCCGACGCGGGGGAGGTCTTGGAACATGCCGCCTGATGCGAAGACGGCGTCGGTGTGGCAGTAAGAGGCTGCCAGCACTTTGATGAGTAGGTCGTGGCCTTGAGGCTCGCCAGGGCGCGGGATTTGTTTTAGGGCGTACGGCTGGTTGAATTGTTCCACGACCGCTGCCAGCATTGTCCTATCATTTCCTGGAGCCATGTGTGAATTTACCGGGCCTGAGCCTTCGGGTACCTCTCTAAAGTCGTTCAGGTGAACCGTCTGACAACCCCGCCTTGGTCAGAATCGTGGTTGTGTGAAGTTGTGGACTGGTTTTGCTAGGGACTATGATAATTCGACAGTTACGTTGCTACTAGGGAAGCCTTGGGGAAGTAGAAAATTGCGCGAAGGAATGGAAAACAAAAGTCTTAATCTGAAGATTTGTCACCTGTTGTATCGCGCTCTGTTATTGCTTTCAAGCGTGCGGAGATGCTCGCCGGCGGAAGCGGAGGGAGGTTTGAGGGGACTGGAACCCCATGAACTACTTGATGGAACCATCCCACGGCAGATGAATACTTCTACTCCAATAGAGGAAAATTGTTTTGCATAGCAGACTACTGTTACGGGCCGACGTTAGCTGTGCTTGAAGCACACCACTTACTCCCGAGGTCGCTAGTGAGACAAAGTTGAGGCTCTCGGCGCTCTGAAGCCTTGCGGCGTGTTGTCTCTTCTATTGCACCGCTCCTGATGTGCAAGAAACCGTGACACTTGTATTTCTCTCAACCTCTAAGTTCGAATTATTCTCTTGCTTTTTCTTTGGAGACGTGGTGGGACAAAACTTTATCCGTCAGAATTCTTGGCCCACTTCTTACATTAGTTGAACGGTTTCGTTGATCATGAGATTTACGAAAGTCGTGAAGATAAGCTGAGGTTAGATCTCCTCGGGAAGTTCTAACGTATTAATTAGATCTCTTCAATTATTTGCAGCAAGCTACTTAGGTGGTTGGTAGTCGCTATTTGATTCTGCTGCTGAAGGTGCCTGCGTGCTGGCGCCGGGGGTTCAGGGTGGTCCCCTGACGTCACTAAAATTTTCATGGGCCCCTGTCAACATCCCTCCATGCCTGCGTTCACATGCGACAGGGCCCGCGAACCGCCCTCACAATTGAAGGCGCCCAGCGATAAAGAGGGCTTCAGCTCATCAATCGCCATGGCTACGGAAGGCTCATCCAGTACAGATCAGGTGCAAGATGCGAACAGCAGCGGCAAACCCAGCAACGACGCCGAGGCAGCCGTGACAGTACAGAGGATCCAAGATCTTCTCAAGACCAAGAACGACACTTCAAGGTTTGTCGGCCTCGCACTTCTAAAGTCTGTCCTCGACAACTCACCACAACTCCGAGAAGATGAGGAAGCAGTCACCACGTTGTGGCACAGCGTGTCGCCAAAGTTCCTCGACCGCCTCCTGAGGAGCGGTGCCAAGCAGGGCCCGTCGCCCAAGGACGCCAGGGACATGATCGACATCGCAGTCGCTGTCGTCCACATCTTCTCGGTGCTCCTCCCAGATGACTCCAAGAAGGACAAAAGTCTCGTCGGTCGGATACCAGCTCTGGTGTCGGTGGTGCTGCATAGGTTAGTAGGGCCCTTATCCACCTCTCGAGCCTCCACTGATATGTTGTCACAGCTCCAACGAGACGACCCAGCTCGTGCTCCAGACTCTCTTGACCCTTGTCAGTCGAGTAGAAGGGGCCAAGGAGTTTGTGGCCATAGAAGATGTCAGCTCTCTCGTCGAGATCGCTCCCTCACAGCCTCTCGCATTGGACATCTTCCTCTACGCTTACTCGCAGTCTGCTACATTTACCGAAGATACAGCTGCTTTAAAGGCCAAACTTGATCAAATCGTCCAAAGCTTGGTTGCCTCCTTCAAGGGAACAGATGCCGTCACGCTCCTGGCCTTTCTCGCCGAGCTTCTGCGGAGACTCGACCCTCAAGTGAGTGGCCCTCGCCGTAATCATGCCCCAGTGCTTGCAACTGACTGTTTCACAGTGCGTGCCTCGAGATCCGTCTTGGTTGAAGACTGTCACAGTGTTTATTCGTAACCTTGTGACTAGCAAACCAACAGCAGCTGGCCGTGCTGCTTACACAAACCTCGCCGCCACGTTACTCCAGATCTATCCCGCTGATGCATCAAGGCTGCTCTTCACAGACGAGGGAAAGTCAGAGAAGCCATTCCCATATCTCCTGGTTAACTTGATACTCGTTGATCTCCGCTCATCCTTTCCAAATCTACTTGGCCAACTCAACAGCCCTGACTATGAAAGCGTATCTAAACGAATTGCATCAGCTTTTGACGTCGTTTCGGCCTTCATCGGCTTCCTCGTCCGATTTTTAGAAGATGAGAGCGCCCAAAACTCTATCTCATCGCTCATGATGGCGCCAGACTTCCTCTTCAAATTACGCCAGTCAATCGCAGAAACACTGTCCCTCGCAATCGAGTACCTGCGCGACCGGTGGGATGCCGCAGAAGCAGGCGCCATGGGCCTGCACCCCGACGCAAGGCTAGGGGCGGCCAACACATCACGGGGCTCCCACTTCACACTGGCCTGGGACTCAAAGATCGACCGCGCCAACCAGGACCCTCTCATCCTCGCCGCCATCAGGGCGCTGGCCATCTGGCTGCGCGAGGACGACAACGACACGCTGAGGAAGGAGGCGGCTGGGCTCACTGATATGTTTATGGACCTCTACAGGTCTAGCGCCGAGGACGGAGCCCGTCTCGACTTCAGACGGCCTGTTCTTGTTGCTCTGGAGGGGACCACTATCCTTGAAGATGGCGCTGCATCGCTGTTGGACCACAACGGATGGGAGGTCCTGACGCAGGACCTGCTCTCTATCCTGCGGTCCACGTCGTCTGCAAGCAACGAGGAGGATGCAGCGAGGGGAATTGAGATCGTGCGGGTGCTCATCCCCACCGTGGAGAGGGAGAGCCCCGGCAGCCGCGAGGCGTGGATGGCAGTGGTAACCGCGGTTGCGGCGTGGGCCGTGCCGGACGCCGAGCAGCCGCCGGTCGTGTATGAGTTCCAGGTCGCTGTGCTGCAGCTAGTCACGGCGCTGATGGAGAACACACACTCGGGGATGCGGAGGCGATATGTCCACTCGACCAGTGCTGTGCTTGGGATCGTGGAACAGCTCATGGAAAAGATCGTCAAGATTCACGACGAGGCGCTGGAGGATAGCCTCAGGGATGTGGAGAATACCCTGAGTGGGCTGAGGTAGAATGCTGGTCTGCCATAGTCATTGTCATCGGCAACAAGGCTGCTACTGCTTCCCCGAGTTCTAGAGACCGCAGCTCAACACCGGCCTGTAACGCCCCTGTCAAGCCGAGAAGCAAGGTCGTATCATCCATGGGTGATACTTGGCATCGATGTTTGCAAGGACAAGAGAAAGTCACCGTCAGTGAGAGTGCAGGGGCTCAGGGTCAAAGGCTTGAATTGTAGACGCATACGGGCTACTTGGATTAGATGTCTACCTTTCGTACCTACTTCCAAACCAAAGTGGTATTGTTTCCTCACAAACGGGTGGACAATATTCCAATATCCAGTGCTTACTTCAGCCCTGGCCTTGCGCATGGTCGTGGGTGGATCCCCTCATGATCCTTCGCGTGCAGCTCACCAGGGGCGATTGCCTAGTGCTGGCTTACCAAGCTGCTTATTTTGTCATCATATAGTGCCTCGAAGATTGACGAAACTCCATTCAGCTCGACCACAGCACCAGGAACGAAGGATTTCAGACTGCGATGCGACAGTGCAGTGGAGATGCTTTGAAATATGACACGGCCAGAGGATTGTAGGAACGGCTTCGGCCTGAACCCATTAGGAGCCTCGTAATTGCGCAGGGAAGGAATTGGTCGATCATGGAGGATATAAAGCATGCCATGGAGGACTTTCAAGAGAGTTGACGAGTTCACTTTCACTTACCCTCACCCAAGTCTATCCCAAGTGATAATTCAACAGACAACGGAAAGCAGTAAAAGCTCAGAAGCAACATGGCATCCTCATTTCCCAACCCCCGAAGGCTCCTGGTGTCCAACCAGTCAGGCGACAGCGCAGCGGGCCACGCAGAGCCCGGCGTCGAGGTCCTTGTGGACACGCTCGAGCCCGTGGCCGTGATGCCCCAGTTCAACAGGGCGCCGGTCGCGACTCACGCAGCCATCCCCACCTCGAACGCGGGAGCGTAGGTCTCATTTTCCCCTCCAACACGTGAAGGGAGGGCCGTGCAGCCTGGATTATGGACATACTGACACATCGCATATCAGCGGCCGGCCTCAGCTGGACACCGTGCCCGGGTCGGGCATCGTCCTGCCCGGCGGCGCGAATATCTACTATCTCGACCTCGCGCCGCACTCTGACAGTCCCATGGTACGTATCCACCCCTCCTCCGGCAACAGCACACGGAAAGAGAGACGATAGACTGACGGGCGTGGAATCTTCTCTACAGCACCGGACGCCTTCGACAGACTACGTGATCGTCCTCCGCGGCGAGCTCACGGTCGTGACGCCGCCGGCCGCGTTCGACGTCGTCGACGGCAAGGGCTCGTATAAAAAGACGGAGGAGACGATTGCGCGGGCTGGGGACGTGGTGGTCCAGAGGGGGTGTATGCATTCGTGAGTACCAACCTGCCTTGCTTGATGCCCGTGATGGGGCTATGAGCATGTCATGACAACGCAGAGGACTTTTGGCTGACTTGGTGGTTATGGCAGGCTGGCGAACCGTACTGGGGAATGGGTACGCATGATTTGTGTCATCCTTGCGGCGGAGTCTGTGAAGGTCGAGGTCGCGGGTGAGACGAAGGAGCTTGGGGAGTCGTGGCTGCAGTGAGCTGCAACAGTGGATGTTTTGAGGTGGGAGTGTGGGTGTGCTGTCCGGATAGCTTGTTAGGAGGCGCAATCATATAATATGGCAAATTCGAAGTCGAGCTCATTTTTGGTTGGTCTCAGTACTTGCTCATGAGAACTGTGACAGAGGATGATCATTGTGCAATGCTTGCATATCTCGAGAAGTGCTCTTGTGAAAGGGTCATGTGTATGTCAATTCTGAAATAGCGATTGATAAGAGCGCGACGACCACTGTGGGTCGACAGACGTGTTGTTGCCCCCAGCCCCAGAGCATGCCTACAGGGGTCGAGTGGCTCTGGCCTCAGCCCTGCCAGTGTGATGTCACATGCTAAGTCGAGCCTATGGTCCCAACCCATGCTACTCTCAGAGGCTATGATTCAGCGCCCATTTACTGGTAAGGAATTGTCAACTTTTTTTCAGATTCATCAACCCCAAAACAGACACCCAAAAATCCACTTACGCAAAGAACGCGACGACGCGCCACGCCACGCAGCAATCCTCGACAACGAGTTAGAAGCATCACCACGCGTGATTCGCACTCGTCCACGATGATACAATAGACAAACACCCGATCCTTCATCTATTGTTCGAATCCCACCAGCCTGTAATGGGCACATGACGAGCACGATGGCAACCGACGCCGAAGACCAACCCTCTCCCGTCCCGGAGCCCTTGACCGACGGGGACAGCAACGCCACCGGCAGCGACTCCGACAGCGACTCGGGCGACTCGCCCGCGCCCCAGGTAGAATGGCTGGCCACCGCGCGCGCGAAGCGGTCCACCGCCGGCAACCGCATGAAGTCCATGCTCGCCAACGAGGAGCCCGCCGACGAGGACTCGGACCTCGAGCTGCTGTTCCAGGAGGACGAGGACGACGCCGGCTTTAGCGACAAGGGCCAGGACGACGGCTCCGACGCACAGATGGACTCGTCCGACGACGAAGTCGAGAACGACGCCGAGGCCGAGGACGAGGGCGAGAAGGAGCTGCAGCGCAGGGAGCGCGAGAAGAAGCTCGCCGCCCGCAAGCGCAAGGCCCAGGAGGCCATCCCCGCAAAGTTCAGAAAGAAGGTCCGCATAAGCCAGCCCGCCACCCCGACTGGCACCACCGCCCCGCAGCCGCCCAAGCCGAGGCCTAAGAAGAAGTCGGAGCGCGCGAGCTGGCTGCCCTCGGCCGCCGACATGCCCACCCGCTCGTCCGACCGGAAGACGACCAAGCTGAGCAAGGAGCAGCTTCACAACCAGATGGTCGAGCGCGAGGAGAGGCGCAAGAAGCAGATGGAACTCATGGAGAAGAAGGCTAAGAAGCTGGAGGCCATGAAGAAGCCACCCATGACACAGGAGGAGAGGCTGGCGGAGGCTGCAATCGTAGAGAAGAGGAACGCAAAGAGTTTGAACAGGTGGGAGGAGGCCGAGAAGGTGCGGGAGGAGGAGCGGCGCGCAAAGCTGGCCGCGTTGAACAACCGCAGGCTGGAGGGTCCCGTCGTCACGATGTGGAGTGGTATTGTCGACCTAAGCGAGACCCAGTTGAAGAATGTCGGCAAGTTGGTCTCCATCGAGGAGAAACCGAAGCGGAAACGGCCATCTACCGCTGCATCTACTGCTGCGAACACGGCCGCGCCGAGTCCAAAGCCTGACCGGCCCTCCACGGCAGTCTCGACTGCCGGCACCGCGACTACAGCGAGCCCAAAGGCTGAGACATCAGCACCAGAGACGGCCCTGCCCACGCCCACGGCTGCCGAAGCTCCCAGCCTCCCACCTGTCCAAGAGGCGCCAGGAGAGCCAGCACGTCCAAAGGAAGAGCCAACTGAGCCATCCGAGCGGATCACTGAACAGGTCACAACCGAACAATCAGCAACTGAGCCTCTGACGTCTGAGAACTCAACATCTGGGCCAACTACGACGGAGCAAACGACGACAGAGCAGAAAACAACCGGGCCATCTACCACGGAGCAACCTATTACTGGGCAACTCGCTGTCGAGCAACCTACGACTGGACCACCTGATGGGCAATCCGTGATTGAGAAACCTGCGACTGGGCAACCGAGCATTGGGCCGACGACCACCGAGCAACCGCCGCCAGCGTTGCCAGCAGACACCGCACCCACAACTACACCTGTTCCCGCACCTGCGCCTACAACAGTGCCGGCGCCGGTGCCAGTGCCAGCAGCACCAGTCAATATCCCACCACGCCCACTATCTGCCCCCAGACCTGAGTCCATGTCTCCTGGGATTCCTGGCCCTAGCATATTCGCCCCCTTGGCCGCAGCTCGTGGGACACCTCCCCCGAGGCCCATGTCTGCGTCCCCAGCAACCTCCGGCCCAGCCAACTTTCCCCAGGTGTCTGGTCCTTCACCTCTTTCCGTGCCGTCTCCATCGGCGAGCCTGGCCCCGTCGGTACCCTCGCCCACCGTTAAAACCGAGCCGCAGAGCACCTCACAGCTGCCCTTAGCCCTCAGACCAGATATAGGCCCCCGTTTCATGCCACCTCCAAACCCTCACCTCACCCAGTCACCTCAACCGAGTGTACTCGCTCCTCCAGTTGGCATGCCCAGCATGTTCAATGGGCCGATGCCGGTCTTGGGATATTCAGCTCAGCATCCTCCTCGCCCCGCTGGTCTCGCTGCCCCCAACGCTTCTCACTCACCTTCTCCCTTACACCCGTCATCACCTGCTCCGAATCCTCCTATCTCAGCCCCGTTGGCAAATCAGAATTCAAACCCGCTTCCGGCCTTCCCGACCACGTACCAACAACAGCCTCCACCACAGTCATCACCAATCCATACAACGGCTAGCTTCCAGCCTATAATGCCGACCACGGCTCCGGCCTCAGCTCCTGCGCCGGCTCCTACTACGGCCGCGATCCCACCGATTCCGATACCGACTCCTGCAAAGCTGACAAAGAAGCAGCAAAAGGAGGCAGCGGCCAGCGCGAAGAAGGCCGCTGCCAAGTCTGCAGCTCCTAAGAAGCCTCCTCCACCACCTGAGCCTCCAGAGATTGAGCCACCTCTAGAGGGCAAAGTCACCCGCAGCTGTATCATTCTCCAGGACTTTGACGAAGAGGCTATCAAGAAGCCCGATGTCCAAACACAGATCCTGTTCGGGCGGAAGATGACCAAGCTGGCCAGTAAGTTTAGAAAATTGACAGTCTCGATGTTATAGCCGCAATTCGCTAACCAGTAACCTTTCAGAGCCACCGCACGCTCCCCTCTGTGTCATCACAAATCACCCGGCGCGCTACAGGGACCCGAAGACAGGGCTGCCCTTCTACAACACCTACGCGTTCAAGGAGATCCAGAAGCTCATGGCAGGTGACTTCAAGTTCAGCCAGCTCACGGGCACGTGGGTGGGCCGCGGTGATGACGCGGCCGCCGGTGTCCCCGCGCGGTTCACCCGCCCCGAGACGGAGGACGAGAGGAAGGAGAGGCTGGAGCGCAAGGAGAGGGAGAAGAAGGAGGCCGAGGAACGCAAGGAGCAGGAAGAGAAGCTTGCCGCTGAGGAGAAGGCCAAGCTGGAGGCAGCCGGACCGCCGGCGACAGAAGCGGCTGCTGGCGCGATCCCCACGACGACGACAGAGGCGAGTTCCGCCCCGATGGCTCCCATGGTGCAGGGCGGTGCGGATACGCAGCCTCTGCCAGTCGCTTCCGGCTCGGTGCCGGTGTCAGATCCAATACCAGCGCCTGCGCCTGCGGCTGGGGTTGCGGTTGGAGCACCTGCTCCGCCGGCGGGAGTGCCACCCGTCATACCAGCGCCTCCCAAAGATGCAAAGCCTGTAGCACCAGCTCCATTGGTGCCTGGGGAGACCAGCACAATTGGTGAAGCACCCCCCCAGGCTGCCCCCGTCGCTGCTGTGGACCAGGACACTGTGATGACGCCAGCGCCGCCGCTAGGGACAGGTACGGATCAGACGGGGCTCCCTGCCCCATGAGCTGTCATCAGGATGATGTTTGAAGAAAGCGCTGGGTCGAATGGTTATAGAATATTAGAATCAAATGTTTGAAACCCGACGTTCAAACTGCACCTTCTGGCTGTCCTCTTGGTTTCTTTACGTGGGTGACATGACAGTCATCGAGTCAAATAGAGCATGATCAGGAGGACATGCACTGATGTACGGGAAGCGTCTCTGTAATGTCTCGATGAGGAAACTCTGGGCATTGGTCAGAACACACAGAGGGGGAGCGTGCATTTCCTACAGAGATGATCGTGTCCGTCCCAAATGAGGCAGACTTGAATAAGAGTCTGCTCATGGACCAAACATGTGGACGTACCACACGTGTAGTGTTGTGGCCAACTAGAACACACGCGGGCCCGTCACGAAGACTCAGATTTTTCACGTCACATTCACATACACAGGAGGATAGTCAAAGGTTGGTGAACTGTCTTGTTCAGCAATACGCCAGAAAGAAATAACACAAGGCTCAAGTGGTATCTCAGCTCAAATACAACCGGAAAAAATGAATCATCCACATCGTAGACAGTCGTGCACAATAATATGAAGTGCAATGCATCCTCAACTCCAGCCTCAATTTCCAGGCAACCTGGTCTCCCGGTGCTCGCTCAAATCCGCCGAGGGCTCCAACCCATCAAACGAAGTACGGCTCTTCCGCCACCTGGGTCTCCTCCTCCCAGCACTTCTCCATCCACTTCTCAGTCACCACGTAGGGCCGCTTGAGGTCCTCCCTCTTGCTGACCCGGGTTCTGATCTCATCCGCAACCTTCTTCCCGCCGGCGTCATCGCCCAAGCTCACGACAACGACATGCGTGACGACGCCATCATCAAGATCGTCCGCGACCTCGCCGCACCCGAAAAGCACCCAGGCCTTGAGGCGCGCCGTCGTCAGCGGGTTCTCCTGGCCCTCGACCTGCGCGAGGTAGACACGGCACCGCCTGAAGACATAGCCCCTCGACCGCGGCAGCTCGTGGCCGTGGGCCTCGAGCTGGTCGTAGAAGGCGTTCCTGTCGAAGTCTTCGGGGCCGTCCGACATGCGGTTCTCCTTCATGAGGGCGAAGAGCTTCTCCATCTCGTCGGCGTCCAGGTCGCGGCAGTAGCTGTCGCCGTACTGGTCCGTGTTCTCCGCGGCGAGGGCGCGCATGTCGTCCGGGGCGAGGTAGAGGTGCTCGTCCTCGTAGGGTAGCAGGTACTGCTGCTTGACGCAGTCGACCACCCACTTGGGGCTGACGACGAAGGTCACCCCTTCCATCCTCAACAGGGATTCGACGAGGCGGGGCTTCCTATCCGCGATTGCGATCGCGCTGCCCTCGGCCACCCTGGCTTCATTGTGGACGACGGAGCCACCGTTCTCCCGCACCATGTTCGCGAGCTGCTCTATCTCCATGCCCAATGTGTCGGATTTGGTGGGGATGTAGAACAACTTGCCCTCGAAGAGCTTAGAGTTCTCGAATATCACGGCGTCGTTGTTTCCAGCAACCTTCAGGTCCTGCTTTTGCCTCTTGGCTACTTTCTTCTTCTTCTTCTCCATCTTCAACTCCATCTTTTGGTTTTCCTCTTCTTTGACCTTGAAACGGAGTTCGTTCCATTGGTCAATGTCGAGAGCATCGGTCCACCTCTTATCCGTACGTATGCCACGAAAGCGGGGGAATCGCAGTGTCTTCTTGACGCTGAAAGAGTTTGAGTCCTCAACGCTGGCGGCTTTGACCTCGATCACGATGGATTCGCTTGGTCGAATCCACCGATCTGGCTTTTCGAAGTACCTGTCTCCACCAGCCAGCTCGATATACTTCCGCGCTTGCTTTGGATCCCAGTCATGCCACTTCTCTTCGGGCAGCAGCTGTTGAATATCCGCATAATCTTCCGCTTTGATACCACCCCCGACCTTGAAGAAGCTAAAGAACTTTTCTGGGTGAGCAGTCCCATCCTCAATCTCTTGCTTGCTGGCCCTTAGACCGCAAAGGAAGCTGGACAGTATTCCACCACGTCGTCCGGTACCGTAGTAACCCCCGATGATCACACAATCCAGGTTCTCACCGAATTCTACCATGTAGTCGGGTTTGATCTTGATCCAAACCCAGGGGCGATCGTTCAGGACATATTCCGACGACGGATTCTTCAGCATTATGCCCTCAGAAGAGTTCTGGATAATTTGGCGGAAGTAGGGTTCGATCTCTGACGGAGAGGTGCATATCTGGCGAGGGTGGATTTCAAACCTCCCAGGGACATCCGTGATGATGGCTTCGAGACACCTGCGGCGATTCCAAAGCATTTGGTCGGTAAAGTCTCTATTGTTGAAGTAAACCAGATCAAAGACCCGAAACAGAGGTCTTGGACGATCTTCATCGTATGGATGTTCCTGCGCGTGAAGGGCGGCAGTCTTCAGGGTCCCAAACGTCACCATCTGGCCCTTCTTGGGGTCGAATCCAATCATCTCGCCATCCAAGATACAGTTCGTGAGCCGACTCTCAAAAGCACCTCCCAGGTGTCGAGTTAGTGCGGAATTGGTATCATCGAGAGAGCTTCCGTAAAGGTACGTATAGTCCTTTCCCTTGCGAGACCAGAACTTGAATTCGTAGCCGCCACCCTCTTTCATCTGCATGTGCATTTGCATGCGCTCGCCATCGAGCTTCTCCTCCATCCAGAATTCTAGCTTTTCCTCTGAGACGCCGAGTTGCCGAACGACTTTGTCCCACGTGTCAGCGTTGCTGGCGGTAGGTGCCAGCTGCGGCAGGAAGTTATGCATGATTTCAAGCTCCCGTTCCTTTTCCTGAAGACGAGTCTCCGGGTCCCAGAGGCGCGAACAGACGTACTGCAGACTCGAGTGGATGTTGAACAAGTCCACTGCTTCCGGGTGCCACGCTCTCAAGACGGACTTCTCTGTGGCGCCGAACTTCATTTGTTTCAGAATGATGCGTATCAGCCACTGCAGCTCCACGGCAGACATTCCCAGGTAGAACTGGTCGAGGATTGGTATCTGCTCGGCTTCGCGGCTGGCGGCGGCCAGCCTGTCTAGAAGCTCATTCACCTCTGCTATACGCATCGTCCCGTAATCCCGTTTCACCGCGCGATCCTTGATCGCCTCGTAGCAGCGTCCTGCAAAGTCGCCAGCCATACGGCTCGCAGCGGTATTTCCAGGGACCTTCCAGGCGAGGAGGGCTTTGGAGTCATCAGAATTATCCGGTATAGAGAAGACCTTCTTGAGTCGCTTTCCAATTGTCTGCTCCTTGAGCCCGTACACGGGGCGCTCGTTGTCGGCGCTCGGCACAATAAGGCGCATGGCCGGGTAGACATCGTTGCCAACCTCTTCGCGCCAACGTGAGAGGAACTTTTCAAGGATATTGTCCCTGTGATCTCTCGACGACATGGGTTTGCGGCCAAGGACTCTTCTTGGAGGAGGACCCTTTTTCAAGGGCTCAAAGAGGTCCTTGACAAGATCCGAAAATAGTAGCGTGGGGGAATGGTTTGGAGGACAGCTTGGCCAATCTTGATTGGGATCGTCGGGGGGTTGAAGGCCATCGATGGCCATATTGTCGTCGTCGAACCCGACAGATTTACTGGGCGAGGGGTCTTGGTCGCTGTGTTGGCTCATGGTGGGCGAGCGTTGTTGTGCAGTCAAGA
Organism: Diaporthe sp. HANT25; assembly: GCA_013435955.1. NCBI lineage: Eukaryota > Fungi > Ascomycota > Sordariomycetes > Diaporthales > Diaporthaceae > Diaporthe > Diaporthe sp. HANT25. Next base: position 1,434,684 of record JACBFG010000015.1, on the reverse strand, counting down.
CGGGATGTGGTTGTGATGAGTTGAGATGAGGTGTTGAGGTCAAACCATCCTGGAGCTCCGTTGGGGGCAAATAAATAGTGGCGGTGGGAACGGCTGTTGGCGAACGCGATGCGCGATACGTGACGGGCGTGTAGCTGAAGTGAAGTGCTGCCTGGTCGTTGTCGCGCCTGCCTCGCCAGATCATGTGAAGCTTACATCAGCTCAGCGGGGTGCAGAATCCCAGCCTGGAGCTTCAATAGTGACCTCAAAATAGGCAGACGCTGCAGGCAAATCCCTTCATTAAATTTTGGAATGTGACTTTGTATTTAAATGCAGGTTTTCTTTGCCATTGATGAAATTCAAAGTGAATGAGCTGCAGACAGTATGGAGGTAGTAGACAGCAGGCCTACTTGTGACCACTGGTGCCTGCAGATGGATGCAAACAGAGCATTACATATGATTGACTGGTTGGGGTAGCGTTTCCTTACATCCTGTTCTCGTCCCGCCATCGACTTGATGAACTACACAACGCACCCAGAAAAGCTCACAAACTCAATTGCAGCACGGTTGGATCCTAGTCTACTACCAGACTGCCGGGTCAGGCTGTCAATCGGGTTGCCCATGCCAATTCAGCATCCTGGCGCCCAGAGGTCCGGACAAGCACCTAGCAAGAACTGCCAAATACATCCGTCTATACCCACACTGACACGCATTAGCCGCCCGGAGCAAGATCTCCACCTCGGAAAATATCCAAGATAGCTCGCGCCCATGGGCAGCAACCGCCTATAGCACTAATGTAATATGGACATTGGACCGGGAAGTGACAAGGTGCACAGTAAGCACGAATGCACGGTAGTAAAAGAGACAGGTGAGGAGGCAGGAAGGAGTACAGTGGATTGGCCCCTGTGGCGATCACAGCACCGGGAGTTGGACTGGTTGGTTGCATCATTGCCCTGTAATGGCTGTCACACCAATCTGTGGCTTCCCGTTGTGGTGGGACCTGTAAAGGGGTCGCGTGCCGTTGACGGGTGGTGGTGGTGGGACTGGGAAGCTTCGTACGCGTGCAGGGCAGGGAGGCGATTCAGAGAAGGAGGCGAGCAGGCCCGACTCGCCCCATTTGGAATACAATGCTCATGGTAGAGAGCGCATCATGGACACCAAGCCACGCTGCCTATCAGGCTTTTTACAGCAAAAGGCCCGGCTCGTTGGGAGATTGTGAACGGCTGGCGCTGAAGCCGTCGCGACGGTCTGGACGGGCTGAGCGGGAAACATGGACCGTCAATTGAACATTAAACAGGCTTGACGTCATGCATCGACGCCTCCTGGGAGAAAGCTACCCCAAGTACCCAAGGTCCAGATCCAGGTCCAGCCTGCACCAGTCTTCCAGTCCCGATCATATGATTGTCTTGGCACGCCGATTTCAACACCTCAGCTCAACTCAAAAACGCCCGCCCGTCACAGGCCCGGTTTCCATGTGTCTGCACGTGTAATGCAAGGTGGCAGCTGGCATTGGTGAATCTTGCTCGCCGCGCAGACAAGCTGTCTCATCTTGAGTTGGGGTTCAATGGCAGGGCAAAGCAAGGCAGGACAATGGCTGAGCCTGTTAGCGAGAGAGGAAGTCTCCGGGGGAAGAGCTCCATGTCGAACGACGGGACCCACCTGGCGGCCCAGCAACAAGAGAGCAGGAGAGCTACCGCACCATTACCCCATATTAGGAGAGATACGAGTGTAACCCTGTTCCCGGCTTTCCATCCCTGCTTCTCCCCTCTTCTGATGAATCTCAAACTCGTCTGTTTCTGCGACGCGGAACTGATGAGGCCTCTCTCATCAATTCTTGTCAGTCTCTGTTGTCGTCCAGTGTCCCTCCCTCGCAGGCCTCAAGCTCGCAACCCGTCACTTGCATGCAGGTGGGCCAGCCACCGCATCGCGGATCAAGTAGAGACGGTGGCTGGATGGGCTGATGCGACAACCTTCTGTGTTACCTTCGAGAGCTTTGACTGTGACTGTGGGACAACGAGCCAGACTTTTTTCCTCTTGCCAGTCTCGTGGTTAACCGGGCCACTCGCGTCTGGCCTCCGCGACATGCAGCCACAGGCACATCCAAAGGAAATTCGAGGGCAGACAACAACACACATGGGACACGTCTAGGCCGTCCAACTGCGGTCTAGCACCTAGGGGCTGAGCCGCACAGACGGGCATGATCGACAGACACACGGAGCGTCATGGTTCTCGATTGGGCCTGGGCCATTGCCCATGTTGACTGCTCATTCTTTCTTGGACCGCCTGTGGGCGGCTGGAAGCAGCCAGGCACGGCCAGCAATGGCGACGTTGCTCTGCCAGTCGTGCTTGTCTGGTCGTCCAGGTCGGTAACCCGGCACGACCACTAGCTGCAATGGGAGGTAGCTCGAGCTGCAACATCGTCCATTGGCATTGTTCAATTTCCACACCCCGATCTCGCCCTTCCCTTAGCAAGTTACCCCTTGACACGCAGTCTTTTTTTGACGTCGATGCTGCTGTACATATGACGTATTGGTTCACGTCACAACCACAGTAGCAAACGTAGGTACCACCCCGTCAGCAACGCACACACACGCACACACGCACGTCTGGACCGCACTACCACCACATCGAGGCAAGAGGTACCTCCTGCTGCCAGGCAAATATTGTACCTACCTATGTAGACTACCACGACAGCCAGGCACTCCGTCCCAAGCTTGCATCTTGGTTGACTGGCGCCGAGTCAAAGCTCTACTATTAAACCAACTTTGACCATCCGCCCACCTCTGTCTTGTACTCCCCTTCTCCCTTCCTCTGCCATCTCTTGTTGACGCTTTGTCCATCAACAACCACCCTCCCTTCCCAACGACGTGATACCCCCACCCCAACACCCCTTTTTTTGATACCCAGACAGTATTTGTCCGATTTGCACTCTATCTCCCATTAATCCATTCCCCTCCACTGTTACAGTAGTGAATTCCAACACTAGCTACACAAGTAATCATGGCCAGCGTCAATAAACCCGTCGACGTGAAGGCCAAGGAGGCCGACGTGAACAGGAAGCTCCAGATCTATGGCATTGCAACTGCGTTCCAGAACGGCAAGGTTCCATCGGTATGTTTTAACTCGTGCCGCAAGGCCAATTGACTGCTTCTGACCTCGGCTCCGCCAGAACGACCAAATCGATGTTGCTCTCAACAGCTTCCTGGCCTCCAAGGCCCTGACTTCCCCCGCAGACAAGCTCTCTCCCGAGGGCAAGGCTCTCGTGAAAGACTTCCGCGAAGTTGTTACCCAGTCCAAGCACCTACTGTTGTCCAAGAATGAAGGCAACCTGCTCCAGGACTTCATCTGGCAGACTACCCAGTTTGACCCCAAGGCTGTCGATACGCCTAATGCCCCAGTAAACAAGGAGACCGCCCAGCAGCATGGCGACAAGGCACTGCAAGGGCTGCGCACTCTGGGGACTTTGATCATTACCAATGGCCAATTCCGAAAACTCTGTACGTGCGCCAACTGCAATTCAGCTCCGTAAACGTCCCACCACTAACAACTTCATAGTGAATGATGCCAGCATCCTGTTGCGCGACATCGCTGGTGATGCTGCTACTAATGCCGCTGGCAAGGTCAGGCCATCCGATGATCGTCTGGCCCAGATCGATCGGCCCGCCGACGACAACACCTGGCATGATGCGCCCGACTTCTCGAAGCAGAACATTAAGAGCCAGATTCAGAAGAGTTACAAGGGTGACGACCCACAGCAGGACGCACAGCAGGTGGCCGCGAACGCCACTAGTGCCGCCCAGAACACGAGCACCGACAGTGGGGTGAATGTCGCAGCGGGCATTGACGCAGCGAAGCAAAGCGCGCAGGACAAGACTGGTGTGACTGATCAAGAAGCTGCCGAGGCGAAGGAGGCCGCCAACAAGCGGGCTGCGGAGTATCGCGCCAAGACTCTGGATTACCTCAAGAAGAAGGTTCCCCAGGAGCGTCGCGAGCAGACTATCTGGCGATTGAAGAAGATGATACTTGAATGCCAGCAGCACCCTGACTACCAGGAGGCAATCACGACCCTGCTGGATCTGGCCGAGCAGTATGGCGGCCACGCGAACACCTTGGCTCAGGGTGGTACTGGCACCGTTAAGGGCGCTCGCTCGAACCTTGCCCAGGCCGAGGCTGATCTCAAGACGCTGATCGAGAGGTTCGCCAACGGCACTTCCAGCGATGACCTCTGGTCTGCCGTGAACCAGATCTACGAAGACGCGCAAAAGGACCCAGAGCTGAAGGATTGGTTCAAGTCTATGGACAAGTACATTCGCCGATCGCTTCAAGAGCAGGGCTACATCTTGGAAGAAGCCTCGACCCAGGAGTGGAACAAGCTGTACGACCATGGCGACTACCTGCTTCGCCAGAAGTACAAGACGCATACTGATCGCGTCATCGATGAGATCAAGTTCCTTGCCGGGCAGTTCGATGAGGATGCTCAGAACAAGCAATTCGCCGTCACTGTTGAGAAGCTGTTCACTGATCTCGGCAACGACGAAAATGGCAAGCCAACCTTCAAGCCCCATTTGGTGAAGGACATCACGGAAGTGATTCTGCCCGCTGTGTTCGAGAATGTGGCATACATTCCCATCCCTCGCATCGAGTACTCTGACCCACAGGTCGACGCTGTCATCGAGAACCTCGTCCTCGAGAGTGACAACTTCACTCCCAACCTATTGGAGATCAACAGCGAGAATCACATGCGATGGGGCCGCAAGAAGGTCACCAGCAAGCACCAACACGCGTTCGAGATCAAGGTTTCGGGCGTCCAGATGGACCTCCGGGACGTCAGCTTCTATGTCAAGAAGAAGCAGGGGTTCCCCTCCATCACCGACCAAGGTGTAATGGATATTATCCTGGCCGGCGAAGGCTTCGGGTTCACGCTGAAGATGTCTTCGGCGGACAAGAAGGACTCTCAGAATTTCTTCAAGGTCGATAAGGTTGACGTTAACATCAAGAATATGAAGCTGAAGGTGAAGAAGTCGAAGCATAAGCTGCTGTTCGCCGTCGCCAAGCCGATTGCGTTGAAGGCCATGAGGCCTGCCATCCAGAAGGCTGCTGAGAAGGCCATCAAGGACAACTTCAATAAGGCAGATGCCTTCCTGAAGCAGGTCCAGGTTGAGGCCGATCGCGCCTTGGAAGAGGCGCGCGAGGATCCTCAGAACGCGCCCAACATCTACAAGCGATACGTCGATGCTTTCCAGAAGCAGCTCCTCCAGGGCAAGAAGAAGGCTGTGGATGCTGTGGCCGATAAGAAGGTCAACTATGCCATCACCCAGGAGGACAGCATGTTCAAGGACATCAAGCTGCCCGGTGGTATCAGCTCCAAGGCTACCGAGTACAAGGAGCTTGCCCGCAAGGGCGAGAAGTGGGAGTCGCCCGTCTTCTCCATTGGGTCTGCCAAGAGTAAGTGACCCACTGATTCATTGTTCACATTGCCTGTCGTCCATCACAGCACGCACGGGGAAATATCCTTTCAGAGGATGGTCCATTTACGCTGCAAGTCTTTCATAACCAGCAAGGCACTAACAAAATCACAGCAAGCTCCGATATCCCGGCTGCCCCCAAGGTCACCAGGAAGCCCCACACAACCGGTACTGCCACTAACGGTCCCAACACCAACGGTAGCACCGCACTCGCCGACAGCAGCAACATTAAGAGTGACTTGAACACCGCTGCTCACAATCAGTTCACCTCGTCTACCCCTGCCACCACTGTCTCGTAAGCCGTGAAACGTGATGCGGACCAGGGAATGCTCAGGTTGAAGAAGACGAAACACCCATAAAAGCCCAAGACGCGAGTCCCACAGCGCGTCGTCCACACGGACGATCGAATCTCGTGTCGCATGGGCCAGCAGAATAATAATGGTTCTCCTTTGTTGAATAGTCTTTACCAGACGCGCCATGATTGGTCCTGTTTTCTCCTTTTCTTATACCCGGACGGTCATGGACTTTCACACGTTGATACCCGGTTTGGGCAAACCAGTCTTTTTCTTTTTCTTTGACAGACGGGGATGGATGGGCTCGAGTGTAATGAAGGAGATGAAGCAAGACAGTTTTGGTTTTCTCAGTCGTCTTTACCCTTACGTTCTACATGCGCGCTCACCACTCTCTACCTAATATTCTGTATCACGTAGAAAGGAAACAATGAAAAGCTTTTGCTTGTTTGTTTGATCAAATATTGAAATCTCATTCTCGGTACCTATGTGACTGGAGGTGTCTACCACGGAATTACTGACCAGAACGGTGAAGGCTGGGTCGATACGCACAAATGGTACGCTCCAACAACAGCGAAATCCTGATCAAGGCCAACACATGTCGGCGTCGTCTCCACAAGTCGGCTTAATCAAACTGGCTGTAGAATATGGAGTGGATAATGAAGGAGGGCTACAATGATTCACGCTCTCACGTGCAAGCGAAATTGCTGTGACATTGCACCACAGGCAGACCCAAGCTACCCCAGATGCGTCTATATCCTTTTCGCCCAATTGCCTTCAGCGGAGCCTTTACGCCTCGAGACACGCACGCATACACACACAAAGATCGAGTGCGACTGCGCCCAGACTAAGAAAAAGGGGGCTGCCTGAGCTTCTGCTCGTGTTGTTGGTGGCACGGAACTGGGTCGTCGGGGCCAGCGGCTGGTGGATGGGCGGTGGGTTCAATGCTGGGACTGTGAGGGGGAGATGTATTTATATGTGAACAAGGTCACTTATCAGTGTCCTGGGATGTGGTTGGCAGGAAGNGATTCATCCGGGGGGGGGGGAGATGAGAGGGAGTCCATGTCCAGCACCGGAGTCTAAACTGGCAAGAAAGCGGACAAAGAATAGTTGACTTTTCCAAAGATGTGATGCGGGTAATCGAACTCATGGTGTATCTGTGTTATGCTGAGAAGCAGCGCGTGTATAATGCACAAAGTACCCGTCTCCAGACTTGTCTGCCGCTTGGCCTGCCTTTCATGCAAAATAAACCAGTTCAATATAAGCGAAAATGTATGGGATTTCCGGCTCAGTTGATTTGAGATACTGAGTTCCATGATAATAGGAAGAACTTGGTTAGTGCATGTATGGTTGAGGAACTGGTATTTCTTGGGTCCACTTTTCAAGCCTGAATGTCGTTGCTCATGGGAAGACACGCAAGTCATCATGAATGAGTGAGTGTGGATTGGGAGTGCCGATGAGCCTTGCATGCGAACATGCCATGCGGGCAAAAAGTGTGATTGTCGCTTTGGCCCAATGCTCACATGTGTAGCTCCCATCACTGTACTCGTTTCCTATTTCACTGAGCTCTAGTCTTTGGAGTTAGGTAGGTAACTTACAGACTCGAGAGTGGGTGCTCACTTAAATGAGAACTTGGTGACTACGACTGAAACGATTGCGACTTGGCAAAAGATCCACGGTGAGTCTCTCTAGCATATTACAACGGAGAGATTGTGAATTCACCATAGACATTATACCTAGGTATATAAAACCCATCAGCTCCTTGCGTGGTCGAATTCAACCGGGACATGTTACCATCAGCCTTCAGATTTAGGTCGACCAAGAATCTTCACAAGACCAATCACCCTGATACAAATACTGGAAAGTATTGGAGACTTGTTGATGTATAGTCATCTTAAAGCCCTGGCATAATCACCTCTCACTGACCTCCAGTCTCAGCCTCAATTCCGGCATCAGGTCCACCCCCAACCGCGTCAAACATGTCGGAAACGCCTCAAGATGCGCCAGGAGATGCGCCAGGAGAGTTATCGGGAGAGCAGTCACGAGAAACGCCGCAGAAAAAGCCGCGCATACGGTATTGCTTAAATTGTGACTGGGATCTCAGCGGACCGGGAGCACTCGTTCAATACGTGAGACAACAGGACGTGCGCTGCCATTGCATGGACCGCGGAACAGACCCATACACTGGAGTTGACACGCGCGGTAAAAAGCCATGCCTGAACCCGGGTTGCAACAAGAATGACCCCGGTTATCGCTGGGGGTGTTGGGAATGTGGCTTCACGAAATGGGTCGAGCCGTGCGGCAGCTGCTCAGGTTTCGGGGTCTACGATTCATTGGGTGAGACAAGATGTCGGGGTGACGAGAGGGGGCTGCATGATAATTCTTGTGCATTGCTATGAAAAGCTGAAGGCTCGGGTTGCATAGATTCATTTATAAGGTAACCTGCTGACCTACCTAGATAGGTATCGTTCTGGGTGATGGGTATTGGGAAGTAATTCTGCAACGACACATCTGCGCTGAGTTTTTAGTAGTAGGAAAGAAAGTTTGATTTTTGCAAAAGGTGGTGCAGTGAAGTAGTGAGGTGTGTTTGAACAAAGCCTGAACAGTACAAATTGTACATGGGCGTTTACGCGCAAGTTAGTAGTGATGAGTATCGTAGAGACTGCAAACTTGAATAGCACAAAGCGACAGCTAACTTAATGATTGTCCACCTCTAAATATGTTGCAGCACTGGGCAGTAGTAGGAAATAGGTGTAACTAGTGGACGAATCCATCAGCCGCAGTGGATGAAACCTGGCGTCGGTGCCATCACCACGCATGCATGAGGGCTGCATGTAAGCACATGGCCACGATCGGCACTTCTCCACCTTCTGATCAGCTGCCGGAGTGCTTTCTTGCGACTCGAGATCTTTCACTTCACGATACATGGCAGTTACCACAGCCACGTTGACCTTACTATCAACAATGTCGAATCCCGTCGAGCTGGCCGGGGTCATTGGGACTTGGGTGGCCGTCTTCCTCGCCCTGGTGGCTCTGCTCGGTCTCTTACCTGCATACTTCCTTTACAAGCGGTCACGATCCGAGAACGCGGCAGCAATAGCCGCAATTGACGATCCTCGCCAAACATTTGTCTCTGGAATCCGCATCTTTGGCGTGCTCTTGGCACAAAAGTTCAGAATACCGGATCTGCAAGCGCCGGCTGAGTCGACAGCCTTAGAAAACGCAACCCTTGATAAGATTCCCAGCGAGAGACTCTTAGGTCCTACCAAGTCTAGGACGGGCTGGGTAGAGTTTTCACAGCTTGTTGCCGCCATGTTCCGGGGCTTTGACATCGGCGGGAAAAGTTTGCTCTCATTCGAGAACGGCGAAGCTCGCCTGCCGGTCCACAAGACGTGGGTTCTCGCCTTGGGCATCTCGCATCGTTATTCTGCACGGCTGGATCACGGTCTTCCGCTCGGTGCAGCCGTGGATGCTGCCACGGATGGAGGCCTGGTGCAGGAAGGAAGACTCTCGGGTCTATCTGGGTATCTTGATTACAGAGATGTCGGATCAAGTTTGGATGAACTTGATGATAACTGTGTGATTTCCTTCGAGATGCATGACTTACAAACTGTACGAGAGAACTTGACGCGGGACCATCTTTCCTTCCTGTTACTGGCCCTCCTCTTCAGAGGTTATGTGATCAGAGACCAAGGAATCCTCATGAAAGGCACTATCGCCTCCTGGGAATCAAGATCCGTCAGTAGAGGATTCCAGAAAGTCATCGCCAGGATCAAGTCAATAGAGATCCGTGAAAACTTCTTGCAAGTTCTACCTGGTATCAATGCTAAAGCAAAAAGAGAACTCAGCCTCGAAATCGACCAGGTGCCTAAGGAGATAAAGAAAGATTGTGAACCTGGAGAGTTTCCGATGTCCAATTTACTTCGCCATGGATACTATAAACTTGGATATTGGCGGGAGTATAGAGATGATTTCGAAATCTGGATATTGAAGAAAGACGCTTACTACTTTGTGCTTGGCTACCTTGATCTGGCACCAAGTCCCTACGGTTTCCTTTTCGACGTGCAGCAAGACCTCGTTGTCAGGAGGATGTTGAAGACGAACAATATTGAGATGCTGCTGGATATGGCGAAATTTTGGTGGCCGATGTTGCCGAAGGAGGCGTTAACGGATGCCGTCAGAACGAGATTCCAGAAAGGTCTGGAACAAGTGTCCCTCAACGACCTTCTCGCAGTTCAGTGGAGCCGCCGTGTCATGCAAGGGATTGTCTCGCTTGACGAGGCCCTCAACGAGATCGTCCAGCATGAAAGGATGAGAGTTGATAAATCAGGCACCATGTGGACATCTATCAGGGCTATATACGGTTGCAATGAGGAGTTCCAGCAGTGCATGGGGAATTACCTGAACGGAATGCATCCGGACGGCGGAGATAACTCCCAGGAGAATATCTACTTTGACTTTGGAAGTGGCACCATCAAAGTCCCTGGGGAAGCAGGAGCTGAGTTTCCCTTCGACTTTGGCCACCTCTTCCCGGAAATAATGATGGCTTCAAAGCCTCCTGGAGGGACCACTTCCGTCACACAAGTCATTGCGATGTTCGCATGCCTCCAAGGGCAGCTCCGTGCGATCGCGTGGAAAATGTCTCTCAGTCCAGCCCACTTAGAGAAGCTGGACAGAGACATCAGGGAGATCTGTTATGTTTCCACGAGCAAATTTCACAATTCTACGCCTGGAAACCCCAGGCAGCTGATAATAGTGGAAGAAAGCGGCCTTCCGAGCTCATGGCGAACGCACGATGTTGAGAGGACGCAGGTAATAGAGAGAGAGAGCCTTTCGAGCTCATGGCAAACGCATGATGTTGAGTTTTCGGCTCAACATCGTCAAAGCTCAAACTCCGGTTTTCGGCGGCATGCTTCGAGCCGTAGTGGTAGTAGGTCTTCATCTCGGTCACTCCACATAACTCGGAGTGGAGATGCACGGATGGGACAAGAGGAAGGGGCACGGAAGCCAATGGATGTTTGACTGGGTGCCTCGCTACCTGCTGCTTGTTAGTATTTGTCACTACGGAGTACGAAGGCAGTGCCGCAGACGGAGAGATGCTGTTTGTTTACACGTATCAATATAGATGGGCTTCCATGCGCTTTTTGGTTGATGCGTTCAGTATAATACTGTGAATGTCCATAAGATATTTTAGCTCCCGGAAGACCCGGGTCTTACCACCTGTCAGAAACCCAGACTACTACATTATTAGTAGAAATCACGAGCTCTTCGGGGGAATCATGGTAGTCAATGATGCGCAAGTCAAGGAGTCTTGATCTCATAAGGTCTAATAATTGATCCCATTAAGCTTCGCCTTCTGAGACACCAAATCTCATCGCCGGCAGCACGCATAAGACGTACACGTCCGACGTTTCCAAGCACCACAACCTAATTCAACCACGAGCTCGAAGCGGGCTGCACAGTCCAAAGCTTCTCCTACTTCCCAATTGTCAAAAACAAACGGTCGCCCACATCACCCAGCCCAGGCTTCAGCATTCCTCCAGAAGTAAGCTCCTCGTCCAGCCCAGCGACGTAGATCTCCACGCCCTCGGGCCACTCGCCCGCGGCCCTCGCGAGGCCAGGCTGCGCGCCCAGGACGCTGAGGACGATGATGCGCTGTGCGCCCCACTCGCGCAGCGTCTGGATGGCGGCGGCGCAGGTGCCACCTGTGGCGATGACGGGGTCGACGATGATGGCGAGGCTGGAGGGGGAGTCACCGCTGCCGCCGGTGACGTGCTCGGGCAGGTTGTTGTAGTACTCGACGGGCTCGAGGGTCGAGGGCTCGCGGTACAGGCCCAGGTGGTGGACCGCGACGGGGCCCGGGAGGAGGGTCTGCACGGCGTCGACCATGCCCAGGCCCGAGCGCAGGATGGGCACTATGGAGAGGGTCTGGGGCTGGATTGTTGTTGTTTCGTACTCGAAGCCGAGAGGGGTTTGGTCCTGTCTTATGTGTGAGCTCTCTGCTGCTCATCTATAAAGCATGGGATGTTGACGATGACGAACCTTTGGACCAGGGGCTGTGGTGATGGCTGTTGCTAGTGCTTCACAACCCACGATAAGGGAGATATCGTGTACCAGTGCCTTGACATCCTTGGAGGGCGTGCTTTTTGACCGCAGCTGGCTCAACTTGGCCCTGAGGCAAGGGTGGTTTGAAACGTGGACATTCTTTGGGAGAGTTGACATGTTGTTCGTTGGTGACGGATGATGATTACACGATGGAGGGGCACTGAGATTCCGGGTATCACTCAGACGAATTATTTCACGCCTTGCACCACACACAATACAGCTACAGTGATTTTTCTGTGTACCCGTACGGGCGTGTAGTGGACAGATATGAATAGAACACGAATCAACAGCTCATCAAGAATGCAGGAGAGAAGAAGTGAGGTTGGAGTGCGGCCGTCGTTGCCGGGGGAGAGGGAAGCTAGGGAGAGCTCCGATAAGACAGCGATAAGGGATCCCCACCTGCCTCATCGGTGGCCGGGGTGGGGCACTGCAGGGGGAGGGGGTGGAGACCGGCGATGTAAGCTCAACGTGACGAGAAGATAAATCAGACAGGTTCAGTACCTAGTTACTTTTGTCATTTTCCAGATCGAAAAAAAAACTCCTATTCCGAAAAACCAAGATCCCACCTCTTTCTTGAGGAGAACGCTCTCTTCGCTTTATATGTGTCCTCCCGGGCCCACGGCTTCATGGCCTCGGAGTCCAGAACCAATTGGATGGTTTCGACAGCAACTTCAAGAGGCACCTTGACGGCGCTCTCCTGATCGTTGATAAAGTCGCCATAAATGGTGGTCTCGTAATATCGGTTTACCAAGCGCCAGATACGCACTTTCTCACCGGGCACCCTTTGGAGTTAGCAGCCTTGCCCGCAGCACGTTTCTGGCTTGACTTCCTTCGAGGTCGAACACGGTAAATGCGAGAGCGATGAGGATGACATCGTGATACCTTGGCCAGGACTCGATGGTATTGCCCCTTTCGAGGATGCTCAGGAGGTTACGAGCATCATCCCCAAGGCCGCGGCGAGAGAAGAACTGGAACACGAGACCCAATGAGGATGATGTCAACGTGAGCTCTGCAGGATCATATTTCCTTGCCTGGATGAGGTCGGGATCATGGATTTCATGAAGACACTGAGGTAGCAGCCCGCATCATTTCATATTCAGCTGTGCCTGCGGGCCACCCGTGGACTCGGGGGAGGCAATGAACAACTGTGGGCACAGCGGGAAGAGACGGAGTCCTTCGAGATACCTTGCCATATTGGCCGCGAAGGAACCCCAATCTTGCGGTTTGTCACTCGGAAGCGAGATGGGCACGGAATTCAGTCTTTGAGAATTGAAGTGGTCATTATTGGGCAGCCGTGCACATGCCAGACTGAATGCTATGGGGGCACTGATTAAACAAAGATAGGTAAGGAGTCAATGTTAGAAGAGTTAAATTCAAGGAGTAAGTCTTAGTAAGTATTTAGCTTTACATGAGAGCTAATAGTAAAACTAAGTATGTACTCATACCCCCTATAAGTTTATTTCTCATCCCTAAAATCAGTTCCTCTCTGCAGTCATTTTCCTTCGAAATGCTGTTAAAGAGCTATTTGCACCCTTCCAAAGAAAGGCGAGAAGTCAAGCAGAAACCACTGCCTGGAAGACTCATAAGAATGGGTACTTATCAAGTACATGAATTCCGTAATGACAATTTTCGAACACGCCCAGGCATGGTATGGCACCTTGGGACCCGATGGGTTCTTGTGACGCTTTCGTCGTGGCCGCCTAGTACTGTTCTTATCATCACCAGTATCACCATCTTCGGATTACATTCGCTTCCTCGTTATCGGAAGCAAGGATGGACTTGCTGGAGGAACGACCGACCTCAGAATCGCAGACAGCCTTGGCTTTAACTTCCGCTCAGCCCTTGTAATCAGATGGTTACCAAGGGTCGACTCAACTCTTCATAGCTATTTGTGGGAATTTGAAGGGATATCCTCAATCTTATTAGTTACAGTAGCTGTGAGGTGCAGAGAGCAATGAAAGAGAACGCTCAAGACGTTCTCAGGTACCCCGCTTCGCGTGCTACTTTAATTGGCAATTGAAGTTAATCAGGCAGTCATGTAACAAAGACACTTATCCTTCAGGAATACACACAGTTGAAGCTCAGCGCTGGTCCACATCCATCGCCATATTTGTCTTCGCACCATGGCTCGTACTAGTCAAAAAGCTAGGCGCAGTGTAAAACCGTTGACAAGCCGGACACGGTTTCACCTACCGCGGGATCAGGAGTGGCCGAGTTGGTCCGTAGACCACGATGATGTCCATGTTGGCCCACTCAAGGTTGTGGAGGGTCGGCTGAAAACATCACGGAAGAATGGTTGACAACCCTGAGCAGGCCGCCTACATCATCCGTGAGTGCAATGCACATCGGCAACGCATCGCACCTTCCTTGACTGATCTTATCGTGATACTACGTAGAATGGGGTGACTTGGATGCCCTGAAGAACTTCCAGTCCACTCCCGCCTGCGCAGAGTTCCTGCAGAACCTCCCCGGACGTGACGACTCACAAGCCTCTGTCGAGTCTGGCTCCACACTGGGGAACCTGACCTTGACCGATGCCTCGTCATCATCAGCGCCGAAGACGTCGCGCTTCCTCGTTTTCAAACACGTCACTCCGGCCGTGACCGCGGACGTGGAGGGCCGCGTGAACTTAACTGTGTTCCTGGTACCCCGCAAAGTCGACAGCGTGTCCCTGATGTGGAAGGAAAAGTTTGAAAGTGTGTTTGAGTGTTTTATACCTCGCGGCTACGAGTCCATATCATCGCGCCCCGCTTTTAGGTTCCCCAGATTCGCAGCCGTGTGGCTCTGGGTGCTTTCCGAAGACGGCTGGGTGGAGAAGAAGTTTGGAAAGCTGGAGCAGACGCAGAATGATGACCAGGGTCGGACAGTCATCTGCCATTTCCACTTATGGCCACGTAATTATGGTGCCACGCAAGAGAAGGAAGAGACCTCGGCGACAGATCCGGAGTCGAGGGAGTCGTGGACTCGGGCTATAGCGCAGGTGATGCCTCCGGCGACCTCCTGGGTACAGGAGCGTTGGGATATTCAGGACGTGCCGCATCCACCTAAGCCTGAGGTCGATCCAGAGGAGCTTTCTGGGTACGATGAAGAGTTACACGACATATGAGGATGAATCTGCAAACGCAAGGGGTTGGCTCAAAGGTGGCAGTAAGACACTTTTACCTGCCTATCAGAGGACATTGCCCCTGAGATCTCAGCTGCGGGGTTTTCAATCTCGGGTCGAGCCTTTCCATGTCTCTTCTGCATCCGATCAAGCCAATTAAAGGATTTTGAATGGAACTAATCTGTGTACTAGTTGCCTGTGGAACAGCAAGCTGCATCCTCATTTGATTCTCTATTTCAGGTCGAAGTCGGCATTGCCCTTAATACAGGAGTCAAAATATGCCTGGCTCACTTGAAGGAAGGCGACTAGACTTCCTCACAAAAAAAGACAGAAGTGGCAGACTTTGGCCTGTAACGTAGGTAGCTTTGAAAATAAGCTTGAGGCTGAAGGGTATGACTAGGCTCGGCTACGTTAAGCTGCTAAGAGCGCTGGTACGATAGATGCCCTTAGCTGCCATGAGACAAGATCGGTTCCGAATTCTCGGTCCCGAATTGAAGAGATACCATAGTATAAGACGAGTTGCGATTGGCGGCTTGAGATAAACCGGTGCTATTTGATCGGTAGGATCCGTCTTTCCGAGCAGATCCGATCTGAACTAGGGCTGGATTTAGCGTTGCTTGTGGCGACGCCATCTTGGGCAGGAGTTGAAGGATGATACGAAAGAACAATGCAGTTCCTAAGCACGGCCTCGCCATTGATACGCAATGAGCTCTTCACGACCATACACGGGGACAAGACATGCTCAAGACATACCTATAAGATACATGTTGAGGTAGTAGCCATTGGTAGTAAATGAAGTTCTAGTGCAGAAAAGGATCGCCTGGGCAAGCCGCTATCGTCATAACCATGATCCTTTGGTTGAGATTGCTGTACCAATACTAATTGAACTGACTCCGCGTTAATCCGTCGTGTAATCCTTGAGCGTACATGATCTTCAAAGCAAAAGGACTCAATGTAGGTACAGGTAGAGACGTGTATAAAAGACTGCGACTGCCCCCTCAAATCAGTGTCAAAATTCACAACTCATCGCATCACAGCTCAACAGTCTCAAACAAGAATTTCTTCATTCACACCTGAACTCAACTGCGTCTATCCACTTTTCAAACAAAATGAAGTCCTTCGGTATCATCGCTATTTCTCTTCTAAGTGTTGCCAGCGCAGCAAATGTAAAACTTTGCAAGGACCAGAACCAAGGTGGACAATGCACTACAATCAACGCTGTCGGCTGCAGTAAGTATTACACACGTTGCTTGACGTTTCAGACATATGTTTCTCAGTAACATTCCATGTAGCAAACTTCCCTGGGGCTTTCAACGATCAAGTCAGCTCTGTGGGCACTGGCGGCGCTAGGTGCACTTTCTTCGTGTAAGTGGTCTCTTTTTCTCGACCGCTCCTGACCCCGGCAAAGGACCCCTACATGCTTTGGTCTTATCGACATAATTATCCTGAGACATTTTCTAACCAAATTCCTGTCACAGTGATGGTAGCTGTGGCGGCGGCTCATGGGTCGCAAAGGGCCGACACAACACTATCCCGGCCAACTTCAACGATCGTCTTAGCTCTGTGAGCTGCTAGGGTTTTCCTTCCGATAGGGGCATATAGGCTCTGGATTTCTTGTTGCTCTACTTCTCGGTGGTTCTATCTATGCGAGGCTAGGCCAACTTCTTTTCATTCTCTATCCCTTCACTACACCGGGGTCACTAGTTCCGTAGTTCGTTGAATGCAATATGCGTTCTTTTCAAAACTCGAGAGACAGTAAATGTGGCAGTCACTTTACAAGATAATAAGCACAGTGCTAGCTCACATAGAACCGGCTGATTGTGATCTTATATGTTGAAAATACAACTCGAACATCCTGCGCTCACTAGCCTTGAAGTAGATCCCTACAGATTCACGTAGCATACGAGTGTATTAAAGTATAAAAGTTAACAGTAGTAAAAAAATTAAATATAAAGCTATAGTTGCACTTTTCTTTCTAGCTCTTTATTATCAAAGTGATTGAACTGGTAAATTGTTAAACTTTTAATAAGAGTAGGTGAGTTGGAATTAAATTAAAGAGATGTCTTGTTATTGAATTACTCTGGAATAACTTGAATTCTGTTTTTTCTTTTGAGAAAAAAAAAGATGATCTGCCCCCTCCGCCCCATGGGCTACAGTATATGAATGCCTAATCACTATTCGGCAGCTTGGAAAGGTACGACTTAGCTCGCAGGCTCGGCACCACTCGGGATCTACGAGGCTACGAATGCCGCGCGGCTGACATCGCCAATCACACAAGCGGCAGCGCGGACCGCGTTACAGGCATTGTAAGAAATGGCTGAAAAGGCGTGTGAAAGCCAAGGCGCTGATATGATTACCAAATCTAAGGTAGCAGTCGAGAATTCCAGCATCCCGGCAGATATCAGACCCAGGTACGAAGGATTACTCGCGCCACCGCCAGTGTAACGGCGGTTTTCAGCTTGCCCCTAAGCGCCTGCAGCTCAGGCAGCCATTTGTTGTAAGGTGTCAGCTCAACGGCTTATGTCACGAGGGCTTGTTACACTCTCAAAGCATTCAAGTAGTCGGAGAAATCTCGTCGAGAATCCTACTCAACCTTTCTGTTTCTACAGCTCAGAAATTAGGGGCAGAATCAAGACTCATGGTGCAATATATGTCCCTGGAGCGGCCGGCTCCGCAGAGGAGTCGATGCTCGTCATTTTGGTGGTGGCAGGAGCTGGTCAGTGTCATAGCCAGTTTCGGCTGCATCGTTGCGGTCATAATCATCCTCAGGATTGTCCAGGACAAGCCAACGGATCAGTGGAACTTCTTCGTAAGCGAATCCCGCGCTCCCCTCGCCAGTGCTTCCCGGCGCTAAGCTGTTCCATCTATCATCGTCTGACAACTCACAAATGGTCCACAGGTTAGTCTGAACGCTACTATAGCTGCCTTGATCACCGCGGCAAAGTCAACCGCGATGCTCTCGGTGGCGGCATGTATAAGCCAATGGAAATGGGCTTATTTTCGATCAAATCGCAGGCGACTAGGAGACCTCGACATAATAGAGGAAGCATCTCGAGGACCACTTGGATCCGTCCAGATGCTGACATCGGTCACCTGGGGCCTCGGGACCTTGGGTGCCATCGTCACCATCGTCGCACTAGGGATCGATACCTTCGCTCAGCAGGTCATTAGTACAGATGCTGTGACTAGGTGGACCGACGATGGGACGGCTTCGTTTGGCCTCGCGCACAGCTACAACGGAAGTGCCCGGTCACCGTTGGAAAATGCCCCCGGTGGTACTGGCAATGATTGGGAACCTGATCGTACGTCCAGAGGACAGCATCTTCCTATTTGCTTGTTTGATATCCATCATTCTAGCAGCCTTTTACTGACATTTCCCGCGCTGTGCTGTAGCTTATACTATCGATACTTCTATGCAGGGTGCTGTCTTCAAAGCTTTTTACGACCTTGAAACACCTGATTTGTTCAATTGCACATCAAATTGCACATGGGATCAGCCTCAGACATCGCTTGGATTCAGCATGGCTTGTACAAATGTCACCCAAGAAACCTACGCCACCAAAAATTGCACCCACTACACAAACGGCACCTACACATGTGACATGACTACTCCGGGAAATGTTACCTTCAGCACAGGGGAAGCTCTCACTATGTGGTCAACTGTCCTGATCATCCAAGCCAAAAGCCCTTATAACTTTAGCATCTTTAACTCGTTGCACCCCGGGCCAGTCTCGCCTACTTTCATGCGATTCGCCGTCTTCAGGCAGCCTAGCCAATACAGGACCGACAAAGAAACCGTCGAGGAAACCCTAGAGTGCGACCTGAGCTTCGCTGCCTACACGTATTCCAATGCGACCTCTGTGGGCAACGACTTTAATTTCGGAAATTTTGAAACGACGCCTCTCGAACCCGGAAGCTATATAGATGTCGGATCCGCAGGCGCACAGAGTTATATTCTTTTCAACACAAGCGGCCTGCCCGAATTCAAGGTCTCAATGTGGGACCTCGGCGCCCTGCTGTATTTCTTCCCGTCGGACCATTTCAGCGGCAAACTGGCCGTCGGTGAAAATCCGGCGGTTTACTCCGCCGGAATCACCCCCGGGGTGTGGAGCCCGGGGAGAAATGTGTCGTAAGTACCATTCTTCTCCTGCTACAGTTCCCCGATCTATGTTCTCTGGAATTTTCCAGAATGTGTCACTTTAGGACCTATAGCAGGTAGTTAACAGAGAGCAGCCAGGTGCTTGAGAAGATGGCGAGAGGCATGACGGACCAGCTTCGTTCAACCTACAATGTGAACGCGGACGGCCTTACTGCCACTTCAGTGGTACTCGTCCGGGTTCAATGGGCGTGGCTGGCTCTCCCGTTTGCTGTCGTCCTGGCAGCGGCATTGCTGTTGCTGGCTGAGATGCTGGAAAGCCGCAGGAGCCGGAATATACCTCTCTGGAAGTCGTCTACTACAGCCCTCCTCTATCACTCAGTCTCGCCAACTCGGGATATTATGAGTACTCAAATCCAAAGCCCGCGACAGCTGGAGAAGCTTGCAAAGGCCACGCGTGTGAGCTTGGGCGTTGACAGGCAATCTTATAGCGCTTATTCACCTAGCAGCCTTGCACCGATCGGCCCAGCGTGACGCACTTTGGCGATGGAGAGCAACGGTCTGAAATGATCAAGAAACTCGACAAAGTCTAAACCATGTACACACGCAGCCCACTCCCGACGGGACGGATTGGAACCAGACGCAAGGTGCTCCTTGACCCCACGCACTAAATCGTCCAGTGGAACAACCCGAGCAATGGCCTGTTCATCTGAAGAGATTCGCCTTGAGGGGGAAGCCACTGGAGCTACCAAAAAACGCTTGTCACGATAAGAAGCGGTCCTTACCTGACGACAACTCCTTAGCTCGTCAGTACCTATGAGCACGGAGATACAGCATGACAAGGTTGGACTACTCATTTGGACTTCACCTTTTCTTGGATTCGAGGCCTTCTGAGGCTTACTTGTCTCGTGCAACAGGTCTTCGGAGCATGCACTTCCCACTCCCTTGTCTTCAACAGTCTTAGCCTGGACTCGGCCAAGACCCCGCCCTGTCTTCCCCTCTCCGGACTTCATCAACCTGCAACCTGCGAGCATGGGTTGGAAAGGGCAAGTGCATTCGTCTGTCTCCCATAACAAAGAACACGGTCGTTCTCTCGCGAATGATGCGTACGGCCTCGTCAAAATTGACTCAGAGCTCGAAATGCCCTCAGTCGCAAGGGATCGACGGACGATCAATTGTACAGAGAGGCTGGAGTCTCCGATTTACTGTGTTCAGCCCTACCCCAGAAGGGGTGCCAGCTGTCAGCTGATATCGGTGGACAAATCATAATAGGGACGCTGTAGCGCTGACAGAGGTCCGAAACAATGTTCACGAGATCTAATCTGTGTGCTGTACGAGCCAAGACAAGTTTACATTTGGAAATCTTTTGTCTCACCTCGCTACCAACATCTGTGTCGTATCCGAAGGAGGGAAGCCGGCCGACAGCCAGACATGGTAAGCAGCCACTGGCGTGCGGGCTTCTGGGTAAATGTTGGACAGGCGTCCATAAGGGATGCAAAGACGTACATACTCACGTACATGTGTACGTGTCTTTGGCTGTATATATCGTGTCTGAGCCCACTTCAGGAGCCTTAGTCTGAAATCTGCCCAATAGAAACCTCAAAACTTAGAGATACACCACTCGCAACAAAATGAAGCTTCTGAACACAGCTACATGCATCGCTCTTGCTGCCTCCACAGCAAGCGCAGCCCGCCTCCCTCCCCCTCCCAGACCCATCTGCGACCTCCCTTGCCCGTCCAATGCCATGTGCATCTCAGACCCGAAACCCCGTTGTGCCGTCCCCAACGGGTAAGCAATGTGGCCCACTCGCTGTGTGTGCTCTTTTCAGTTAAGTGATGACTGACTCTTTCGTGTCTACTGCTAGATTCTGTGGTGGCATTGCGGCTTTCACTTGTGAGGCGGAGGATGAGTACTGCGTCGACGACCCGACGGACGACTGCGATCCAGGGCACGGTGGATTCGACTGTGGTGGAATCTGTGTTAAGAAAAGAAAGGAAACTTGCTCGTGAGGCTTGGAGGCACTGTTCCAATTCAGACTCTCTCAGACTAGTGGTCATGTTGCTTTAGGTATATAGCACTCCTCGTTAATCGGTCCATTATGAAATATTTTATTGCTTCTCTGTATGCTATACCGAAATTCGATAGCATCTGAATACTGCCAAAGCAGAATCTACAGTCCGAAGACCACGAAGAGGCCCAAGGACAGCCCGGCCACCATATATGCCATGCCACTGCTCGAGTCTCCGAAGAAGCTCCTTCGACTTATTGATGACCATGAAGCGGAAGCTAGAAAGGTAACACGCTGTCAGCATCCCACCAAAACCTTGGCACTATGGCAACTTCGCAGTGGAAGAAATCGCCGGGAAAAGATTTGGTACTTACTTGACCCCGACTTCGCCCTCGACTGCTCCCCAACACCGCTAGAGGCGTCCCCAAACCCATACCAAGCCGTGCCGAACCCAAGCTGAGACGCGTCCGGCTGCGTAGCATTCGCATACATCGGGAACGCCGTGGTGCTGCCCAAATTCTCCACACGTCCCAGCAGCACTTCGACCTGTCGGAACGCCACACCAGCCTGCCACGTCGGGACCATGTGGCCGGTGAGGTCGATAAGCGCCCACGTCAACCCCCTCTCACTATGCCACGTGCCCAGGACGCCCTGGCCGCTGGACCCCGCGACATCCGGGTTGGGGTGGTGCGGCGCGAAAAGCGGCTCGCGCGGCTCGGACTGGAACCCCATCTGCCCGCCCCACGTCATGTTCTGGATGCCCAGCAGCGTGCCGTTGGCGAGGAGGACCATGTCCATGGTGCCGTGGGCGATCTGGACGTTCTTGGTGCGGTCGATGACGTTGGGGATGGCGCGGTACGACGACGGGTCCGAGCTGTCGCCGCCCGCGAAGACGGACTGCTCGGCGCAGATGGCCCAGTTCACGTCCAGGGGCGCGTGGATCGCCTGCTTGACGTCTGTCCGGTTGAAGTAGATCTGGCGGCCTGGCGCTGTGTACATCACCGAGGTGGGGAATCCCAGGACGTCGTCTGGGACTGGTAGGATTTGCCCGACTTGGTAGATGTTGAAGCCTGGGTTGATCTCGAAAATGGAATTGAAAGCAAGGTCAAAGACATCACAGCCATCTTTATAGTTGGTGCAGTCCGCATTAATTCCCGGCTGTTGGCAGATATCGGGTTGCTGTCCTGATGGGGGAAATGTCAAGTACTTGTCAGTGAACTCATCGTAACCACAGTCTCTGGACGCATTCGCTATGCTAGTAGCAGTAGAGTCGTTGAATGGCATGACCTGCACATCAAGATTTGGTTAGCAAGTGTATGGAGCCTCAGAAACCATAATTTCGATTGTAAGACGCATGAATTGTCCAAATGAGAATATAGCAGAATAAATCCACAAGTCGATCCCGGGCAGAACGGTTCGTCCAGTGAGGAAGAACAATCAGTGACTTACGTTTCTCCAGTAATCAACGAAGTAGTTTGTGGGCGCGATGCCCGCAGATCCGCCAGTGATCACTGGGTCGTAGATCAGCATGCCATTGACGTTGAAGTAGGTCGTGTCATTTGCGTCGAGCATGTTGCTGCTAATGAAGGGGCAGTATGCTCCGGCATATCTATAGATAAGTCAGAAGGTGTAAGACTGGATTGCACGCTTCAAGGCCTTCTGGAGTAAGCCATCTGAATGGAGTTAATGCGGGCAACTCACGACTCGCCAGTGACATAAATCTTGTAGCCCTGCAAACCAAAGGCATCCACGAAATTCCGCCAGAAGCCCATGAACTGCTGCGCAACATCGTCCTCGTTCGTAGCCGTCACCGTGCCGGTCGAAAAGCCCGTGCCGATGGGCTGCTCAACCCAGACGACGTTGGTGAGCTGGTGCCACGACCAAGGGTTGGCGTTGGGCTTGAACGTGCCGCTCTGCCACTGGAAGGGCCCGTTCTCCTGGATCATGCCGCTCAAGGACGAACAGCCGGGGCCTCCGTTGAGCCAGATGATAATCTCCTTGGGCTGGTCTGCCGCGGCGGTGGGGAAGAACCAGAAGAACATCTGGCCGTCGGTGCTGTTCCCGACGGTGCCTACGGGCAGGGTGCCGGCGTAGGACTCGCCCACGTCGAAGTCGACATCCGGAATGCCGGTGCCATTAACGGCGAATTCTGTGTGCGCGGTCAGCAGTGGTACGAGACAGAAGCTGATCGGTGTAGAGACGGGCTTGAGATACGCGCACGAGGACAACCAGCCCGGGAAGCTGTCCCGGGATGGTTGACGTGCGGATCTTGGCGATAGTACTCACTCGTGGTGTTGGCATTGAGAAAAGGCGATGTGGGAGCCTGCCGCCTCACTAAAGGCGGCGGTACTTCAGACGACCGCTTCTGGCTCTGCGGCGGGTACCTGAGTAGAGGATTGAATGTTTCGAAGGAGGTGGCGGCTAGCGCCGCGGGGGCAAAGAGACAAGCCGCGATTGCAGAGCCAAGCTTCATCTTGGCAGGGCACTTTGCAGATTAAGCGACGTGCGGCGGGGTATCAGTATCTCTGACAGCTTCCACTGCTCGTGCCTGCAGAGGTACGGAGCTGCCTGAACTTTGCAAATGGCAGCCTCCAGGGTACGATCAGCTGTTGGGAATTTCAAATGTTGTCTGACTGAACGAGGCTCCAGCTTCAGGATGAGTGGACGTTGGGATTGATGCAAAGAAAACGTGAGCCACGTCCTGATACACTCTACGTAATGGCAGGGGCGGGCACGATGAGAATCAAATACAGACGAACCCAAAGCTCTGGCACAGGGAACCATACCATCCCGTGCTGCTTCCGAGCCCTCCGCATGAAACCAACCACATGCGGGCAGGGATCGGTGCGCGGCGGCAGCTTTTTCTCCTCACACCGGCTGACGGGTCGCCGCCGTTTCCCCCACTGATGATTGCAGATCCGTTCCAGTTTCAAGGTGTTTACGTGAGATCAGGATCGAGTAACCTCGACGCCCAACGGTTGAACGCCTAGTGCACGTAAGGGCTTAGCCGGAGAGGGGAGGAGGTTAGGAGTCGTGACGCAGTTGAGGAGGACCATCCTCTATCATCAACTAGGCACCGATGCTCCACGACCCGCTAAAGGTCACCTATGATGGAGCATAATTGGTCGCTAGGCCAAGTTACATGCTCCTTTGGGCAGGAGGATCCCGTCCAGTCCAAGTTACAGTTGGGTTTTGGGACAATGACGTGCCCACCTTTCACAGTCACTTTGGTGGCAGGTTGAGTGATTGACTCGCGACCAGGAGCCCCGTGCGAGCTTATTCCAACAACATTCAATAGTCAAGATAATCGGCTCTCTCTCCATGTCGAATATTGATCATAGCCATTGCCGGCGGGTAGGATCGGGTGTGTACGAGCATGCCTCGAACATGCCCACTCGCATCGGCTTCTAGCCGAGACTTTCCGTGGAGATCCCTGGCATTACAGCACGCATGTGTGCATCCGCAGCTCTGCTCATGCGCCATGCGGTAGCACCTGAGAAGCAGGCTGCTTGAAACGCGGGCCCCTGCTCGATGCAAACCACGCAAACAAAGCGAAACTGCATGTGCATGCAGATGGCAATTTCTCATGAGAATTGTTCTGCCGGGTTGCGTAGAATGTTCGGGAACAATTCCATGGAATGCAGCGCACATGGAATTCCATATCAAATGAGGAGAATGAGACATCCCCAGGTGCCGGTGCGGGATGGTGCATGATCTGATTTGCGATGTTCCACTCAGTGGTTTTGTCGCTGTGGCAAGATGGTATAGCAATGCCCAGCTTTACCTCGCATGGTGGACCACTGAGGAACCGGTCAATATCTGTTCTAAGCTCTCACTACGTGAGACAAACACAAACTTCGGGAGTGTGGTTTTCAAGCTCAAGTCAAGCCTTTGGTTAAAAGCATAATAAAATTCATCAAAAGCTTTTTTTCTCAGAGCGCCAAACATCTCACCATGCAGCTTTAAGCTCGGGATTCGAGCTATTTTTAAACTTGAAGTCTGAAGAGTAAAATTATCGATTCTTATATTTCGTGAAAGCTTGAATCAAAGCCTTTGTTCTGTGTAATTACGTATGATATTCGAAACACGACCATTGCCTGTGAGAGTCTGTCTACCTACTTCCAATGGTCCCATGTACCAGAGATTTCTGTGAGCTCAGACACCAACACTAGATGTGCCCACTACGATGTGCATTGATTTTGCTTAGTAGCATGCGTAGTTATGGCTGCCATGTGTATGACAACTTTACCAATTCATCAAAGTGCAATATATCGTTACCCACTCATAGATGAAGGTATTTCAATTGATAGCATTGCCTCATACTAAGCACAAAAGCAAGTTGCCTTGCAATACTTAGTCTCATAATGAACATCTCTTGACTCGTAAATCTTTCACTCTTAAGCTTTGGCTTACACATGCTCAGGTTAGTCATAATCAGCACTCATCGCGCGAGATGCGGCTCACCTAATCCGCTCAGTGCCTGCAGCGAATGAAAGCAGTCTGCCAACGTCTTATACGACTACATGATACGCCTTGCTGACTGTGAGGAGATACACGCCGTGTAGGTGGGTCTCATGTCCAGTGCTACCTTTCGTTGTGCCTTTCATGTACGCTCGGACTCGCGAAGTGAGGAGGTCTTGCATGAGATTTCACGTATGTCCAAATAGGAACCTTGGAAGTCAAGCCTCTGCTGTTGGCCACAAGGTCGGATTGTGGTGCTGCGCACCAGACTCTCCATAACGAGAACAGGTGAATTTGTTGACCGCGACATCTATCAGGAGTCCATGGGCGCTCGTTATGCTCACAAAGTTGATTCAATTGTAGAGAGTCTTGCCCTGCACTTGTCGTCCGCTTTTGTATACTGGTTTTGAAATTGTGAAGCCAAAGAAGAGGCATGAGATACTTGCATAGGTGAATGAATGTGTACATGCTACTTACGCTGGAAATTATCGAACTCGGTTCGGTCGGCAGCTAGATAATTATTAAGTTGCGGAGCCGCCCGTGTCAGACGGGAACATGGTTGTCCCCATTACAACGCGGACGGAGCCGAACCCCGAGAACCTGGAGGAGAGCCTCAGGGCAGAAACAATACGTACACTGGGTATTTTGAGGCCTCGGGAGCACAAAGCTGCGGCTCCGGGCGCCTTATAGGTCCCGAGGATCAGGCATGTTGCGGTGAGAGAAACCTTGAATAGCACACGAGCACAACTTGAACACGAGATGGGATTGTAAACAAAGCGCACGGACCCCGTATTCAGAGAACCACAGTAAATGTCAGGAATAACGTGTTGCAGGCGATTGGATACGTAAGTACTGGGCTTTGTGGGATCGAGCTCCACGCACATGACTGAAAACTCATGTGGATTTAAAGTTCCGCGCCAATTTGGTTCTGGAAAAGGAGGGTTCCATGGCTGTGGGTATTCACGTTTTCTAATCTTGTGCATTAGCGAGGGCTCCAAAACATCCTGAGCCCGTTTATATATGCCGCCCTATATATCCCGAGATCAACTAAA
Source organism: Diaporthe sp. HANT25 (assembly GCA_013435955.1). Taxonomy (NCBI): domain Eukaryota; kingdom Fungi; phylum Ascomycota; class Sordariomycetes; order Diaporthales; family Diaporthaceae; genus Diaporthe; species Diaporthe sp. HANT25. Next base: position 1,408,124 of record JACBFG010000015.1, on the reverse strand, counting down.
TCTCCCACGGTGGGAGGTGGGTCCTGATGTATCAAGTTTCCTTACCGCTTGAGCTGAGGGCCCCACTGCGCGGCCTCCAGCCCCCCCTATCACAGTGACCCTGGATAATACAATGCGACGATATGATATGATATACCCAGGTGTACTGGGGTCTGGCACGTGTTGTAATCTTCAACATCTAGATTATCATTTAACCCTCCGAGCGGCCATCCCTGTGGCGGTGCGCCAGTGTGCGCCCGGTCTCCCCGTTGGCGATCCCACCTGCCCGTGCCTGGATCTCCATATGCACATGGGACAACTGCCGGGAGGGCCCCCGGACCAATCCGTACCAGACGGCCAGACGGCACGCCGAAGATCAATTTCTTTTGAGGCTCCGTGCGCGACTGGGCATGGGCCTCGTCGTGGCGCCCACGAACCCCCGGCGAGGCCATCACGAGCAAGACCACACACCGGGCCAGACCCACCCTGACATTGTCGCCCATGAAAGTTGGCAGCTTTGCTCCCTTCTCATGTTAATATAGGGTGACCTGGCGTCAGGATGGCTGTCCCGGGCGCAGGGAACGAGAGATTACTGGTCGGTCTTCGCGTCGCGTTACCATTGATGCTGCGGTTACCAGGACATCAATAAAGCGTATCTCCCAGGCTCCAGGTAGCACCCTCGCAGGGGACCGTCAGATGTCAGCAATGCAGCAGCAAATTTGAAATATCTGCTTTTGTCTTATCGGGCAGCATTGCAGCGGAACGTTCCTTAGTAACTGGCGTCATCTCACTTTCTTTATCCGGGTCCTCTCGTCCCCATCTCTTCTCTGCGCGCCTGGGAATTTCCCACACCTTAGCGTCGTATCTTCTCTCATTTGTTTTCATAGTAACGAACGACCAAGATCATCATGATGTCTCCTTTAGAGTTCCACGATCTGGCAGCTGCCGGCGTCTTTCCTTTGCTTGTTCTGTTCGCTTCCGCCGGCGTCCTCGCGATCGTCGTTTATCGGCTTCATTTCCACCCGCTCGCAAGATACCCCGGCCCATTTTGGGCCCGCATCACATCATTTCCTTCGTACTGGCATACACTCAGACAGGATCGACACATTTGGCTCTGGCGTCTCCAAGAGGAGTACGGTAAGTGCCGATGGGGACCCCGCCTTACGACCTCCTCCCCAAGGACGTGGTTGCTGACGCGAACCTTCAGGACCGACATTTCGATACCGGCCGGACAGCATCCTCATCAACACGCCGTCGGCATACACCCAGATCTTCGGGCCCAAGGGTAATGTGAAGAAGGGGTTGTACTATCAGGTGTGGCCTCGCCAGGCAGAGGCCGTCACGACATGGAACAGTATCGACTTCGCCATCCACAGCCACAAGCGGCGCGTGCTCAACCATGCCTTCTCTTCGAAGGCCCTCCGCTCCGCCGAGCCATTCGTGCTCTCCAATGCGGACAGGTGGTGCGAGCTGCTCGACCAGGAGGTCAGCGCAGGTGGCGAATGGTCGGGGTCGTGCAACATGACCGACTGGGTCAACTACCTCGTCTTTGACATCCTGGGCGACCTGTGCTTCGGCAAATCTTTCAACATGAAGGAGCCGGACGGGCCAATGAAAGAGGCCCCGCACCTGATGGCGGACATGCTGACGCTGTTGAATCCGGTACGTCACGTCGTGCTCACGCGCTTCCCTAATTTGGCAGTCGAGATGTGACGGTGGGTGGAGACTGACCAATCCCAGATTGCCTTCGCGCCCTTTACCGCACTATGGGTCTGGCTGAAGCCAAGAGGCCTGGACTCGCTCCTCGCCGTCGCAACACCTCCCCCTGTTAAGAGATGGGGCGATTTCGTGACCAAGTGTCTGTCGGACCGCACAACGGCGGAACATGAGGCGCAGAAACGATTGGCGAGTGACCCGGACTACGAAGTGAGGAAGGACTTCTTCCACTATCTGTTCCACGCGCAGGACCCGCAGACGGGGAGAGGATTCCCTATGGAGGAACTGTGGGGCGAGGCAGAGTCCCTGATCATCGCCGGCTCGGACACGACATCCATCGTGCTCACAGCGATGTTCTTTTACCTGTCGCGGAAGCCAGACGTTCAGGTTAGTGCATACTGCGGGGGAAGTTATGGTTTGCTTCAAGGACCACTTAACTAACGTAAATAACAAAAAACAGGCCAAGCTCGCCGAGGAGATCCTATCCACATTCCACAGCTTCGACGACATAGCAGGAGGCCCAAGTCTCCACGGATGCAAGTATCTCAAGGCCTTCATCCAGGAATCCCTGCGCATGGCGCCTCCCGTCGGTGCCGAGCTGGACCGCGAGGTCCTCAAGGGCGGCACGGTCGTGGACGGCGAGTTCATCCCCGAGGGCGTCAACGTCAGCGTGGGCCACTACTGCCTGAGCTACAACAAGGAAATCTTCCCAGAGCCGCTGGAGTTCCGACCGGAGCGGTGGATCGTGGGGGAGAAGGCGTCGTCGGCCGAGAGCGTGGCCCTGGCCGAGAGCGCGTTCTGCGCCTTCTCCACGGGGTCTAGAGGGTGCCCGGGAAAGAACCTGGCGTGGCTCGAGATGATGATCGTCATGGCAAAGATCATCCACAAGTTCGAGGTGAGGAGGGATTTTGCGGACAACCTGGGTGGTGGTAGCCCCGAGGGGCGGGTGGGCCGTCGTAATGTGGATCAGTACCAGACGTACGATGCGTTTGTGTCGCTGAGGCAGGGCCCGATGGTGCAGTTCAAGCGAAGGCAGCGGGTATGAAATTGTTGACTGGATCTGCTTGTTGGCGTTTGGGGCTGGATGGGGTGAATGGGATACGGTGGGGGTCTGACAAGAGGCACCCTTAATGACATAAACCATAGCGAATGGCCCATGAAGCCGCCCGACAAATCAGTATGAATCACCCATATGGGCTATCAGTTTTAGTAGCAAGATCAGGGAAGTCGGGGCCGTGTGGTGTAATGGTAGCATCTGTTGTTCAGGCGTGCTCTGCCAGCCGTTGAGGCAGGCATTGAAGGCGCTTGATAACACATCACAGTAGTCACCGATGTGTGCGACAGGACCCGGGTTCAACCCCCGGTGCGGCCTCGTCTTCCCTTTTGCTGCTTTTTTTTATATAAAGAAATAGGATATTCGCACCTGCAAAAGCGGAGGTCCATGGCTGATTTTCTCATACACCACACACACACACACACACACACACACTTGGCCACACACACCCAACACCAGACCCGATTCCCAAAAACCTAATACCCATAGAGGCTTGTAAATTAGTGAATTACTCATGGGTTCAAGTCCCGAAGTCTCTCTGACATGGATAAGCTCTAGTAATGTACTGATGTACTCTTCGCTTTTGTGAATTAAAATTCCGCTCTCTTTGCAAGTTGAATGCTGGATTGATTTGGGCTAATGTGATGTAATTTCTAGCTCTTGGAAGGTATGTCAAGTTGGACGACTGTCCGTTTCGAAGTTGAGGCGTATGATGGAATGATGGTTGAGAACTCCTTTTGGTGTCCTTTCTTCTCTTCTTTTCCTTTTATATTCTTTCTTCCGGCTTTTCCTCATTCGACTCCTGCCTCAAATTTTCACTAACCACCTGGTGCCATTGATTTAATTATAGCGAGTGTACGTGCTCAGGTGTTTGAGTCAAAAATTGACTGCACCTGTGTGTTCTGACACCACAGTGTAATACTAACTGGAGCCCATGTCTCCAACTCGGCCGCACCATCAGGATCGAGAAACATGAATTTCCAGAATACATGATTGCGTCCCACCTCACCAGATCCAGCGCACCCACTCTACGTCTAAGCAGACAAGACGGGCACGAGTCGCACCACAAAATAGAATACCACATACACTGCTGTAAGTCCGCGATTCCCCGTTGCCGGAAAGCCCCAGTAGGTGCCGCTGACGGCAGCTAAGATCCAATCGGTGTATCTAGGGAGTCGTGTGAAAATCAGCCTCACTCTCTTACCGTCTACAGAGCCCAAGTTTATATCCTTGTGCGGATGCAGTACCACAGGGTAAAAATATACTTACAAGGTCGCAAACAGTCCAAAAGTCGCCCCCGCAACTAGAATAAACTGCTTGACAGAGTTTAAGACGTCCCGGTAGTGGTACAAATCTGGACCCTTGCCCGATTCGTCCTCGCCAGCTGGGGCAATCAGGCCCTGGGCCTCAGAATCCCGCGCTCGGCCAGCCGGGGACGGAGAACCGCGCGGAGCGTCTTCAAGCCCAACGTGTCGGCCAGATCTACAGCGGCCCTGCTGACGAGGGCCAGGGCTTGGTGACTGCTCGGCTCCGTCCTCGCCGTTGGGCGTATCTCGAGGGCGATTGGCAGCCCTCCCTCGGGGCTGCTGAGATTCCAGCCTCTCCTCCACCTTGCGGACCTCCCACTCCGTTCTCCTTTGTCCGCGCTGTCGCACCTCAAGCCATGTGATGCCGATTCCGAGAGAGATTCCTATGAATGCTGCAATGCACAGGGATATGATCATTATCGATGTTTTGTTCTTGGCGACTGCATCGTCGTTGTCCTTCAGGAGCATGATAATGCCCGTGAATTCGAGAATGGACCCGACGACCTCTATCGCGAGCCACCGGAGAGCGTTATGGTGCGTCATCCGTAGTTGTGCTTGATGATCATCATCATCATCCTCCAACTTCACTCTGCCACGGATGTTCCAGGCAATGCGAAGTCCTACGGCAGTGGAGGCAAACGTCATGAGGACCTTGGAGACGGCGATGAGCATATAGTACCTGGCCCCAGAGCACCTATACATTGTAATCGTGGTGAAAACACAGGAAATGACAAGGCCGATTATTCCGAATGCCATATCACACCCTGAGTGCTCCAGTGGCTTGCTGTATCTCCAGGGGCACCTGTTGAAGGACGAGAGCACAATGCCATAGAACATGGCTAAGTGGGCTGTGAAGCCTAGAGCACCGTAGGGGAAGGCGTAACATGTCATCTGCGTCGAGAAATCATCGCTTCTCGAGGCCGTGCTATTCGAGATCCAGTTCCATAGGATATGGCCTAGCGAGGAGCTGTCGGGGGCGTTGGTCGCACTCATGGTTTGGAGCGTCGTCGAGCTCAGTGGGCGGTAGGTAGATTGCAAATAGGGCCTGTCCTGTCGTCCGCGTTCTGCTCGGCCATCGACAAACACCTTTTCTGGACGCCATGATGCTCGACTTTATAAACAAGAAATCCTACTTGTCTGGGAAGCTTAGGCGTTGTTCGAAGGCTTCGGCTGTGTTCTCGCCCTCGCTCGAAGACAATGATGAGCTTGCTTCAGGCATTGTCTCCAGCTTCAGTTTCATGATCCAGACCAACCCTCAGACGCATCAATGGTATTGACGGGTGGGCTGAGCGTTTCAACACTTCGTGGAGACATCTTGATATAGATACGCTTTGTCCTTCAATGTTGTTGGTTGGCATGTCGCAAGCTGGCTGCGTTAGGTGCAATAATGGGATTGTAGTCTCGTGAATAGCAGTGGATGCCGTAGATAATGAATACCTATTCTCGCATAACGAATCCAATCATGTCGTGGACCTCTCCAACTCGTTGAAAAGAGAAGACCTCAACGTTGATGGTGACTGGCAGGGAGATGTCAAGCTGCCGTCGGGGTGCAGGGGCTGGAGTTACTGGGATACCTGATTTCACACAAAAGCCTAGCAGCAAGCTCAAGTACCCCACTATTTCGCTTTCCAACCAGCTGCAGAGACTAAATGACGACGTGCCGTCATGGCCGATTTCTAGTCGCGAGAACTTTCGGGTATCTTAGGAGTCATGTCAATCTCTCGGTACCCCTCTTTAGCCCCTGCCTCCAGACATGTCACGATGAGAAAACCGATACTTCAGGATAGGTAGCGAGGGTAGATCTGTCAGATCTACGGGATCCTTCAATTGCCGCCTCAAACATCCAGCGCACCGCTTGTGCCATGGTGCAGCCGTCTCGTGGCGGGCGTCACGAAACGTTGGACCAGCGCAGCAACGAGACGGCGCCCGTACAGCTGCGACCGATTGCTCCAAGTCGACAGGGCCCAGACGATGCGTCGAGACACGGTGAAGCACCGACTTCTTCTTCAGACAACGACATCCCCGAGTCGTATCGCAACCTCGACGAGATCGCCGCCAAAGGGCCTATCGAGAACCTAGAAGAACGACGTCGACACAATTACGAGACTTTAGAAGATGCTCGGAGCCATGACCTCGAGGATACAACGGAGCGTTTTGGAGGCGCGTCCGGCGACGGTGGCTCGCCAACGGTCGCGCAGGGTCGGGACAAGCCAGCCCATGGTGTGCAGGTCTCGTCCCTCGCGACACAGATCTACACCGTCTCGTACCTGATACTGTTCTCCTTCCTCGGCACCCTGGCGCGGCTGGGCCTCCAATGGCTGACCAACTACGCCGGCGCGCCCGTCTTCCCATCGGTCTGGTTCAACTTCGGGGGTAGCCTGGTCATGGGGTTCCTCGCCGAGGACAGGATGATCTTCCGCCATGAGTGGGGGGCGCCGACCTACGAGCGCCAGATCCAGAAGGCCAAGCAGGACGAGGAGTCCGGCGGCAGTGGCTCGGGCTCCGGGTCCAGTGAGCCAGCCGTCGACCTTGCCGCTGCGAAGAAGGCTCACCTGGCTACCAAGAAGACCATTCCGCTTTATATCGGCCTCGCCACGGGATTCTGCGGGTCCTTCACGTCCTACTCGTCTTTCATGCGCGACATGTTCCTCGCCGTGTCGAACGATCTGACCTACGGCAGCAGCACGACCACCACACCGCGAAACGGCGGCTACTCTTTCATGGCCTTGCTCGGAGTGATCATCATCACCGTCACGGCGTCTCTGTCAGGACTCTTCGTCGGCGCCCACCTCGCCATTGCCCTGGAGCCCGTCACGCCCTCCCTGCCATTCCTCGTCACCCGCAGAGTCGCCGACCGCCTCGCCGTCTTCCTGGCCTGGGGTTGCTGGGTAGGAGCCGTCGTACTCGCAGCCATCCCGCCCGCGGACCACTGGCGCGGCGTGGCTGTCTTCTCCCTCGTCTTCGCGCCCCTGGGCGCTCTCGCGCGCTTCTACGTCTCGCTGTGGCTCAACGGGCTGCGGCCCGCGTTCCCGCTGGGGACATTCGTGGCGAACATGTTCGGCACGGCGGCTCTGGGCATGTCGTGGGATCTGCAGCGTGTCCCGCTTGGCGGCGTGGTCGGGTGCCAGGTCCTCCAGGGCGTGGAGGATGGGTTCTGCGGGTGCCTGACCACCGTGTCGACGTGGGTCGCCGAGCTTGCTGGGCTGAGGCGGAGGCACGCTTGGGTCTACGGCGGCGCGAGTGTGGTGGCAGGCTTTGCGATTATGGTTGCGGTCATGGGAGGACTGAGATGGAGTGATGGGTTCGCGGCTTTGAAGTGCGTACATTAGAATTACATAAAGCGAATACCCTTTCCAGCCTTCTAGATGACATTTTGTCTATACACTACTTATTATATTTTCTGTATATCACTTCAATATCAACACATAAGCGCGCAGACTTGATAATCTCTTTTGGAATGAAGGAAATGATATTATGGTAATGCCGTCCTAGCTTCTTGGGGACTGCATCTGTCTGAATTGGTAGGACTGATTTATCGGGAAGCAAAACTGTGCGTCAGGGGCCCTTGAAACAAATCTCTCGCACTCCCGAAGACCTGAAGATTTGATGCGTTGTTTGACTAAAGATCGAAGAAGCGTGGTTCAAAGCCAGATATTCAGAGCAGTATAGACTGACCATCATGTGTCCCGGCTGCATTGATCAGGTGGCCTCCACACATCCATGCTTCGCCTGCAGGCTGCATGTGCAAAGATATCCTAGCCACTCACAGAGGTGACTGAGGTGCAGCCCATGCCACAGAATCTCCAACGCAGGCTGGCTGCACTCAGATACGTCTCGGGGCTCAGCACTTGACCGACGCCTGCTGGCTTTTGCAACTTGACATGTATAATAAATCGCCATGGAACTCCCAGTACATCCTACCCAATTGAACCCGCCGATCTCGATCTAGCCCTGGTATAAGCACTCAAATCTGATGGCTGTGCCAAACCACGAGCACGTCCGGTTCGACTCAGCCACATGCAGTGCTGTGCGAACCAACGCTCCGGAGTCCCAATCAAGTAATGGCCCACATCAGCTTTAGGCACCTCGTCGGGCTGACATGCACGATCAAAAGAACCAAACCTGGGAAATAGCGTCTTGTCTGTGGCACCGTGAAAACATGAGGCCTCTGGAAGCTCTCTAAATTGGAGGGATGCCTCCGTCAGTGGGTAGTCGAGGTTTCCTCCAGAGCTTGGTCCTTCGATTCCACGTCGATCCCAGGAGATACGATGGCCAGATATAGATATGCGCCTTTGATTGATGCTGGCGAGATCAGGGTCCTCATACTTGAGCCCTCTCGCGACGAGACAGCGCCATTGCGTGGATCCTTAAAACTTTTTCGATTGGAAACTGACGCATCTCCATCCTTCAATCCGGAAATCCCAAACACCACCAATCTTGACAGAATAGCATTAGAAAAGTCAAGGTTCGTCTGGAAAACTCATTTTCAGGGCATCCCACACTCGCTGGCGATTTGGAAGGATTAACGGCCTGTTAGGTGGCTTACACTGGGAGAGCGGCCGTCCATCTCGCCTCACTGCGAACGGAGAGTCTGTGAAACTGACACTTACGATGCACTATCCTATACCTGGGGAAGCCAAGAGAAGCCGCACAAGTTGTGGATTGGCAACAGCAGTCTTGCGATCGGCGAAAACCTCAGAGCAGCACTGTTGACGCTGAGACATGCGGCCTCGACCAGAACGATATGGGTGGACGCCATCTGCATCAACCAGGACGACATCAAGGAGCGTAATCATCAAGTACATATCATGAAAAAGATCTACTCAAAGGCCGAATCAGTCATTGTGTGGCTGGGGCCGGAGAGCAAGGCGTCTCGGGCAGCCATGGATCTCATCGTTGAATGCAACCAATCTGGTAGTGAGGATCTCTTAGATTACGAAGAAGATTCTCTGAGGGGACTATCCGACATCTTTCTGCGAAGTTGGTGGAAACGCATTTGGATTGTCCAGGAGGTTGTCGCGGCGCTTGATTTGGTGATATATTGCGGTCAGCGTAGGCTACCCTGGCATTTCGTCGCTAATGTCTGTCGTGAGATCAGGCGGAAAGAGTTCTCTCCAGGTGATAAGGCACAAATCCTGAGGAGCAGTGGCTATCAGAACTTCACCGCACTGAATAACTTTCGGAGGGGACGTATGAGCCTTACCAAATGCCTCCAGTGCACCAAAGACTACGAAGCGACCGACATGCGGGACAAGCTCTACGCACTGATAGGAGTGGCATCCGATATCTTTCCGGAAGACATTGTGCCAGACTACACCAAGTCGACCAAGACCGTCTTCCTTGACCTGGTCCGTTTTCTCGTGACAAGACGTCGCAGCCTGGACATCATCTCTTCCGGCCGACATCTTCGGTCGACGTCAACCACACCGGCAGGCTCGCAGCTACGGCCTGGCGGCAAGATCCCATCTTGGCTGCCAGACTGGCACGTATCGCAAGGCCTGAAACCTTTAGATAGCGGCGGTATGGACAGGGCATCTTATTGTGCTAGCCGTGGTGCAAATGCCGTTGTGAGGATGGACGCTTTCCCCAAAACGCTCAAGGTCGAGGGTGTCGTTGTTGACAAAATTAACTTCTTCGGCGCGGCCATTACTTCCTCCGCCCAAGACAGCCTCCCAACCCTCCGACGCTGGCAGTACATTGCGAGTCTGCAACGCCTCCATTTGATCTCCGGGGACAAATTCGGGGTAGCGACGCCACCAGACTTCTGGACGACGATTGTGGCAGGAAAGAGTTACAGGGCCTCAAGGGAGAAAAAGAGATCCACAACGGAAGAAGCAGAAGCGCTTGAGTCCGCAACTAAATCATTTGTTGCTGGGAATCTCCGCCCAGAGATGTGGGAATCGCAATATGTTGCTGATGCTGTAACGAGGGCGGTCATGGGACGACGTTTCTTCATCACAACAAGGAAGAGAATGGGTTTGGGGGTCCCTGAGATTCAATTGAATGATAGGGTGGTGGTGCTGAAAGGTTGTTCGGTGCCTCTGATACTGAGGGATATGGGCAAACACATGGTAATAGTCGGCGAATCGTATGTGTCTGGCATCATGAATGGAGAGGTCATCGAAGGTCTTGCTGCGGGGAAGTACAAGACGAGAATGATTCGGCTGAAGTAACAGAGGGTGACTAGACAGGTGTCGAATGAGTGATAATTCAAATCATTAATGCGTCAAGATGATACCGTATTGGACTGTGATGCTGACATGGCCAACGCAAAGTTGGAGTTGTACATGCTTCATGGAAGAAAGAGAGAAAGAGAGTTGAGTCCTATTTCCCCCAAGAAACAGCAAGTGCTATCCCTGGAAACTCTAGGCAAGTGCGTCGGGCCGCCAGACCCACTGAGGGGCCGTGAGTGTCGCAGCAAGGGTCATCCCCATCGCCCCCAGCTTGACAGCTCGACGGAGACGGAAGGAGCAAAGGGCCCAGATGGTCCAGGCTCCAAGATTCATCTGAAAAGTCAATCAACCGATCGATCAAGCATTCAATCAATCGAACCTGATTTTTTTCTGCAGGGCTTTCAGCCTCATCAGCTCGCACCCAAGCACCATCTGTATGCATCTGTAAGACAGCTGCCATCCCGTCTCAGAAGGGGAAAAGAAAAGAAAAAACCCTTCAGCCGTCGGAGCCGAGACCAGCCTTGACCATAGCGGACGAAAACCTCCCAACACGAGCTTGAAGCCTTCCACCTTGTCATACCGAACGATGCAGGACTCAGATCGAAGGCCATGGGGGACTGCGTGGTTTCTGCCAAGTGATAGGCCCGCCGCCCAGGCACGACGGGAACACCAAGGCACAGCACCTCCCCGGGCCTGTGAGTCTCAGAGAGGCCGTGGGCTCGCCCGTCGCTCCCGCAGTCCTTTCATCTCGCAGGTGCGCCAGCTTGTGAAGCTCCTGGCCGAATCATCGGGGTCTTGGGCCCCAACGATGCTGCATGCGCCGCGCCCAGCGACAAACGAGATGCACAAACATTGATCATCCAACCAACCAGGAGCGGAATGATTTGAGAGTGGCCCTCGGTTCCAGATGCCTGAATGATGAGATCAGCTATGTCGTCGTATCCTCCCGCTCGCACTCTCACTCACAGCCCTGAAGGGACGTGGGGGCACTCCCGTCGCATCAGCAAATTGTGCGGCACAGTCGAGTGCAGATAGCCGGCAATCATGCCCGAGGCGAAGCTGATAGAGACATGCAGCCCGAGCTGCAGGTTCGACGCCCACCTGGGCAGCCGATCTCGTGGTGGGGTGTTCCATCACCACCACGTCCTTGCTGACATGTGTGTGTAACAGTAGCGACGCAACCCCTCTACCTGCAACACACGCAACAAGAAGGGACGAGATTGGGCTGACAGCGCCCCATCCGACCAGGCCTGCGCAACCTCGTCTTGTGCTCCCATGTCACCACCAAAAGTCCCCATTTTCCGCAGCACTTGTCCCAACTCGTCTTAACCGGGGGGTAGGCCATCTATGCCGTGTTTTGCGGGGGAGCCCGGAACCACCCTCACCCTCGCCCTCTCTCTGCCTCTCCCTGCCTGATTCGAGACCGTAGGCTACTGCCAACTCGACTCCCGGCCATATCCGCCTTGACTGACAATACTACGTCGACATCGACTCGACTCGACTTGGACTTCTACTACACCCTGTATTGTTTCTGCGGACCTGGAGCGAGTACTGCTGAATAACAACGCGTGCCGATGCTATCTACATTGCAAGCCCGATCCAGCTTACATGGGGTCAAGCTGCAATTCTACTATACTTTGAGCCAGAATCCTCCCGCATCCTGCAATCTTGGCCGGCCAGCCAGCAAAGCCAGCAGTCCCGAGCTGATATCCCGCGGCAAGGTGCAAGCAGCAGGCAATCAGCAACCTGCACTGACGGAGCCCCCCAGCATCGATTGCTTGCACCCGATGAGCACAACTTGAACTGCCTGTTCTCCCCCGGCCCTGCCTGTCCAACCCCCCCTTTTCCTCCAGCGGCCTACCCTGCGATACACCAACGTCTGCTCCATTTCAGATGGTCAACCTGCGTTCCAAGCTGCATCTGGCCAGGCAGGGACGCAAATCGTCGCCCCGGTTGCTGTCGGACTCGCCCTGCCTGTTGGATAACGAATACGACGCTGCTGCTCCTACTGCCGCCCCGACCCAGCGCGCTGGATCTCCATCCGCACCAGAGCCGAGTCACCTTCCTTCTTGGTCCACCCCACGCCGCCTGGCGTTAGACACGCTGCCAGAGGAAATCGTGCAAAAGGTGGCCATTTTCTGCGGGTCTGATGCCATCCTAGGTTTACGACACACCTGCCGAAGCCTACATCGCGCCTTGGACGCCCCAAACTTCTTGGCCGAGATCGCCCGGCGACGAGTGAGTCTTCTTGGTCTCTTTTTTCTCCCCCTCATTACCTCACCTCTCCCTGTTTCCAAAAGAATTACCACACCCAACTTCCTGTGCCCCCGGCCCGCGTGAGCTCTCCACGTTGCTGGAGGGCTTTGGGCCAAGCTGCTTGTCGACGGGTGGGCCGGACGACACAGCTCGAGGAATCCCTGCCCGCTGCTTCCCCAACACCCAGGCTCTTAGATTGGGTTTTACTCAATGGGACGCCATGTCGCATCTAAACACACAGACTGCACCCACAGACCAGGTTAGACCGACCCGACAGACTGACACGCTAATATCGCCGTTATCATTTAAAGATGGACCCTCCCACCAATGGCATGCCAAGCCGAGACGTCTTGATAGAAATGATCAAGACACAGATGGACGACGACCACATGGTCCGAGACCAGGACGCAAGGAGAGATGCATTCCTCTGCCTCGCCGTCACAATTCCCCCGAGGCAGCGGGCCCGCATCAAAGCAGCCATGGGCCCACTCTTGGCAAGGGCACGGATCAAGGGTTCGGGCAGGGATCCCGCTGCTGCCCCGGATTGCGCCCCCAACCAACATGATCACCACCAGCAAGGTCATGATCCACAGCCTGATCGCAATGGCAACGAATGTGACGTTGCCGGCGAGGTCGAGGCAAGGCTGGGGCTGATGTCGACACTTTGCGTTCTTGGATGTCAGTACATTCTCTTCATTTCCTCGTTTTCCTCGTCTTCCTCGTTTTCCAGCCTCCTGTTCTTGGATGCGCGCTCCATTTTACCGTTGTATTTCATTTGAAATTCAAGACACAGCTTCCATGCATAGCAAGACATAACAGAGGAGACGACTAAGCGAATGCATCAGATTCGGACGTATGTGATGTTGATCTAGGCAGGGCTCTGATGGCCATTAACCCCTGGGCCATGAAAGCGAATATTTGGTCCGAGAAAAAGCTGCTGGCACAGAAACAACTGAGCCTGCAACTGGCCTTCACAATGGCGCTGGGCTTGGTACACCCTTGGAACTGGTCTAATATTCCTGCTGAAACACCGGAGTACCACAGTCTTGCCCACCGTGTGAGGGCGGACTACCACAGTGAGGACTTCACGTCCTCAAACCAGAGTTTCTGGCTCAGCTGGGAGGGTCTCCACACCAGGTCGCTCCAGCTCGCTGGCTTGATGGCCTACAACCTGAAAGTCAGTGGCCTCGAAGACACACCGCGTTCAGACCTAATCCCACTTCTTCGTGATGTAAAATCACATACAAATTCAGCAACAGCCCTACCATCATCGCCACCACCTCAGCTTAAGATACCCTTACTGGAGAAGACTAAAGGCGGCATCCATGGCGGCATAACGGGCCAGTCCAACTCCTGGCAGGAATGGTACATCTCGCGAGTGCGTGACTTGGTCAACACTATCGACGATGACGACGACGACGAGTGGTACGGCTACTACGTATACACGCTAACCAGCTCCGACAACATCAACCCGATTGGCTCTAAGGACCCAGCCATGGAGAACATCCACTTCAAGCTGGGTAGACCATCACAATCATTATCAACAGCAAGCGCCACCACCACCACCGCCACCGCCAAAAAGCAATCCCCATCCTCCACCCCACTGACGCCACAAAAGCTGCCCCTGGAGGCGAGGGACTGCCAGGACGGCATCACGCGCAGCTTCGACTTCGTGGGTACGGTGGCGCCGGCGACGGGCATCGTCAGCCTGCGCAAGAACTATCTGAACGCGCACTCATGGGAATACGAGGGCGTCGTGACCCCGCTGGGCATCCTGGGCGAGTGGGGCAAGGAGGACACCGGATTCAACGGCTACTTCTGGCTCTGGAGGCGGAGCTGGATGGGAAGCGGGGAGGGGAAGGGCCAACGGACGTATGCTTATTCTTAGAGCCAGCCTTGGTGCATGGGTAGGCTGTTCAACACTTGATGATTTTGGAGTGGCCAGAGCGGGCTTGGTTTCTGCTCTGATGTTAGTGAGGGCTCTTCTAGGTTGTGTTATTAGTAGCGGTTTATTCTATGGCCAGGGCGATATCCCCATAGCGAAATTGAATCTTTGTAATATTTTCCCCTATTGAATTGCCATGAATAGAACTGTCTCAGTGCCCGTTCAGATGCCGACGAGGAAGGCTCAACAGGTGCGTGCCGAATTCTCTTCTCCCAAAGTATACTTCGTTCGCCTTCATCCTGTTTTGCGAGCTTGTTGATACAGTGAGGATAGTTGCATAGGTTCGAAAGAACGTTACCAAGCTCAATAGGCAGTGTTCTGGCCGACGTTCATGTCAGTGATGTCGAACCATTATGAACATCCGCTTTCGCTTGGCGCCATTTAACTTTTCCAGAGTCCCTGTGTCAGCTTCGACCTGGGCGCCTCGTTGAGTACGCACTTACAAATGCTGTGAACATTCAGCCAAGCGTTGCAATGTGTGAGCTAGCAAAGTGACAATGGCCGGCTCTTCAGTGGCTCTTGGATAGGAACCACGTATGAAGTCTCGGCAGAGGACGGCGTCCCTAGGAATGAAGGCCCGGGTTGATATCCCGCCGATACAATAGGTCTCTTTGCACGGACGAGAATAATGCAAGACCAGTCTTGGTTTAGAAAGAAACAATCACCACGAGGAGGCCAAGCAGTCATGTGTGGTATGACGAGGATAAGCTCTTATCCACTGGGAGATAGGCAAGAGACTCATGGCCGTGAGAACCTGCCTTCCACGTCGTGTACCAAGTAGAGGCACCGCCGAGCCGACGGGTCGGAAATTGAAATGAACCGGCCGATAGCAGAGGAGGAAGAAATGAAAGGAGCAAAATGACAAATCCGACGTTCATAAGTCTTACCAAATAGGAACATACACTCGTGACCACCACCGACCTCACCAGGCCCAATCAGTAACTCTACCGACGGGACGGATACACGAGTCGTTCATGCACCGCGACGGCGGCACTTCAGGGCGGCGAGATACCCACCCGCGATAAGCAAGCATCCTTGACCCAGGAGGGGCCCGTTTGGCGATGACTCGTCCCCAGGGACGGATTGACTCGTGTGGGGGGTGGGCCCGGACCCGTAGACCAAGGAAGCTTGTCCTGGTCAAGATCAACACCATGCACCACCCGGTCCGGGCTGTAAGCGGATCCTGTCGTGGGCGATAAGGCTCGGGCGGGAGAAGGTGGTTACTTGTGACGATGGGAGTCTAACGGGGAGTCGTTGCGCGCACTTACACGCACGAGAGACACGCGATCGAAACCACGCAGCAGCGCCGGCAAGAAGGTTGACACAGACGGGGAGAAACAGAAAGCACAGGGCCGGGAACAAGGACAATGGCCAAGTTCCTCCTCCACACATTCTACGCCACGGGCCACGTCCTGCCCATGCAGGCGGTGGCCAAGGCGCTCGTCGACCGCGGGCACGAGGTGGTGTGGCTGACGAGTCCGGCGCAGGAGGCCCGCGTGAAGGCCTCGGGGGCACGGTTCGTCGCGACGAAGGAGATCGACCGCGTCGATAAGGTCCTCCAGGGTGCAGACCCGAAGACGCTCGAGGAGATCGTGGATGTGTTCTTTGGCGGGCGGCTCGCGGCGCAGGTGGCGGATCTTCGCGGGGTGCTGGCGGGCGGGTTCAAGCCAGATGTGCTGGTGAATGATGCGTTGCCTTTTGGGGCGGCGGTACTGTGAGTTTGATCTTGTCTCTCCTGGAGTCTAGCGCGAGCTGGCTATCCTCAGACCGGATGGGTTGGCTAATCATATTACATCCAGGCATGAGCTGGGCGAAATCCCAGCCTACGCAACCCTAGGCGTTGTGCCAATGTACTTCCGCGAGCACGCGCCGAAGTCAACCCTCGGCACGCTCCTCAGCCAGCCGGAGCTGATCGTGGATTGTCTGAACTCGCAGCGGGTAGACCTCGGCCTGGGGCCTATCGAGCCCTCACAGCTCCTCCAGTACAGCCCGCAGCTGCACATCCAAGCGTCGAGCCCGGAGCTCGAGTACGACCAGGCGCTGCACCCGACCGAGTACGTCGGCCCGCTCATCAGCCCTCTGAACAGCTCCTCGGCGGCGCTGCCAGAGTGGTGGGGCGAGGTTGTCGCCCCGGAGGGCCGGAGAGTGGTGGGCATCACGCAGGGGACCTTCGCGACGGACCCGACGAGCCTGATCCTCCCCTCAATCCGCGCGCTGCGGGATGACGCGAGCCTGCTGCTGGTGGTGCCGTCGCAGCAGGCCGAGGAGATTACGCAGGCGCTGCTCTCGGACGGTGGCAGCCTCCCAGAAAACCTGCGCCTCGCGGCATGGCTTCCCTACGAGGCGCTGCTCCCGCGGTGCAGCGTGCTCGTCACCAATGGCGGGTACGGCAGCGTCACGCAGGCTCTCGCTCACGGCCTGCCGCTCGTATGCGCGGGCACCAGCGAGGACAAGAAGGATACGGCGGCGCGGGTGACGCGCGCGGGCGCAGGCATCGACCTTGCCACGGACTGTCCGGCCCAGGAGCAGGTGCGGACCGCCGTGGCGGAGATCCTTGGTGACGAGAGGTATCGCGAGAATGCGGCGCGCGTGGGAAGGGGGCTGAATTCCCTGGGAGGGGCGGTGAGGGCGTGTGAGCTGTTGGAGGGGGTTGTTGGAAGGTGACGGAGATGAAAACCAGGGGTGGAATTAAGATGCATGTGCATGTTGGTTAGAATCGGTGAGGTCCAAATAGAGTTTTAAGGTTCATCCGTGGGCCCTAGAGTTTAGTGCTCACTGTCATGCAACGGCGTGGGAGCTTGGGCATTTACTGTGCAGTGCAGGATTGAAGGGTAGAAAAGGAGAAGGTACGGGAATAAGAATTAACCGCCGTGGGTAGACAGGGAAGGATCGGACCAGACACACGCAGCTTCTCTCATGAAAACATGCTTCTATTCTGTCATGCCTTGAAAATCCAACAAAACAACCCAATGCCCACCAAAGCCACAGAGAGCAGCTCCTCTCTTGGCATCTCTACAAAATATCACTTTCCGGAACCCGAAACCGAAACCGAAACCAGAAACCTGAACGCCTATGCCCATGCCCAAGGAAAACAGACTCCCCCGCGTCACCTTCCAATCTCGCTGCTGCTACGCCGATGCCGCCGACGCCCGCTCCTTGATCAGGTCCTTCTCGCAGTCGAACGACTGAGGGCTCAGGTACGTGACAACCCGGAGCTGATTCTTGGCCAGGGCGCAGCCGACATAGTAATGAGATCCGCACCTGTCGTCGAGGGTCTTCTTCCCACTGGAGGGTAAAAGTGTGAGCAAAGGGATTCGGCAACAAAGGGGAGAGGATTAGGTACGCTCACTTACAAGATATCGTGCAGCGCGGCCTCATAGTTGTCCATCTGCATATCCGACCTCCTCGTTGAGAAGTAACCCCGCAGCCTGGACAGCACCTCGGTGTCGCTCTTGCAGAAATACGTCGGCGACACGTACATCTTTGCCGAGACGGGCTTTCCTGCGCCAAGGGTGTAGTAGAAGCCCGGGCTCGCTCGGCCAGGCGCGTCATCAGGCAGCTGCTCAGGTGCATCAGCAAGAAACGCGAGCCAGAAGTCTCGAAGATCCGCGATCGCCTTCTCGCTGCCGCCCATATCGAGCCGCCCACCAAGCGTGAGGCAGTCCATCATGTACTCGAGACTGGTATATCGCGCCCGGATGTACACCTTGACGCGCGCCCTGCTCGGCTCCAGGCAGTCTATCGACAGGATGCCCGTCTCGAAACCCCACCTCTTGGTCCCCTCGTCGAGATACTGCAACAGCGGCTCACACTTCAGCGACTCGTACTGCGCCCTGGGGAGCCCACGGATGGCCTGTTGCACAAGCTCCAAGTTGGTGATGCCGAGCTCGAGCGCCTTGAGCCCAGGGTAGATGTACATCTTCATGACCGGCCCGCTCTTCTCGATGTCCAACGCCACTACCACACCAGCCTTGGGCGTCGTCTCCTCAATGAAAACATCTGCCGTCTTGTCGCGCTGCATATCCCGCGACGGTAGGACTGCTTTCGTGAAGTGGTCATACCACTCGAGGTCCAAACCGGGCACCATACCCTGGTCCCTCAGCTTCTGGATCCAGGCATCGGTCGCATACGAGTTGAGAGGGTCCAGCTCCGTCCCGGCGTGCGGGCCTATGCACTCGAAGGAGTACCGGACGGTGCCGTTGTTTCCCGGTCCCCACTCCCAGGAGAAGTCGATGGGTGTCGAGTCTGGTGTTCCTGGGCTCCTCCATCCGCGGACATTACCCTGTGCGTCGGGCGCCTTGCCTAGCTCCGGGGCGACGAAGAGGGCGTAGAATATGAGCTCACGGTACTGCTCCGTTGCGCTGTACCCGGCCCTCTGGATGAGCTTTGCGAACATGCGACCTGTCCGGTCCCACCAGTACTGTGTGTCCTCATTGCGGAACTGGATAGTGGAGTTCACAGTCTCCCATGGCTGGGGAGTGTCTACCTCGAGGGGTCTCTTGAGATCAAGGACCTTGGTGTGCTGCTCGCGCTTGAGCTCTGTCTTATCCTTGGGCCGGGGCAAGGGCTCGGGGAGGCGGCTGATAACCTGCATGCTGGACGAGGGGATATATATATATATACACACAACAACAGTCGGGCAATATCTTGTTGGGTCTAGCACACCAGGTTTTAAACTGGGAAAACTGGAGAGAACTGGAACAGAACTGGGACTGAAAGACTTCAAGAAGGGCACAGGATCGTCCATTTGTCTGCGCCTCGAGCCTGCCGTTGTCCCTTCATGGTCCCTCCTGACCCACCATGACCATTCCGATAAAAGGCGACCACCATCATGCCTGACTCTGAACGAGAGGAGATCCGGGCCACACTGGCGATCCATTGTTGCAACACACTCAATTTGCTCCATGTACTAATGGGCCCCGTGTATTGGGGTCTTCCAAGGTTCTTTCGGGCCCTTCATCGGAGGGGCAAATCTTCGAAACGGAAAGGACATGAAGATCCACTCACACGGTCCGGCTGCTCGACAAGGTGGGCCAATGGCTAAGCAGACGCGTGGGACTGTCGTATCTGGGTTGGGGACTCGCTGCGTCTACGGGCCGGGGCTAAAGCCTGTGATACTACGATTATGGCATGGGGGCTTAGGCGGACAGGACTATGAGTTCCGCATTCTACGATTTGGAATTGCAACGAGCTGGCTTCTTTTGCTGACTTTAGATGTCCGGCCGTACCTTGAGCGGCTTTCCCTGTCTCCTCGCCCAACTTCGTTCGCTGACTGCACTGGTGCGCCCAGCTATCGCGGTTTAACATATCGAAGCCCAGACCACGTTGATTGCGCCCGGGCTCTTAATGCGTCGGTGTCTAAACCGGGTGCACGCTGTCATAGTCAATATCGATATGCCTAAATGAGGCATGAGCAATCGACACCCACTTCTGGAAGGCGTAGCCAGATCCGTCGAAGCAGGGCGGGTCATCGATTATCCAGGAAACCCATTGCTTCACTGGCCTGGACATGCCGGACCAAGGATATCGCCGGGCTTGGGCTTCCAGAAGCAACAAACGATAGCCAGACAAATTGACTTCGTGAAAGATCCGATCCGAAGCCTTGACTGACAACGAGCCAGATTGGCTTCGAACCCGTGGGCACCCATCTTCTGGGGACGCCCTGGCCCACCACGTTTCGAAGTGGTACCGTGATAAGAAAAATTTCCAGAATGGCAGTAACACTGGAAATTCGTGTATTGCTACTGTAATGCTTGCCATCAAGCATTACCAAGTACAGCGGGCCACCGATAACCGTCCCATATCGTGCCGGGTGGATCGAGTCAGTCCTGTCCCCACGGGGAGGAGGCTCAAGGGGTCGAGGACCCGCCCACTTACAGGCAGGCCCCTCTCATCCTCACCACCTTTATCGCCTGCCCAAACTTTATTTACAAGGCTGAATCAGCTCGCCTGGGGGCATCGCGATTGAAGGCCCGACTGATAAGCAGGGTCGGTCAGAACATAATCGGTGAGATGACTCGCGGCGTCTCATACCTCGCAGAGGGTAGATGCGGATACTGGGAGATGCCCACACGGTCACTCTTCTTCTTGACGGCCATGATCCTCGTAGGTCTCTTTGAACTGCTCGGAAACGCACGAGGCCCCACCGGCGTCTGCAGGCATTCCTCGTCGTACCTGCAGGCAATTTAGCAAGTCTGCACATCTCGCCTTATCCAATGCCACCTATCAGGCTGGGTTAATTACAGGGCAGAATACTTGTGGATACGAGGTAGACAGACGCGTCGATACTATCTGGAGATTGGAAACCAGCACGCCAGACACCAGAATCTCACTTATACGCTCATCCGCGCTCTCACCCTCTGTAATCAGGTGGACAGGAGCGAGAGAAGAGAACATCAAACATGGAGCACCTCGCAGATGTTAGGGCGATGGTATCCCTCAAGACCCTCCCGCTGTACTTCTTCGCTGTAAGATCTCATGCTTTCCCGGGTGTATTAGCATAATGAAAGCTAACATGGCGTCCACGATGAAAAGGCAGTCCTGCTGTTCGCGGTCGGGAAGGTGTTGTACAACCTCTTCCTGCACCCTCTCAGGAAATACCCTGGGCCTTTCTTCGCGGGATCAACACGAGCGTACTACCTCTGGTATGACGTCCGCGGGTTGAGCCACTGGAAAGTGAACGAGTGGCACCAAAAGTACGGGCCTGTGATCCGGATCGCGCCGGATGAGCTGTCGTGTACGTACAAGGCAGCCAGCCGTCACATCAACAGCAACAGCAGTCTTCCACCCTTAAGGTGTGAATGTCGTCACATAGCTTGCTAATCGAATGACGACAGACACGGACAGCAGGGCCTGGCCGGCCATCTACGGGTTTCCCAACAAGGAGGGCACGGGCAACTTCGAAAAGGACCCGCAGTGGTGGAACAAGACCGTCACGGGCGTCGTCAACATCCTCGACGCCGACGATGCCGGCCACCGCCGCATGCGCCGCCTGCAGAACCCGGCCTTCAGCGACAAGGCCCTGCGGGCGCAGGAGTCCGTCATCTGCGGCTACGCGTCGCTGCTCGTGCACAAGCTGCATGGGCTGTGTAGCGGCGGCAGCGGCGGCGTCTCGTCTGGGGACGGGAGTGCTGTGGTGGACATGACTGCTTGGTATAACTTCACCACTTTCGGTAAGTCAACCATGTTTCCTCTCTTCACCCTTGTGATCGACTGTTCAGACATGGCCCGTGAAAGAACACTTTAAATGGCTGCATGAGCCATACAACAGACGACCTTCTCGAACCCCCTGGGCCCACCTCGTCGAACATAGAAGTACACACACTAAACTGCTATCGACAGACATCATCGGCGATTTGGCCTTCGGCGAGCCCTTTTACTGCCTGCAAAATGCAGAGTGGCACTGGTGGCTGCAGGCCGTCTTCGACATCTTCAAGGCGGGCACGATGCTCCGCGCGGCGCGGCGGTTCCCCGAGCCCCTGGCCACGCTGCTGTGCCTCTTCATCCCGCGGAAGCTGATCCAGACGCGTAAGGAGCAGTTCGCATTTGGCGTCGAGCGTGTCGACAAGAGGCTGCAGCAGACGACCGACCGGCCTGACTTTAGTGAGTCTCTTCTTCTCTTCCATCCCCTCTCTCTTCACCCGGGGCGGGATCGAGACGCACTCATTCGTAGCTTAAACCATATGACCGTTCCTCTCTGCTGACAGTGGCCCAGTGTCATACATCCTCAACGCAGAAGGCGAAAAGGGCATGACCATAGAGGAGACATACACCGCGGCCCAGGTCCTGATCGTCGCAGGCAGCGAGACCTCCGCGACGGCCCTGTGCGGCTCGACGTACCTCCTCCTGTCCAACCCGTCCACCCTGGCCCGCCTCACAGCCGAGGTCCGCGCCGCCTTCGCGTCCGAGGCGGAGATCCTCCCGCACAGCACCGCGGGCCTCCCCTACCTGGCCGCCGTCGTCGACGAGGCCTTGCGCCTGTGTCCTCCCGGCCCGGGTACGTTCCCCCGTAGGGTCCCCGAGGGCGGGAGGGTTGTTTGTGACAGGTTCGTCCCGGGGGGCGTGGCGGTGGGCGTGCACCAGGTGTCGACGCACAGGTCTTCTCAGAATTTCATCGAGCCGCTTGAGTTCCGGCCTGAGAGGTGGCTTGGGGACCCAAAGTTTGAGGGGGACAATCGGGCTTGTTTCCGTGAGTTTGACAACTTTCCATCACCCCCCCCCCCGTTTTCCGTTGCTCCGTAGTGGGGGTTGGTTGATATAGCATTGACTGACATCATTGCAAAAGATCCCTTCTCTTTTGGACCTAGGAATTGCATCGGCAAGAAGTAAGTCATGGCCTCGTGCCCCATCCTCTTTCTCCTGTCCTCCCCGTTGAGACCACCATGCTCACCCGTACCTCCCCAGCCTGGCATACGCCGAGACCAAGACGGTCCTGTCGAGGATGGTCTGGAACTTTGACATGAAGATGCATCCGGACAGCGTCGGCTGGCTCGACAGGCAGAAGACGTACACGACGTGGCAGAAGGACGAGATGAAGGTCGAGATCAGGCCTCGCGCCAGGGCGTAGGAGCCTGGGCAGTGTGTGGCTTGCCTGCCCGATAATTTGGGTCTATTCAACTCTGTTGGGATCTTGTTAGCAGATTTTCTCGTTGAGGTCTCTAGACAAGACGTTGGGAAAATCGCGTATCTGTTGTGGGCATCTTGGCAGCTCGTTGTTTGTTCGCCTTTGGTGAGTGGCGGTTCGCTCTAGGTCTGGTTGTGCTATGTTGCTGATTGTCCCTAGGCAGTAAGCACGTAAAGTTCTGCGCGCATCAAGGATCGTGCCACGCCCTGAAGGGTATATGAAATCTCATTCAAGAATATAAGCATAGTATCATCAACGTGCCGTCAAGTATCGTGGTTCCTGGTATCCATTGCAGCTGCCCAAAACAATCGAGATCATCCAGACTCTGAATCTAAAGTGTGTGGTCGCGTACCCTCCCGAATTTTGACCCGAAAATGACAGGCCTAAATGTCTCTTAAATACATCGTAGCTCCAATGCGATTCGCCTTTGGTGTCTCGAACTCCAAAACGCCTCGCGGAGAAAACAAATCGCCCAGCCCCGATCATCGATATCCTCTCGTGTAGGCACCAAGGCATCCACAATGCCCATGGAGTACGTAGTCGGTTCCTTCTTCCTATCGGACTCGCACCCGTTTCCGCCGCCCTCACCTCTCAATGGCTATAACCATAGCTCTGCGACCTCGCCTGGCCGGGATAGTTACCGCGACCCTTGGCATAATCCGCCGGGTTGTAGGAGGCATAAGTCTTTTGAGCCGACGGTACCTTGACATCGCGCCTCGCGTCCGGGTTGGCATTGTGCTCCTCGGGCATCTCGTTGTGCGTCGACAGCTCAGATGCGAAGCCCTGGTGATCTAAGCCCGGGGACTGGAAGCCGCCGGATACGTCGGACGACACGGACGTGGGCCGAGAGACATTGCCCTGGGAGGCAGCCTGGCTCTGAGACCATCGCCAGTCGTTTGCGGGCTGAGGTGACATGCGCGAGGAGTGAGTCGAACCGTTGTCCGAGTTGTAAGTGGGCGAGGGCTGCGGCGGCTGCAGCCGTGGTGAAGTCTGGGGGTATGAGAAGTCGCCAGGCATCTCAACTGCAAAGTTGTTGGGGGCAGGGGCGTGGGACTGTTGTGCAAGGCCGCCAACATGGTGCTGAACTGGCAACTCGGCATGTGCGGGATGCAGGTGTGGTGGTTGATGCCCCCCATACGGGGCAGACCAGTGTGGATTCTGCACGGGAGTGCCAGGCTTGTTGTGGTGTTGATAAGATGATGGACGGGGGATCTGATAGGGCACCGGTGGCGGTGACATAGAGCCAGGCTGGTGGTACAAGGATGTGGGAGAGGGCCGGGGAGACAACTGAGCATCTGGGATCGTGGTTGTTCGGTCATTGGGGTTGATGGTCTTCAGTTTACCATCCTCGATCATGGCGTGCAGGACCCCGGCGTCGAGAAGCTCGGCCTTCTTGATAATCCTTGACACCATCTCCTTGGAGGCTGCCTTCGTTTGCGCCTTGACAAAGGACATGACGGCAACATTGCATTTGATCTCGACGTCGTCACGAAGGTAGAGCCCGTCACTAGGAGCGCCCAGGGCGGCCAGGCCGATCTCAGGCTGCTCAGGAGACTCAACACCTGGCTGGTTACCGGCAATTCGATACTTGTTCCTCAGGTCGACGTTCATGGGTGCGTAGATGTGAGTTTGCAGGCCCCATGGCATATCATGGAAGCAGCCATTAAAAGAGATTTTGCCGGAGCCCATCTTCCCGAGGCCCGGCACATACTGAATCCTTTGGTTGATCTCATACCAGGTGCTGTAGTACTCATCTGAGGCTGCCTTCTGGGGCGCCTTGATGGGCTTGTGGTCAAGAACAAGAGGGTTCAGAGTGATGACCTCGGAATGGCTGTGGAGGATGTCGATGGCGAGCTGACGCGGGATAAATCCCGGTATGGGCGTCACAATCGTATAAACTTCCTTCTTGCGAAGCATGCTAGACATTGTGAGTTGTTGGTCAGCTACCTGGCGCGGTGGCTGCGGCTGTGAGGTTGTAGGGCTGAGACAATGTGGTTGTCGGGGAAGCAGGCGGTGGGGTTCGCGAAGAGATAAATCACATGCGGCTGGGTCACTGCTGAAATGCGACAGGAACTTTGACTAACATTGTCTTGGATTGGCAGAAGAAGAGAAGAAGTCCGGGAGGGGGAAGGACACGGGCTGGCGGGAAACAAATCCTCCCAATTTAGCCTTTGGGCGTTTTGGCTCAAGACCCCTGAAACCCAGACTTGGTCGAAGATGGTTGGAGGACAGGTCGTGTTGGTACTACTATATGGCCGTATCTGGGCACGAGGCTTGCCTGGTCTCGGGCTGAAGATGGTGTGAGTGACAAATGTGCGGCGCAGGTCAAGGCCGCGCAGATATGAGGGGGTGAGGAGCGGGAAGGAATGAGTTGGTGGTGGGAAAGACGTGGTGAGGGAGGTGTGTGAATGAGACTGCTCGGCAGGGGAGGAAAAGAAATGACGGTATGCGAGGGAGGGGCAGTCCTCAAGTCCAGCTCAGATCCAGTCAAGCGGCCGCCTCGAACACAGCTCTGGGCATGACGAAAAGCGCGAGCAGCGCGAGGGGCAGCAGACAATGAGCAATGGGATTATGCGTATAAGCGGCGCAGCTGGTTGGTGGTGCAGGAGCAGCAATCAGGGAACAGGCACATGGAGAGAGGATTTTTGTGAGTTGTGAGGTGTGAGTTGGGGGCCCTGTTGGTTGCAGACTATTGTTTGTTGGAGGGGGGGGGAAGGAACATGTGCGGTATTGATGTTGGCTGTTGGCCCGATGCGCAATGCGACTGCGACCAGCACTAGATGAAGGAAGGAGCAGTCGGGAGGAGGATTGGGGGAGGCCCCATAATAACGTTGCATGCGTCTCTGCCTTCCTGTGTGATGTGCAGGGCAGAACCACTGCACTGCACTCACCGCGCCCTTGGCTGGGCTCGGCTGTACTGTTAGCTTGATAATAAATTGATTGATTGATTGACTGAACGATTAGCTCCAGCCGCAGACGGGCCAGCCTAGAAGGCAGGGAGGCGAGGGCCGTTTGCCGATTCAAGGCAGCGACGTCCGGGACGGCAAAATGGCATGGCACAGCCAGATGTGTTGTTGAACCAACTGCATGGTACCGTGGGCCTGCGATGGCCACTAGCGAGGGCCCTTGTCTCGACGCGGTTAGCGTGCATTCACCTCCGGGCAAAGCATCAGCGAGGCCAGACCCACTTGGGCCTTTTCAGCTTGATGACGTGAGATTTCGAGGGATAAAAAAGAATAAAATCGATACAGCGTGGAAGAGGCCCGAGACGAGGACGAATACCAAGCATCGGCAATTGGCGATCCTTCTACCATGTGTTGTGGAATGGTGTGTTACCTTCATCTGAGACACATGTGCGTGTCTGCTGCATGTCGCGGACCACAATATCAATACCTTCAGTAATAGCATCAACAACCTTCAAAGGGACGATGGGCTTCTTTCAGTAAGTATATACGGAGCCTTGGTTTGGTGGGTCGCTCTCTCTCACTTCAGGAAATGGATCTTCTATCTACCGTCCTTCCCCAGAAGGCTCCAGTCCTAGCCCAGCATTGGAATCTGTCTGTTCCCTTTCCTACTCCTCGCCCTCAACTTGACGCAGCTCAAACGTCCTTCAACGTTCGGCTCCAACACGCCGCAAACCGTAAGAAGCTCCAAGCCCGCATCGTCTGAATCTGAAAATGTTTCAAGAACGATAACCTTATTGCAAAAGGACCACACTTGCAACCCCACTGTTTCCAGCCCTACCCAGTCCGCCCACTGCTGTGTGGTAAGCTACTGTACAGTAAAAGTAGCAGCCTCCTGGGTGTAATTCGGCTGTAAGCAGAGTCGATGCTGGGTTGCATCCACCTGCGTGTCCCCACCCACCCAGATCCATTGAACCCCCCGCAACACGGCAGACTTCCGGATCTCTCTGCTGCCCGACCTTCTTTTTCCTCACTCGTGCAGCAGTAGCTCTGCGTCTGCGGGTGCAACACAACCACCACTCTTTTTTCTGAATCCTATTTTTGGAACATCGTCAGCAGAGCACCAAACTCAGTCAACCGATTTTCCGATTCCGGGCGCCTCTCTTCTTGAGACGAACAGATTCGGGACACCCACTCGTCGCCCATGCAACCGAGCGAGTGCCCGAATCATTTCATCTGATGTCTGTCTCTCGTCCGTGGTCCGCCCTGGTCTGTCATCTGGACGCGTGGTCTGCCTAGCGTTTCTTGGTCCCTCATCCCCCTCACCCCGGAACCACGGCTGTCCGATCTTCCGCCCGTACTCCGCCTGGCTCCAAGCACCGCCCTCTCGGGTCCATTTGTCTTGGAGCGGCCCGACACCACCCACTAGATCACGTAGTCGGTCTCTGGGCCAATCCAGTTCGCCTTGGACCATGTCCGTCAAGGTTGACACGGTTTGTTTCGAAACAGCCCATATCGGCCAAGCGGCCGTGATCGATTTGGCCACTCCAGTGGTAGCCGAATGATAGACGCAGCCCGCTGCAGGGTCGCGGGCGCCCACGTGTGACTTGCGCAGGTGGCGTCCGGCATGTGCTGATGTCGCACAGTCTCGTCCAGTCAGACACAGGAGGCAACAAGAAAAGCTCCTCGAAAACACGGGCGCTGGTTCACGGCATGGCATGGATGACATCTTTGTTCGCGACTATGTGCAATTTGTGATCGACCAGGTAGGTAGGTAAGTAGTAGTGGCCACTACCGTCTCATCTAGTTGATGTCCGCGGACTTGACAACAGTGCCAAACGCATCAGCCAGCTCCGCCAGAGACGTCCTCACCAGATCCTCCGCCTTGACCCCGGGGATGTCCCGGTCCCCCACCGCGTCCTCCGCGACCACCACGTCGTAGCCCTTCTCCGCCGCCTGCCGCGCGGTCGTGCTGACGCAGACGTGGGCCATGCTGAGAGAGACAGGGCAGAAATGTCAGCCATCAAATACAGAGTGACATTTTGCCCAACTCAAAACACTCCAGTGATCCATATGCTCAGAAGATAGACAGAGAGAAACCCAACGACCAGAATAGAAATTTAAAGAAGGAGAGTACTCACTACCCCGTCAGCACAACCTTGCCCTTCCCCGTCCCCTTGAGGTACTCCTCCAGGTCCGTCCCCGTGAAGCTGCCGGGAAACTGCTTGCCCACGACCTTCTCGCCGCCCCGCGGCTCCAGCTCCCCGAACTCGGCCGCCAGCGCCGTCCCCGGTGTGAACACGGGGGCGCCCTCGGGCGTCTTGTGCACGACGTGCACCAGCGGCGCGGAGGCGGCGCGGTACTTCTCCAGCAGGGCCGCGATCGCCTTGCGCGTCGAGTCCACGTTGGCTGTTTTGAGCTGGCCCTCTGCGTATCTGCGTATAGTGTGTTAGTGAGTGCAATCGGCCTGTGTAGACAGATGGTTCCAGGGGGGGTGCGCTCACTCGTTCTGCGCGTCGATGATGACCAGGACGCTGTCCTTGGTGGATGCCGTCGAGGGCGGCACACCGATGAGTTCGCGGAAGCTCTTTGCCATGGTTGTTGCTGTGGGGGTTTGTTCTTGTCCAATTGAGTGTCTCGGGGCAACAGCGCTTCGAATATGTTTCATTCAATTGTGTCTATACGAGTTGTGAGGGGCTGGCGGCGTGCTCGCGATATATGAGAGAGAAGTCGTGACCTCTTGCTGTCGATGACGATTTTCTTAGTAATGGCTTACTACGGTGTCATTCAAACGTCCCAAAGTTCGCTAGTCTGATTTGTTAGAAACATTGTATCCCACACGATCTATATGCTACTTTGTATCATAGTAGAATTCGGTTATATCAATCTTTGCTTCCCTGTTCGAAGACCATTTACTAGAATTATTATTGTTGACGAATTTTATAAATGTATCATCGCTGAAGGTCCTCAACTAAGTGTGCGGTGACTTGTATGTGCTGCTGGGGCTCCACTTCGGCTTTCCAAAATGGCGGGGTATTTGAATGGAAAATGCCATATCCTCCCGGATATCGAGCACTTCACCAGAAGATATAAATCCCAACAGCTTTCTCTGGAAGAGACGCACCGGCCTTTGATAGAGGTCTGCATGCTGTCAACCGAATGCAACCCCTCGATTCTCTGCTGAAGCAAGCACTGTAATGTCTTCTGACCTCTGCGATCGGTGTGAGAAGCTCCCTTTGTCCACCCTACTATACGGTCCGTATCGATCAGACGCACGGCATTGGCAGCATGTTTTAGGCACTTTACAAGAAGTATGCTCCAGATTCAGGTGCAGACTCTGTAACTTGGTCACACAGATCATCGAGACATACTACGGCCGGCAGTATCTTAAAGGCATAGTCGACCAAGGCGCGACGGTCAAGGTGATCTTCTACCGCACACCTCTCGATCTTCACCACGATTCATTCAGGAAAAAAGACGAGACCCTTGTCCCATGCTGCCTCGAGATTGGATTTCGAAGCCCGCAGGACCCGGATGTCAATGTTCACCGCAAGGACCGCGTATCCTATGATGAGTTTGACCGTTCTGGCGTCCTGTCTGCCATCTTCTCGTTGAGTGATTCGAATGGCGATACGAAGGCCTCTATCGGTAGGAAGGTTGACGTGAACGATATCGATTGGAGCCATGTCAGAAGTTGGATCACAAAATGTAGGCAAGATGGCCATTTCCATCGAACGCATGCCTTTTCTACGCCTGTTGAGAAGACCAGGTCCGCGCAGTCACGACTACGTGTCATCGATGTGGATGCCGCATGCATCGTGCATTTGCCACCAGGCACCGCATACGCTGCCCTGAGCTACCAATGGGGAATGGATCAAAAGCTCAAGTTGACAGTTGAGAACAAGGAGCGCCTGTACACTCCAGGATACCTCAGCTCGCCTCAAGGCCAACCGTCTCGCACGATTGTTGATGCCATGGCCGCAACTAAGCGACTCATGTATTGCTATTTGTGGGTTGACGCACTCTGCATTATACAGGATAGTGCTGATGATAAGATTTTGAACCTGGGTATTATGGACCAAATCTATCACGACGCAGATATCACCATTGTGGCAGCTGCCGGCCAAAACGCCGAACATGGCTTGCCCGGAGTCTCGGTAGCCCGCACCGAGAGGCAGATAATAGCAACTATACAAGGGATCACTGTCTCAAACATGTTAGAGGCCGCAGCTGGTGCGATCACTTTTTCTCGGTGGAACACCCGAGGCTGGACATACCAAGAGCGACTGCTCTCACCGAGGCTATTGACCTTCACCGATTCACAGGTATACTATCACTGTAACCAACGGTGCAATTTTCACGAGCAGTTCCACACCGAGTCCGTCCAGCCTGAGATACTCGACCCCCGTGCCTATCTTGACTTCGAGGACCGGGACATTTGGGAGATGTATGCCATTGGGGTGGCAGAGTACTCAAAGAGGTCGATCACAGATCCTGGCGACAGGCTCCGAGCGTTCACCGGCATGACAAGCTTCCTTGAGCGGTCGTATGGAGCTCCCTTCTTCTTCGGGCTTCCTGTGCCGCTCTTTGACATGGGCTTGCTATGGCGTGCCACTGGTCAGTGCGAGCGCGGCGAGTCCAGGCAGCCAAGCTGGTCCTGGTCCGGTTGGACAGGTCCGGTCATGTACATGGCCGCGGAGTCCATGACCAACATGTGCGAGTGTACAGTCAGCCAGGCTGACATTTACACGACCCCTGGGGGGATTCAACTGTGCTCAAACATGCAAAAAGAGGAGGCGCCTGGCTCCCCCGCCGATAATCATCGATCCTGGAGACGTAAATTCGACACTGAACGCCTGAGAATATCGTACAGGCAGATAGGCACAGGCAACGAAGGTGTCGAGTACCCACGGCCATTCACTGCCATCAACGCAGGCGCCATCGCAGGAGATCTCGAGACCACCTCGACGACCCTTCGCATTCTCGGACGAACAGCCAGGTTCCGGCTCACAGAGCAGCATTCTCCCGAGCAACAGCTCTACAACCACTGGGAAATAAACTGCGAAGAAGGCAATCACGTCTTATGTCACCTCGTCATTCTCGACGGCCAGGGCCGTTGGGCCGGGACAGTCCAGGTCAGCGGGAACCTCGTCCCCCGCTTGAAGGACAAGTTCCGCAGGTTCCTTGGGCTCTCGCGCTCCACGTTGTATCGCGTTGATGAGGATCCATTGTGGGATGAAGATTCTCACACGTTCCGCCACTGGACGAGACAGAGCGTCGCCGATCTTGACCCGTGCTATGTCGACGAGGAGCCCAACCACGACTTCTTTGACAGGAAGGTGTTTGATTCACGGGTCTGGTGGCCCGCCATCAATGTTATGCTGCTCTCTGAGCCTGACACGAACGGCGTGGTTGAGAGACTTGGGGTTGGGAAGATTCATGTGACTGCCTTCGAAGCTGTGTGCGAAGAGGATGAGATTCTGCTGGGATAGGCTAGCCGCAAAGCTGGAGCACAGACTGGGATATTTTGGGGGCATAGGTTATCTTCTCGTTGCCGCTATGGGCATGCAACGAGCGTCAGCTCGTCGATAAGTTCGTTCGCATTCTTGGACGGATGGCATATTCTCGCTCACAGCCGGTGAGAACAGACGTCTCGTGGTTAGAATGCGCTTCGAAAACGGCGTCATTCGCCGAGATATTGTCGAGGACGTCCTCATCTAAGTCTCCCATAGCCCTGTTGCCGGGAACGCTATACCTTGGAATGATGCGCAATTGTGAGATTGAACTGCTTTCGGTCCCCAGATACTGAA
Organism: Diaporthe sp. HANT25; assembly: GCA_013435955.1. Lineage (NCBI taxonomy): Eukaryota > Fungi > Ascomycota > Sordariomycetes > Diaporthales > Diaporthaceae > Diaporthe > Diaporthe sp. HANT25. The sequence continues at coordinate 1,376,358 of JACBFG010000015.1, read as the reverse complement.
TGTCTTGGCCGAAAGCTGGGAACATGAATCATGAACCAAGCGAAGCCTCCGCATAAACATGGGTTTAGACGGACGCTCGACCATCGCATATGCCACATATGCAACCCGGTGGAGTAACAGCGATGGCGGAGTAAGGCCACTGAGGCGATGAACCTTACCGAGGTTCAACCGCCTGTCAACAGGTTACAGTGACGTCTACGATGCTTGCAATATCTACCAGGAAGGGCGCAAGATGCAGTGGCTGCGCTGTTACCGAATATGCTGAGCATGTCACCGAGTGACTCATGCTCCGCTCCCGCCAAAGCCCACCTAAATACAGACACGACATGTTTCAGGAATAGCCACTGCTATTGCATATATGTATCGCATGCTGAGAACACAAGACACTGATTAGGTCCACACCAGCAGCATAAACAACACATTTGCTCTCCGCATCAGGGGACGAAAATCAAAAATCAAATTAACACTTTCAATTCCACGGAACACAATACTGAATGGCGCAGCCCCAGCCACACCTGCTCACTAAGGGCGACCTGCGAAGGGTCGAAGACTGCGTAAACGAGAACGTCAAGCTCGCCGACTGCTGGAAGAGCGACCAAGTCGTCATTGTTGCGTGCGAGCCCTCGGGCGCACACCTCTCGGATACATCTCTCATCGCCCTGGACATCCTATCACCGGCAAGCAACCCCGTCTGGGGGTCAAAGCCCAGCGAGAGGCACCCGACACGGCATATTTGCAAGAAGGCCGTCCGCATCATCGAGAAGACCAAGGAGAACAAGAGGCTCCAGCCAAGACCCTGGCATGGCATGTGGGAGTGTCGCGAGGAGTTCCAGCTATACCGCGACGACGCGGTGGCCAAGGCGCGGGAGATATTCTCGGAGCTGTCCAATCAGTTCGTTTCAATCTGCATCATCAGCCACGACCTACGCGACTCGCTCGCCTCGATCGAGAAGTTCGGCGTCGAGCTGCCCGCTAGCACCGTGTTCGTAGATCTGATCAAGGTACTCGAGCACCAGAGCCGGCAGACTGGGAAAGGCATACCGGAGGAGCTGAGGAAGTACACCGACGAGAATGTGGCTGATCGAAACGGGCGGTACGATCGAAAGCCATGGCCGCTGACGGGATGGTACGGCATGCCTAACATGCCCTTGCTGGAGGTGCTTGGCCCGGCTGCTGAGAGCCACCGGCGGGACAAGACTGAGAAGAGGGACACTGCTATGAAGAGGATTGTGAGGAGGATGGCAGTTGGCGAAATCCCGGTAAGGGATAAGGGCCGTCATTGAAACATAAATTTAGAGGCAAGTGAGTGGCTTCTTATTGTAAGTCACTTATCGATACTGCGTGATATCCTCGCATTCCTTCGTCACCTGAGTGGCCCCGTTTATCTTCAATCGTACACTGAAAACTCGAACCGGCCTAAGCCCCAGTCTATCAAAGCAATTCCAGAACATAGAATCTATCATGAAGACATTCAACTCGCGAAAAGTCTTTGCCACCATCGAGTCCGCTATGTCTGCACAGCTCCAACTGAGTCTGAGGGAGTCTGACCCATGGATTGTTGCGAAGCGGGCCTTCCACTTAATCAGCGATTATGTTCAACCAGACAGCCCGATCTCTCCAGGTCAGGTAGCCCAGCAATTAGACAGCCTAAGTCCAGAGCAGCGAGTGCTCCAAGATGGGGAGGAAGCCGAGGAGCCCCCTAGCTTCCTCCTTGAGTTCTGGGAGACTCTCGTATCTATTTCTCGGCAGATTCCATTTTACCACCCATCTCAAGAATGTCTAGTGGAATTAGTTATCGGTTTGGACAGACTATCTTCAGAACCGGATGAGGCAATCGTGAGCTCGAGACATACTCCTCGTGTCTTGTCCATCTTTCTAATTCTTTGCACTTAGTCGGGAGACGCAAGGTCAATCTGGCAAGGCTTGGATCGACTTGATAACGTTCTCGATGATGTTTGGAATGGTACGTATAGATCCAGTATCGTATCATTCCAGAAGAGGTGGCCACTAACTCAAACGATTCTGTGGCATAGAACCCACAGAAACGGAGGATTCTTTTGAGCCCTTCCAAGAGTGGGTGAATCTTAATTCATTCGTCGCTCGCTTGTTTGCGCACGATTTGATTGACTGGTACCGTTACGGAATTTGACTTTGATGGGATCACTGGAAGCCAACGATGCCACCGCCAAGGAACTCAGAGAATCTCGCGTCGCAGCAGCAACGCAATGGATCGCACATGGTGTGCTGGCTCTATTCACGGTCATTCGTAAGAAAGGAGTTACTGAGGTTAATCAAAAGTATCTGAAAAGTACCCTCTTCAGCGGAGATAAGGTCGTTTTTGAGCGATGGAACTTCTGGAGAGAACAGCCCCGAAAGGTGGACGGAAAGGATATTAGCCCCAAAGGAAGGGAAATGGCTTCACGGGCCGTGATATCTATGGATGAGGCCGAAACTCGGTATGGGCAAAGATGAACAAGAGTCGTTTCCAAGGCCTTGGAGATTGCTCTATGATCTCGGCCTTGGGGATGAGAAATGTTGTTGAGGGAAAACTCCAACCGTCCTCCTGATGTCTCCCAACAAGGGCTGACCAAGTTTGGAACAATTGCTCCAGGTTCTTTTCTATATACCATTGGTCGACTTAAAGGCCGCTGGAATATGTCTAAGATCTATCAAAGAAAGCAGATATTCGCATCCACAAAAACGGATGGTACATTCATACATCTATGCCCCCTAGTGCATATACCAGCTACAGCCAATTAGAGCATGTTTCCACACCTAATACCATAACCACACCCAATACACACACCCACGCCTAATTCACATACCCATACCCACTTTATACACCTACACTCAAGTCATATACCTAGGGCCAATCTACACACCCAGAGCCAATTCACATACCTAGGTCAAGATACCCAGGGCTAAACAAGTATGCAAATTAGGAATAGGTAGGTAAGTTAGGCGTGTGAGTTAGGTGTGTGAGTGGATATGTAAATTGGGCGTGTCAATTAGGTATGGGGATTGGCGCACCAGGGGGCACAGATGTATGGATGTACCATCTGTTTTTGTAGATGCAAATATCCGCTTTCCTATCAAAACCCCTTGGGTAGACAAAAGATTTGGGCATCGGGTTCCACTAAGATGACAGTATAATTTCGCGAAATATGTCTCACGGCGTCGTCTCGATGTTAATCTCGGCGTATGTGTCTGACCGACTTGGATCCCCCCGTTATCTTATGTCTTATTCTTTGAGATCTCATTCCTCTGATTCTTCGAGTCAGAACTTAGCTCGATTACCTAGCACTGATAGTTGTTCGAGGTGTGTCTCAATACATTGCGGTGAAGGTGGTGGACATAGCATGCGCGTAGCGCGTTGACTAACTTCGAGAATAGTTCGTCCCCACGGATGATGTATTTGTTGGCGCTGTGCTTATTGCTGTTGTCGAGATGGCAGCTCCAGGCCACAATGGAAAAAGACGGCCCAAACAACTACACACGTAGTTTTCCAAGCGATGCGCCTTGAGGCGATCATGATAGATCCAGACAGACATGAATCTGCCCAGTCAGTTCAGAATTGCCAGCGACGGTACTGCTCTAAACCTCAGAGGCTGCCAGTGCGGCGCGGAAGAGAAACTTAGTCACGAAAGCGGCAGCGCGGACCGCGTCGTCACACGCTACAAAATTCAGAGTTTGAGAGAATCCGAGGTGCTGTGTCCAGGACTCAGCCCACTGAAGAATGTGGCACCCGTCACCGGCCTTATTAACAGGCCTGATTACCTTCCCGTGACTGCTCTCGTACCTAGCCTATTATTGCGGCATGGTGAACTGGAGCAACTTGTAGCTACTGGCCTGCCTTAAACAGTGCAAACGAGCGTTAAAGTCAATTAGGATGAAGATATTTATCATTAAACAACCTACATTTAGCAGAGTAGCACACGAGGAAGTCGAGAGCAAGCCGCATTTAGGGCCGGGTAAGGACGGGCCGGGGCGAGGTTCTGTGTTAGTTGCTCCGCACTAGTTTTGAACTAAGGTCTTATACCAATCTGTTTGGCAGATCTACTGTCCTGGGTGGTCTAATGGTATGAATCTGTGGGCGAGTGCGGAAAACGCAACAGAGATCTGGGTTCAAATCCCAGTCCGGGACAATATTTTGGTATGACACAACCGGCGTTGTCGGCTTATGTCTAAAGTACTGTCCGTCACCTTTGCCCTTCCCAACATGGGCCACTTCTGCTTACTCAATTGTCCAGATACGGCAGGGAGCTCATGGTCCTGTTCTCATCGTTTAAGCATGCGTATACGGAAATCTCGGAATTTCTGTTGAAACTCGCACAAGTGTGTGTTCATCTCAAGGAGCAGCTGAGCAACATCACTCGAATTGAGCCGCTGATGGACGAAAACCATCGGGCGGTGTATCATTTTATTCTCTCAACCCTGCAGATGAAGTTACAGCTTGTCGGTCGAGCTCTCGGCGAAGTCATCAACGTCGAGGGTGAGGAGTCTCAGGATGAAATGAAAGTGAACAGACTCAAATTCGCCTTCAAGAGGCACAACCTTGACCGGATACTGCAGGATGTGGAATCCTGGATGATGAGAGCCGATTTGACGTGGTTTCTCCGTGAGGATATCCAGCCCTCGTATTGATCACGCCTTAACACGAGCCGGGCCAACCATCACAACGAAGACTCCATCAATTCTGCCAATTCGAGAAGGACTGTGCGGAAAGTCCTCAAGTGCAGCTGGCACCCCAGCCGTTACCAACCTCAACAGGCCTCCTGAATTCCTCAATGAGATGCACATCGCAGGGATTCCTATGTCAAACGCCCTTCTTGCTCGAAGCAGTAAAAAAGTGTGTTATCCTCCTTGATTCTCAATAAAATCAATTGCCCACCGCTGGCCAAGTTCAATGATATCAAGTGGGGGACCCGCAACCTCGCCCGGAAACTCCAACACAATGACCCCGACCCGTTCGGCCTTCTCAACTGTGAAGGTTTTGTCACCACTTCGAGCAAATTGCCATCACAAACAAAGGGTGACTTCACAATAGTATTTTCAGTGCCATCTGGGCGCTCCAAGCCAAGAGCGCTCCGAGACGTTTTGCTCAACAGTCCGCCACCAGACACTTTGACGCACCGCCTGCTCCTGGCCCAAAACCTGGCCAAGTCAGTGGGATTCGTCCATACTTTCGGATTCGTTCACAAGAATGTGCGCCCAGAGTCCATTTTCAACTTCGAAGCTTCGGCTGGTTCTCCTCATCCCTCGGTGTTCCTCGTCGGTTTCGAGAATTTTCGCAAGGAAGAGGGCGGGACGCAGCGGCTCGGGGACCAGACTTTCGATGGGAACTTGTATCTGCATCCAAACCGGCAGGGTACGAGCCCACAGGAAAAATACGTCATGCAGCACGACATCTATAGCCTTGGCGTGATGCTTCTCGAGGTGGGCTTCTGGAAAAGCTTCGTGGAGTACAAACTGGATAATGGAAGCGTCAGGCCCACGGCGCTGCTTGGCGCTCCACCGGCAGCTGAAGGTGGTCAACTTTTGAGATATGTGCTGCTTTCGGCCCAGGATCACTTCTTGGCTCTTGCACGCTCCGCGCTGCCGAAGGTGATGGGCACAGAATATGCGAGAGTCGTGGAGACGTGTCTTACCTGTCTTGATGATAACAACGATGATTTTGGGGACCAGAGCGAGTATGAAGACGAGGACAGAATCGTGGTCGGGGCAAGATACATCGAGAAGGTGAGCCAACAGGACATGGTCTTGCCCACCTGGGCATCAATGACTGCTTATAGCTGACGGTATCCAGGTCATCTTACGTCTCAGTACGATCAAAATGTAGTTGATACCTGAAGATTCCCGAAGCATTTTCCAAGAAGACGCATATTCGTAGAGCAAAAAAGGGATGGTACAGAGGTACATACTAGTTCCAGTGCACGATTATTTCCCATCGCCTAGTTACCTACGGCCAATTCGGAT
>JACBFG010000015.1:1326366-1365298 GCA_013435955.1 Diaporthe sp. HANT25 | reverse complement strand
CCCCCCCCCCGGAACTTCGATAAAGATCCTCTAGCACTGGCTGGATTTGCGGCTCAAATTGACTTTCCGTCCCTGTTAGTGACGAACAGCAGGCTGCGATCAGCGCTGCCAACACGGAATCCGCAGCGTTTGCCTGTCAGGCACTGAGATCGTCAGTGCAGAAACATCAGCATGCTGGCATGCAATGCGGCCGCCAAAGCCAAAGTTATCAGCAGCCAAGGAACATGCCCCGGTCCTCGAAATCGTCGATACTGGGCGCAGAGCCGCACATTTGTAACAGCAGACAGCGCTTATTGGCGACGATGTAGAGATGCCTGGGTGGCTTGAGGGGTGTGTAACGTAAGCGAGTGAGCTGGACAAGCCAGAGTGCGCGGCAAGCAATCGGATCCGAGGTCTTGGAGTCAGCGGGGGAGGAGGGTGTCGACCTTATCAACATGAGGAGACAGCTCTGGCGAATACGGGACCCTTGTCTACCATCACTTGATGATTGCGCAGCGAATGGGAGACGATGAATGGAGCCAGACGAGGCTGCATCTGCATCCGGAGGCCACCATTGCTTGGGCTATTTTACATGCCTTAGCGTTGCCCGAGTGAAGTGTAAATAAGGCGTTTAGTCGGCTGCCTTCTTCCTCCACAATCCGGCGAACGATGCGGCCCATGAGGCTCAGGTGGTCTGGGGTCGTACAGCATACAAGGCGCATGAGACTTTCCATACTACCCACCCCTGTCCACGATCAAAGAGATATCTCAACAGGTTTCAGAGAGAATCCTGAGTGTCGAGGTGTGAACATCAAAGCAGTAGGTAGCGCCGGACGGTAGCCGCGGTTGTACCATGTCTCGAACTCGTACCAGATCATCCCCTGACATCTTTGAGCAACAGGACACCACGTATGTGAACACTGGCTTAGTGCTGTGGGCAATGCATCGTTTTTGGCGGCCACAGCCAGCGCCTGTGGCCACCCAGGCCCGCCACAATCGCGACCAGCCAGTCTGTCAGTGCTAGGTGACCAAAAGCTGAGCTCGAGCTTAGCCTCCGCCCTTGGCAATCCTTCGAGCAGTCCGCGCTGCTCTCCGAGGACTGCCTGGCCAATCATGGCCAGCGATATAAACAAGACCGCACCTAGAGAGTTGACGAAGGTGTGTGTGTGACACTCAACTCACCGAGCACCCAGAGTGGGGCGAGACGTTGCTATATTTTAGCCCATTTGGATAGCGACCAAGTAGCGCCTCTCCAGGCCCGGCATTTGTTTCTCGAAGTTGGTGTGTAATGTATTTGCCCGTACCCGCCTACTCGAGTCGAGTCTCGGACTGCTGATCTGGGGAATGGTTCGTCGCAAGGTCGCAGCGGCAGCAGCCGTCCAGGAGCGCTCTAGGACATCGGAGCTGTTTATCTGGCCGAGTGATCCGTATCGAGTGACCTGACCTCGCTCGACACCAAGTCCTAGACACGCGTGGCCCATATCTGGATGGTTGTCCCTCCTGTCTCATTCTTCAATCGTCCCTGGCGACACGAACGAACCGCGTGGCCCTTTTTGTCCTCGCCTCACTTTCGTGACGTATCAAACGGTGTGGGTTGCACACCATCCCGTCAACTTGCTTCGCGTTGCCTGTCCTCTTCGGACCGCCTCAGTATATTAAAGCCTTGCTGCCTGGCTCTGCCCCTTCGCCCTGACTGAGAGCAGTCGCTCTTCATCCAACCTTTCTCTCGCCCTTCTCTGGTCAAGGCAGAATCGTCTCTTGCTTCCCTCAAGCTGAGCTCTTCTTTCACGTTGTGACCATGCAGGAATTCTACCATCTCAATGGTGGTCAGCCTCAAGCGCCACCCATCCCGGTCCCTCCTCAACATCATCAGCCGGGTGTGGGGGGCCGGCCGCCGCCCCCTCCGCCTCCCCCTCCGCTGCCACCGATGGTGCATCAACAGCGTCCCGTGCCTATGGTGGCGCCAATGTCTCTTCCCCCACAGATGCCACGGCCCATGCCGCACCCGCCAGTTTCATTCGCACCACAACCACCTCACCCTCCCAGACATATCATACCATCCCAGCTCCAGCGCCCCGTTGTCGTCTCCGACATTCGGGACGAGAGTTTGACGGAAGATGATATCCGGGAGGACCTGTCAGATTATATCATCCTCAGATTCGAGAAGATTGAGCCGTATGATGAGTATGACTCTGAGGGCGAAGAAGTGAAGGCGAGTTGGGATAATTGCATCAGGAGACGCATAGCAGGAGTCGACAAGCTAGATGCCCGCAAGGAAATCCGGCGACTGAACAAGGAGGATGGTAAGAAAGGGAGGACCTTCCTGGAGAAGCAGAATGAACTGAGCCCGAAGCAACAAGACCAACTTGCAAAAGCGCAGCGTGAGCTTTCTTTGGAAGAGCACGATGCGCGCTTCCACACCATCCTCGCGCAGATAGACTATACGCTGAAACCCATCGTTCAAAAGCGTGAGAAGGTCTATACGCGGAAGTCCAACACGAAGAGGAAGATCCACCAAAAGAGGAGGTACGAGCGTACTTCCATCACGGCCTACTTCAAACGCTGCCCCAAGCCAACTCAGATACCGAGCGAGCTGGCTCGTTGCATTGGCTTTGAGAAGCAGAGGGAATCCGAAGCGATGCGGATGAGGCAACACCAGGCGCCGCAGCAACACATGGCCCCGCACCATCGCCCTCACTTTGTGCAACAGCCCCAGCCGGGACCAATGTACCACCCACAGGTGGCACCTATGCGCAGCCCGGGACCAATGCAGGGACCAATGCACCGTGCCCAAGGCATGCCGCTGCACCAGTCTCACCCTGGACAGGGACCTAGTAGACCCCATACACCAATCCGCGTCGAGGTTGACCATAGGAAGGACAAGCACCACCGGAGTCGCCATTCCAGAAGTTCTGACAGCTCAGAGTACTCTGATTACGGATCGGGCTCCGAGCTTGGTTCCGAATCCACGTTGGTCACCGAGCCCTCGCGTTCCTCAGGCTCGTCCAAGGACAAGAAACACCATGACCACAAGAGAAGATCCTTGAGGTATCTTGAAGAGCCCAGAAACTTCGGGGTTGATGTCTTCCACCCTAACCGACGCCACAGTGTCGTCGAGAAGCCATCATATATCGTCACCGGAAGTGGAACTCGTGTACCTATCATCCAGGTGCCAGTACCTCCAAGAAAGGCTGCGATCTCGGTCGAGAATCTCGATCAAATCCAGGCCGATGCCTATCGTGCTGGCAGATCGGATGAGAAAGCTGCCTTCCGTCACACCTTGGATGATGCCGACAGCCTCGAATTTGCTGCCAGGAGATACAGGCCTCGATATGCCCCACGGCCGGAAATCATCAATGAGGGACTATCTCCAACAAGAATCCGGCACCTCACCTCAAGTGAGGTCGGTCGACAACTTGAAGACGACTTTCGGCGCCTGAGGATCGGCCGTGATTCTGATTACCACGAGCTTAGCGACCACATTTATCTTGAGGCCCAACGGCTCCGCGAGGCGCGGGCTCGAGAAGAGCAAGAGGACATCATACGAGCCCAAATAGACGAGGAGGCAATGTATCGGATGCGTGAGGGGTCAGCCCAATCCTCCGTGAATCCCTTCACCCCTTTGTCGCGGAGAACAGGCCGGACGTATGATATCGATCGTGATTATAGACGATGAGCTTTCCTGTTAGCCGTTTTTGTCTTTTGTTCAGAAGCCTGGAACTTGTCCTAGCGTCGGAACGATCAGAAAATTGAGTGCGGATGGCGAGACTGCTTCCTTCTCTTATGTGTCCAGGATGCCGTCCCAGTCGGCAGTGGTATTGCCGTAAGCTTAGTTCTCAGAATGCAATCAGACAGCGATTCCACAGCTCGTTCCTCATTGTTGTTGAACCTGCAAGTAACGCTTAGAGTCAAAGTTCCCAGAGAATGATTCAACTGTCTCTTTGTGTCGACTTCTTGATTGATATTCGAGAGAGGCCATGATGGTGATGGACACATTGTAGAACCAGATTGGCGTCAAGCATTAGTATCTGGGCAATTCTTCTGTATGCTTCACGTAGGCAGAGAGATCGAAGCGGTGTCACCGATGATTTTGCTAGCCGTCTTGCGCTCTCGTACCTGCGGCTGGAATTGGACTGCTGGCTGTGTGTCTAACCGTGTTGATGCGACCTCGGTGACAACCAGGGCAAGGCTTGACAATATCCAAGAGAGCACAACAGCTTGGGGCACCGCTCGATAGCCCCTAGATATTAAAAGAGACTTGAGACCGCATGCTCCGCCAAACGTGGCGTGTCGGCCCAACCTCAGACGATTGGGCGGGCCTCAATTTGCATCGCGAGCCACTGCCCGATGGAATTTGGCCGAGAAATAGACGTGGACGAACCAGTCGCTTGCCTTAGCATGGGCAGGCTCGTGGCACCGCTTCAATTGGTTGCTCAGCCATCTTCGAATCTGCCAAGGTGCCTCGGGCATTGGGATCGAGACTCCTGGATGCTTGGACTAGCACCCGTAATGCCTTTGGAAGCCGATTCGTTCGGTGATGGGTTCGGGTAACGGTGGTGTTCCCAGGCAAGTCCACCTTTTGAGTGGAGCGCGACTCAGTCCCTCACTGCAGCATGGAGGACTGGGTGGGTTTTATAACGTCACGCCACAGAGCAGCGTAAATCATGCGGGAAAAGCAGGGAGAGCTAAGCACATGAAGTCATGCTGTTTACCGAGGAAAGTGAGGCGATGAGTTGTTTTCGTTGAGGACGAGACTAGGGGCCATCGAACGAGAGCCGCCAAGTCCCGGCGAGGCCCCACCAGAAGCGACGTCTGGCATGCTTTCCGTGCCTGTGCTCCTGCTCTGTGCCCCTCCATTGCTGCCCCTCTAAAGAGCAAGACAGACTGTCGTCACCTCGAGTACGCTTTTTCCTGAAACTCTCTCCTTCTTCACTCTGCTAGCTGCAACTGCACAATTCACGACTCCTTCCTAAAAGACGATACCCTCCTTTTTCAGTCAAAACTATACCATCAGACACCAATTGCCCATCATGGCTCGCAAGTTCTTTGTCGGAGGAAACTGGAAGATGTGAGCTGACCCCAAGCTCACCCGAGCTCTTGAAAACCTCGCAGAGCTTCCAGAGAGCTGCTGGACTGACGATGGCACTCGCCAATTCTACAGGAACGGCACCAAGTCGTCCATCAAGACGATTGTCGACAACCTGAACAGCGCAAAGCTCGACCCCAACGCTGGTATGTCTGACCTGGCACTTACTCCGAGCCGATCCCGGCGCTCGAGGACGCGGACTGCTGCCGGAGAACAAGCCAAGCTAGAAGCACGATTTGCTGATCAGCCCTTCACACAACAGAGGTCGTCGTTGCACCACCAGCACTGTACCTGCACTACGTTCGTGACTCCCTGAACAAGAACATCGAGGTGGCAGCACAGAACGTCTACGACAAGCCCAACGGCGCCTACACGGGCGAGATCTCGGTGGAGCAGCTCAAGGACAGCAACGTGACCTGGACGATCCTGGGCCACAGCGAGCGGCGCACGATCCTGGGCGAGTCGGACGAGGTTGTCTCGTCCAAGACCAAGGTCGCCACCGACGGCGGGCTGAGCGTCATCTGGTGCTGCGGCGAGTCCCTCGAGGAGCGCGAGGCCGGCAAGACCGTCGCCGTCGTCACCAAGCAGCTCGACGCCCTCAAGGCCAAGATCGGCTCCGACTGGTCCAAGATCGTCATCGCCTACGAGCCCATCTGGGCCATCGGCACCGGCAAGGTCGCCACCACCGAGCAGGCCCAGGAGGTCCACGCCGCCATCCGCCAGTGGCTCAAGGAGAAGGTCGACGCCAAGGCCGCCGACGAGACCCGCATCCTGTACGGCGGCAGCGTCAGCGAGAAGAACTGCGTGGAGCTCAGCAAGCAGGCCGACATTGATGGCTTCCTCGTCGGCGGTGCTAGCTTGAAGCCTGCCTTTGTCGACATCATCAACGCCACCCAGGCATAAGGGGCATTGCTGTGAAGCTGGGAGAGGAGTAGTCCGTGGACAGGTCCCGGGAAGAACCGGGGCCATAAGGACAACCAAGATAGGCAGCCAAAAGTAGTCAAATGAAATTCTTGAAATCACACCACTTCGCCCGTCTGATTGATCGTTGAATTGCGCTTCTTGATGCTTTTGAAGACGTAGTCCGGGTATATATAGTCGACACGGATGCCACGCCTGGAAACCGTTCGTCTCCGAAATATGGTGCCCCAGCTCCATGCATGTAAAAATACACTCGTCCTGTCCCTGATTTTCCTCTCGGCTCTGGCCATGTCTATACAGTGAGCCCCTTGCCGTGGTACGGCGACCAGATGCCTCTGACACTCTCGTTGATACTCCTCACCGGCTTGCTGAGCCTCTTGTTCTTCTCGCCCGTCGAGTCCCGCAGCAGCTCGACCTTCTGCTGTATCTGGTTCGCGTGCATGTTCTTCACGCAGACCGCCCGCGTGTTGCCGTTGATGTAGTGCGCGCTGACGATGGGGTGCTTGGTCGGCCGCGGGGAGACGGTCACCTCGATCTCGGGGTGTGCGGCGGCGAATCTGGGGAGGAGCGACTTGATGAAAGAGCTGCATTGGCGGGTCAGCACAGCTCAAACAGGGAGGAGAGGGCGTGCAGCACTCACTTCATGCCTTTTGAGCTCCCTGCCCAGTCGCAGTAGTGGAAGTCCATCCTCTTACATTGCAGCACGAAGGCGCCGACGCCGTTCTGTTGGGACGGTCAGTGCGGTGTTCAGTTGGAATTGATGTGATTGTGAGGTCTAGACTTACTCGGCCCTTCGTAACTGCTTCTATTGCCGGTCTTATTGTCATGGTGATCTGTGAAATGTGTTAAGGACGAACATCGTCGCTGTTCAATATGTCGTCTCGGCCGATGCGTTCAATCGCATCCAGAAAATGTTGCTTATGTAATGTGGTGGCCTGAGCTTTTTCGAGGCGCGTTCCTGCCCTTGTCCCTTGTTGTCGTCCACGGCCTAGCTCTCGACTAGGCAACCTGTCGCAAAGTCCTTCTCCTTTCAACCGCCTCCCTTCCTCCCTAACCCTCGTTGTTTGCGCTCGTTCGGACTTGTTTATCCAAGTCCAAGGCGCACGACTGCTTCAGTTCATCGAAGCGAGGGCTGTCCATTTATTTTGATCGGGTCTTGGCTTGGTGCAAATAAACTGAAAGCCCACTGAAAATGACCGACAAGCTCCCCCCCAACCTCCTCGCGCTGTTTGCGCCTCGGCCTCCGCTGCGATGGGTTCCTCCTTGCGATTATCCTGCAGAACAGCGCAAGACGGCTGCGATTGGAGGTGTTGCAGATTTCCTGCCACACCTTGAAGCTTACAAGGATGCGGATGGCTATGTTCCCACAGAGAGCTGGCTGCAAGCACGCGACCGCAAGAAGCTCGAGAAGAAGGCCGAGGTCGAGAAGCTGGTTACGGAGGCGCCCAAGCTCTGTTAGATGCCCTGCCCTGCTCGATTTACTCAGTACTCGCGACTAACATGAGGAACACAGTCAACCCGGCTAATGACCCCAACATTCGTGGCGATGCCTTCAAGACCTTGATGGTGTCGCGACTCAGCTATGATGCCAATGAGGAGGATCTCGAGCGAGAGTTCGGGCGCGTCGGAACGATCGAGCGTGTATGCTTCGACCTATACTACATTCACCTGTCTCCTGTACCTCCGCTGACTTGTACGGCAGATTCGGATCGTTCGGGACACACATGCCGATGAGAAGGGCAACAAGAAAAAGAAGCCACACCGTGGCTACGCCTTCATAGTGTTTGAGCGTGAAAAGGACATGAGAGGTAATACCGCCATTGATATCCCCAAAACAACCACCCTGGAGCCTGCTGGCGAACCAATGCCCCACCGAGACCATGGCCCTCAAGCTTGCCTGTCTCGACCCCCTCCCCCCTTCATCTACTTCATCACGAAGGTATGCAGATAATGGTAAGGTCGTACTGACACAAGCGCGTTTTGCCGCGCGCACATTTAGCTGCTCTAGAACAACTCGATGGTATCAGCATCAAGGGCCGCCGTATCAAAACCGATGTCGAGCGTGGCCGTACCGTCTCAGGCTGGAAGCCACGTCGCCTTGGCGGTGGACTTGGCGGGCGTGGTTACACCAAAGCCATGCCGAGTCGTCCCATGGCCGGTCCCGGTGGATTCGGAGGCGGCTTTCGTGGCCGTGGAGGCGGCTTCAGAGGAGGAGATCGCGGTGGCTTCCGTGGCGGTTTCGACCGTCGCGGCGGAGGCTTCGGAGGCCGTGACCGCGGATTCGGCGGACCACCGAACGCGCCGAGCGGACCGGGTGGCCGATATGACCGTGACCGCAGAGACTACGGTGGAGACCGCGGGGGCGGCGGAGGATACGGTCGACGTGACGACGACAGAGGATACGGCGGCGGAGGCGGATACCGTGGAGGTGATAGATCCAGCTCCGGAAGCAATGCCATGCCCCTCGGTCAAAGGCACGGCGGAGACAGAGACAGGGGCGGAGACCGTGGTGGAGACCGTGGCGGAGATCGAGATCGAGACCGAGACGGATATCGTTCCCGCGACTACGACCGTGACGACTCGCGGAAACGGCCATACGAAGGAGGATCAGGCTACGAGGGCGAACGCAAACTGCGCCGCTACTGATGACAAGACAACTGCTCGTCTTGTGGTGGGTATCTTGAGTCCACTCATTTCGCTTTTGTCGTCTTCCACCTCTCTTGCCTCCTTGACAACAAGGGTAAGCCGACAGAAACAGGTCTTTCCACATCCTGGCCAACCTTTTTCTCCTTGTCTCAAGGTAAACAAACAACCGATCAAGCGAGAACTACCAACATGGCCACTCTTAGAGCACCTCGCCCGGACCTTCTGATATTACACAAAAGGGAGTGTAATTGCAAGCGACATATCCCCTGGAGCCGACATACAGGCGTCGATTTCTTCCCACAAATCAGGTGGGCGCCACACAGCGAGGGTTAGGACAGGTAGTATTTCTCCTTGTAAGATGATGTGTATTTCTTGTATCCGCCAGTCAGTCATGCGGAGGGGAAGACTGGAATAGCTTTCGAGGTAAGGTCAGAGGTAAGGACTGCAGATCCTACTGACCATGAGCTCCTTGCCAGCTTGGCGTTAGTAATGCATGTTTGGAACAAAAAGAAACCTGTAATGGAACCGATCGCATGGGAGCGTCTTGCTTGCGTAAGTAGCGGAACTGTATCATATGTCACCTGTCACCACAGCAAACACGGCGTAGCAGGACGCTCCCCATGATAAGGGTGGGTAGAGTTACTCTGGAGACGTTCTGTTTCTATAGCGTTGAGAAAATACATATCATTTAACTTTTTCTCTGTTCTTGTGTGCACAGGCATTCTCTGCCATGTAGAATTTTAACTGTCCATTTTCTTCGCCTACCTAAACGCCAATGAAACCCAGTATGCAGTGGTATCAACCCAGACAAATGGTCAAAGAGGGCGGGAATATCCTCAACGACCCCTGGTGCCTCGACCTGTCTGTCCCCTCCGACCTACTCATCGTCCTCATCTACACCATCCATGGCATTCTCATCGGCCTCCTCGACCTCGGTGACGAGTCCGCTCTCGGCTTCCCAGTAGCTGATGGTCACCAATCATCAGCAAACTGTGCACAACTCAGGCGAACAGACCCACACAATAACCCGAGAAGGGCAAAACACTCCCAATGGGAGGAGGAAAGGGGGATCACTCACGCCAATATCTTGACCCTGAACTCACTCAGGCACTGATCAAACAACTTCAGCAGCCTCGTCTGCCTCGAGTCGAGCACCTGCCCCTCCTTGCACACGGTATACCCCTCCCCCCCACCAATCTCATCCCCCAGGACGACCTTGCCCCGGACCATGCGCGTGGGGACACCCAGGCGCCTCAGCTCGGGCTCGATGGTGTGGCCGAGGGGGACGTCGTGCTCGGCGGGGACGGCCCCGCCCGTGGCGTAGACGACGCCCGTGGGGATGACGAAGTCGCGCGGGGCGATGGCCCCCGCGCGCGCGAAGTCGACGGGGGAGAAGGACCCGAAGTAGGTTGTTATCTCGGCGGCGGGGCGGCTCGTGAAGAGCAGCGCCACGTTGCCCGTCAGGTGCGGGGTCAGCTTGTAGATGCCGTCCGCGGTGGCGTCCTCGGGGTTCTGGCCCAGCGCGCGGGACATGAGCTTCGTCTTGCCGAAGAAGAGCCTGTTGGTTCGCGGCGAGTGATTCCCTCTAGTCAGCGGCCTGCTTCTATTTTGCTCCCCGCATTTTTGCTAGGGGCCTTGCAGCGAAGGTCTGGGGCCAAATGACTTTTGACTTGGTTATTAGGAGTCTTCATCCGTACCTTGAGTCCGAGAGCTCGTGGCGCACGTCCTTGAGGTGGTTGTTGCGCATGTTGTCGAAGCTCAGCACGAAGCAGCGCTCATACTTGGGGACGGTGTCGCGGATGTCCTGGAACAGCTTCTCCTTCTGCTCGCGGGTCTTCTTCTTCACCTCGGTCAGGTGGTACACCTTGGTTCTCTTTGACTTGGGCATCTTGGGCGATTTGTGTGTGGGTCGAGAAATGGCTTGTTCGAGGGGAGAAGTTGGGTTGCGAGATGGTCAAGAAATTCAAAAAGTCAATGGGAAAAGTTCTTATCGGGGACGCTGATAAGAGCTAGCCTACCAGGGTCCGACAGGGATGTCGCTCGCCCATCGCCCTGGACTTAAACGTAGACTAGCAACAACCACTTCTCTAGACGTAGTTGAGAAGTATAAAATATTTTAATAATGGTACCTAAAGTCAACGGTGTGCACATCGAAGTGGCGTGTAGACCTGGGAATCAATCGAAGGGCAATGTTTCCAGACTTGGAGCAAATCACAGCAGCTGCCAGTTGACGAAAGTTTAGCGCCCTGGCTGCAGGTAGACACAGGTTTCCTCATAGCGTTTCCATTTTCGAGGCATGTCATGGACAAGTCTCCTTTGGGCAATTGCTAAGCTTCCATGCTCTAAGTCTACACATGTATACGTGTGTGTGCGCGTGTTGTATGTATGCTCCGCCGGCCAGACCAGATACGCCAGAATGCATCCATCCCACCCTCAAAGTCAACCAGGGTAATGGCGAGAGTCCAAACAGTCATAATTCCATAAAAAACAGCATGCTCAAGCCAAGTATGTGTACGAATTTCCCTCCCGCTCCAGGTAGTCCTTCTCGATAAGCCTGCAAAGAAAGACGTAATTAGCATCGAAACGGACGAGTATTGAATGAAAGGGACAGCTCAAGTACTCACTTCTCAATGTTCTGCTTGATGTCGCCCGGGTCCATGGCGCCTCTGCTCTTGGTCTGGTTGATAACCTCGGCGACGAGCTGCGCGTGCGGCATCGTCTTGCGGCTCTTCATGACGCGCACGATGGCCGCCTGCGTCTCGAACTGCCGGTCCGCCGCCACCCGCCGGTGCGTCTCCTGGTTCTCCTCGGCCGTCTCCTTCAGCTGGATCTGGTTGATCTTGACGCGCACCATCGGGTGCGTGAAGGCCTTGTTGAACGAGAACGTGTCCGTCGGGTTCACGTCCCGGCCCTTGGGGTGCTTCGTCAGCACGCGCACCTTGCCGCACGCCAGCGACTGCAGCGTGCGCTCCAGCTCCCCGCCCGAGAGGCCCGTCGCCGTCGCGATCTGCTCGTACCCCAGCACCCCTTCTGCCGCCTGGTTGAACAGCACCAGCACGCTGGCCTGCATCGCGCTGACTGCGAGGTCCTTGGTGCCCTTTGCGAAGTACCCCTTGACCATGCAGTGCGCCAGGTTGTGCTTCCAGAAGAGCTTGCGGCCCGTGTGCTTGTTCTTGTAGAAGGCGTCGTACTGGTCGATCTTCTGCGCGACATCCTCTGGTATCAGCAACTTGACGTCGGGGTATGACGGCCACGCTGCTTGAGACAGCACGCTGACACTTAGGTCGACGCCACTTCGTTCCCTGCCAGTTGCGTCTAGCCAGCCCTTGTAGGTATCCATTTCTTCCTTTGCGAGCGCCATGTCCTTGAACATCTGTTCCAGGTTGTGGGTAAAGCTGGAACCACACTCGCTCTTGAGCTTGGTGAGCATGCTGCGCTCGGCATCCTGACTGGCACTGCGTCCCATGAGCAGCCGGCGGGCCAGGTCCTTCTTGTAGAAAGCCTCAAAGACGTCCTTGCCTTCGATGAAGCGGAACAACTCGAGTGCTGCGTCCAACTGCCGATCCAGTTCGGCATCCTCGTCACCTGTGCTGGCCTGGCCGCTCCTCTCAGCCTCACTGCGGTCTTTGCTATCCGAGATCAGGGATTTCGGCAGGGCCTTGATCCCACCCCGCAGCAACATGTCAATGTGCTTGGCGATCATCTCTCCGACCTTGGAGGTGCCGGTACCCCAGGACGATGATATCTTCTTGTCGTTGATGAAGACCGTGAAGGCCTCTCGAAGGCTGTAGGTGAAGACCTCGTCACCTCCAAACGCGTCCCGGATCATGGTGTCCATAGACCGCCGGAACTCGAGTAATCGGATGACCATCTCGTCGCCCTTCTCCGTGTCGTTCACTATCCTCGCGCCGGCTTGTTGTATGTACTCCTCCCATGGCCCCTTGAGCTTTCTCGGGATGTTCGACAGACAAAGGAGCGAGTACAGCGCCTTCACCGAGCTTATGTCGTTGTCGTCTAGTAATCTCGACACATCGCCTTGGTCCAGCAACACCGCGCTGTAGTTCTGTATAAGGATCTCGTGGGCCTTCTCCAGTAACAGCACTTTCGTCGTGCTGTCGAAGTTGAATGTGTTGCACCTGTAGTCTTCCCGCTTGAGCAGCCTCTCGCATGCTGTGATGTACGATCTCAATCCATCATTGCTGTGTTCGGCGGCAAAGTCCGTGAAGTACTCCTCCGACTGCCGCAAGAACTCCCTCTCAAACTTGCTGCCGTAGACCCCAAGCACCTTAAGCATATTGATGGAGTCGTGCAAGAGCGTCGGATCGGCCGCCGCATTGCCCCGACGGTCGTGCTCCACCAACTGGCACATGCCCGTGACGACCTTCTTCCCGCAGTCCGTGTCGTCGTCCCCCGGGGACGAGTTGAAAACCATCTTTCGGAAGATCGACAGGAGGAGGTCGTTGATCGACTGGTACTTCTTGTTGTTGAGCAGGAACGAGCGGTCGAGGTAGCTGAAGGCCGAGCGGACGGTGATGAGTGTCTTGTTGAACGCCGCCCACTGCGTCCTCACCCGCAGCAGCACGTCGGTGCTGGCCACCGCGCCACTGCCATCCCTGATCCGACCCAGCACCTCGTGGTACAGGTGCTTCTCGCACTCCTGCTTGAGCACGCTGAACAGCTTGTCGCCCTGCCCGCGGAGGCACAGGTCCTCGACGCCGCGGTAGACCCTCTCCAGCGGCACGCGGGGCACCTCCCCCCTGAGGATGGACCGCAGCGCCGTCTCGACGTTGTCCCACGTCTTCTTGTAGTAGTCCTCGACGTCGGCGGCCGTCTTGGAGCTGGCCCTCAGGTTCTTGATGACGATGCGCCTGGCGCCCGACAGCGGCTGGAAGCCCGCCGCCCCCTCGGGCTTCTTGCCCATGGCCTTTGCGCTCATCGTGCCCGCCGTGGCCATGGTGTTGATGGAGGCTGCCGAGGTCGGCCTGAAAGCTGTGGTGGGCGCCGTCTCCCCGGAGCGGATGCGCTTGGGGTCGGGAGCGGTTCGTGACTGGGAGGATGAGGGGATGGAGTCGACTCGAGGGCGGCGTCGGGACGGTGTCGAAGTGTGACGGTGATTATTGTCGGGTGTCGAATTGTCGAAGGGGCCCTCGGTTCCTGATGGCCGTGACTGCATGCCCAGGCCCCGGGGGATCCAGCTGCAACAACTCGAGGTGTTGTCGCACAGATCCTGGTGGGTATGTTACTTCTTGGCTGACGGGGCTGACTCTGCTTTTGACTTGTCGTGAGGGAGGTCCAAAGGTCACGAAAAGAAAACCCGAACGTGGGACGATCGAATCTTCTTGTCTCTTGTCTTTCGAATGGGTGCTGAGAATTAGAGACGAACCAGAAATTATTAACGAAGGAAGACGAAGAACTTGGTGAAGGATAATACCACGATCAATGACGAGTGAGATGACCCCGGCCCGCGAATGTCGAACGGAGTTAAAGAGCTCCCCCACATTTGCTCCGCGCCTCAGACGCGACTGATAAGAGCTCGGCTGACATGCCGAGGGCCAACGACGTCCCCCTTCCAGCGGTCCGTCATCACTGCCCTTTGGGGGGATACTGGCCGTTATATGGTCTTCCTTGTCTACTAATCCATAGTACGTTATTTATCCACTTAACTAAGAATTATAGAACATTTTTTATCTTATTTTTTATCAGCAACGCCAGTCAATTGTCACAGCATGTTAATTGTGCTTGTGCTTGTGATTGAGAGTTGAAGCGATTCATGAATATTAAGACCCGATATACACGGATTTTGTACGCCGGCCACAGCTAAGATGCACAGTCTTCCTACACTTCCAGACCAAAATTACACCTGCAAACCATCCTGCCCGCCATGCTCTGTCAAGCATATGCTGCCCATCCCGAGTACAACACCGCCAGATTCCTCTCATCAGTCGCCTGGTTGATGAGGTCGTTGACCGTAGCCGTGACGCTCAAGGTCTTGGAAAGCTTCTTCCTTACAACCTCCAGTGCGCGGTCCGCCTCGGATGGCTCGTTCACTACGCCATTTTTCTTCCTATCTGCTCCAGCGCCGGCGCCAGCCCCCTCGCCGTTCCCGTCGCCACCCTCCTCCGCCCGCCTCGCAGCCCCTTGCAGCTTCGCTAGCCTCATAGGCGTTGAGCTCCAAGAGTAGAGCGGGTCGTATCGCAGCACGTCCAGGATCGTCATGATCGAGTACGTCTCCTCCCGCAGCGCGTCGAGCGTGAACTCGCAGCACCTGCGGAAAACTCCATCTGTTTTGGTCACTCCCATGCCGTCCACGATGTCGCGCGTCATGCGGAACGGCACGACCTCGGGCACCGGCAGGATGCGACCTGACTCGAATGCCACACCGAGATCAATGTGCACGACTTCACCCGTCTTCTGATCTAGGAGGATGTTGTGACCGTGTCGGTCTCCAAGCCCAAGGACATGCCCGAGAATGGAAATCGCAGCCGTCGTTCTCGTATACGCGAGGCGCTTGACATACCAGTCGTCTGGGTCCGGGAAAGACTCTATGAAGAAGTATCGCATCACGGGATGAAACTTGTCGGAGACCTTGCGGTAGGTAGAGACCCTCACATCGTTGGTGCGGCCGGCGACGTTGGAGATCTCCTTCCTACAAAGATTACCCTTCATGTCCTTCGGATAGTATCGTTCGTGCGCCGGCATCAGCCAGTCGTGCAAGGGTATCGTGTTGGCAACAAACTCAATCAGCCCGGACCTATTCGTGAGAGGCAGCACCTTGTAAGTCCTGATGCCGAGGTTGCGCTGTCTGGTTGTTCGATGTTGCTTCAGCAGGGACGACACAGCAGCAAAGACCTGCTCCATGATTGCGTCTTGTCTAAGGTCGTCATTACCGCCTTTGACGAGCTGCTTGTACCTCTCTCCGTTGCTGGCAACCGCTGTGATGATCTTTGGAGCACTCACGCCGGATGCAATCGACATGGTAGGCTCCAGTCTCTCTATGACCGGTACTGTCGAGTAATTCCTATCCGCACGAAGCTCAATCTCCAGGGTTGCTGGTGGAATGGGGTATTTTGCGAGGCATCTTGAGAGAGTAGATGCGTATGGAGAGTCCTGGATTTTGATCTTGGCTCCGCTTCTATACCGATCATTCTTCTCCTTGGCCAAGTAATGATAGCACCCACACGCTTTCTTGATGGCGTCCCACGTGACTGCGACGCCGCCTTTCTGTCTTTCGAACTCCTCCATTACCTTGTTTGCGGCATCCTTGCGCAACTTGGCAACTTCATCTTCTGCATTCGGATTCGTCCTAATTCCCGACCAGATCTGATACATGCCGTGATATGGGTGGTCGAAGCAGATGCGGCAGACCAAGTCTCTCAGCAGGGTCTGGAAATGGCTCTTGTCAAGCTGCAAACGTGAGCTTAGTTGATTCATAAGCGGAGCGAATTTGCGAGTTGGCACATTCCTCAGGAGGTGATGGACGGCCATATTTGCGACGTCTGTTTCTGAGCGCTCAAGCCACAGGGCGGTAAACCGGAGAGCGTCGCTGTCGTGGTCATCCGAAGCAGATAGAGATTGCAGGTAATTCTCAAGGCTGAGTTTGACAAATTCGTTCCGAGTCCTCTGGGTGCGCTGGAGCTCGGTCTGGTCGAGAAGCAGGTACCTTTCGGCTGTCCTTTGGTACCTGTCGTACTGGTCCTTGAGCTGGGAATGTTTGGCCGATCTGTATTCCTTCTTGTAGTGCTCTACTTCATCTGCTTTCGTTTGAACTAGACGCTCAAGTCTGCCCAAGTCCTCAAGCATATCAGGGTCTTGCAGCTGCTCATCGCAGAATACTGCAAATTGGTGGAATACCTGCCCGGCTTCTTTACCCGAACTTTTGCCTTTCAGCTCTTTGAGTGCAGGTTCGAGGTATTTCTTCTGGATGCTGTCCGCTGTCTCGAGCTTTGCGACCGACACCTGATACCCAATCTTGGAAAGCAGATCAGCGTGCGTGACGGGGATACTCTGTTTCTTCAGAGACGAAGGGTTTCCCTGGAGCCCTTGCAGGAGTCTGATGGACGGAATCATCTCCCCGTAATCCCAGAACGAATTGGCTGTCTCTAGCGAGACAGCAGCATCGATGTTCAGACCAATGGCTTCGCTTGAGCCGACAAGGTCTGTCAATCTCGTCGATACGTTCAAGGATTCTTGTCTTGAGTGGTGGAATCGATAAATGCTGGATGACAGCAGCATGCTCCGAATCTCAACTAGTCGAGCTTCCGGTGAAGTGAGGTTTAGTGTGCTTCGAATCACGTCCTTCTGGCCAAGCACACTGAATGTTGTCTCACGATGAGACAGAATCTGGCTGACATCGTCGTACCTGTTTTTGCATTAGCAAGATATCATAATATTCATTGTTGCCTATGTCGCATACCTTCCACTCATCATCCACGTTGCCCGTGCCTCGAAATCAGCCAAAACTTTCTCAAGCTCAGCAAAGTCAGCCACGCCCAGGACAGTGTCTAATTCGGTGAGGGCTGCAAGAGTGCCTAGGTGTTGGCGTAGTTCGGACACTCTCAAGTCCCTGGTGGCGAGACGTTTCATCGTTGTTGCCAGTCCGTCCTGCACAGCAAGCCTTGCAGGGTCCATCTCAACAGCCCTGTAAATGGATTGGTAAGCTCTGTAGGACGTGGCGGCATGATTCTCAAGGCTTGGGGGCGCAGGCAAGTTCCAGATCTCCAGGCGCCTAGCGGTGGTGAAAGTGCTATCCAGCGAGGCAGAATCGTCATGGTGCTGTTGAATCTGGAGCAGCGAATTTGAAAGGCCAGATAATCCCAATCCACTCAGGATTTGGACGAGAGACTGCCCGTCACGGTCAGCTCCAGAGTCTTTCATACGCAAATGGCTGTCGTATTGAGACCCGCGGAACGCCAGGCTTTTCCCGCCCTCTTTTTCATACTCGAGTCGTGCCAAAACATTGGACAGAGACGCTGTACGATTCAACCCGTAGTAGGCATCCGGATCGTCGATGTTCTCAAAAACCTTCAACAAAGTCTCTGAAGAGTCTTCTACCTCTCGTGCAGCCGAGGACCGCCGGGAGCTTCTCGCTGGTTCGGAGGAGGCTAGTTCAGCGAATAGCAAGGCAACCTTGAACATGCCACATCCTGTAGCTGCTTCTGCCACGCCAGACAGGTCCAAGTCAAGCCAATGCGATCTATCGGCAATCGATATTTCATTCGGGAATGGCCTTGTTCTCAGGTGGAGTATAACATTGATGACAAGCTTGATGTTATCGCTGGCCGCTGGTGAAGTTGATTTCAGCCACTCTCTGAGCGCTGCGGACAAGCCCCGTTTCAGTGGTCTCTGGCTGTTGAGCTCTTCGAGAAGTACCAAGTGGGCAATGAAAGGTAATGCTTGCTCAGCGAAGCCATCGATCTCGGCCAGAATCAAGGGCAACGTCGTCAGGACTGCGTTGCCTCTCACAGAGCTCGCAAGATGGATGCAGGTATCTTGAGCCCAGGAAGACGACTCTATGCTTTCAGCCTCAAACAGGTTGGCATTGGTATGTTTGATCTCCCCGCTGTCTGTAGGCGGTGTCTGATATTGCATCCAATCGGATGATGCAAGAAGGTTCTCTGGAAGGCTTCGACTACAGTCAGCAATTAGGTCATGGTCTTCTGCAGAGGACGCATGGGACACAATCTGTCTTAGGGCAGATTCCGCAAGACCAGCATGGGCCGAGTTGTCGCTCAATGTCAGATTTGCTAGCAGTCTCAGCAAACCGTGCACAGAATCACCGTTGATTCCCATCGTCCTCTGGTAGGTTGACAATTGTGATTCTCTCAAGACGTCACGCGGAATGCTGCCAGATGCCGCGTATGAAGTGCCAACAACTCGTCCTGCCCATGTAAGATACTCCTTACTGGAGTTGACTGCCCGGCAACTCTTCCAGATCATGGGACCATGGGCACGAGCGTCCTCATCGGTGTCGATTATATCGTCTCTGTTCGCTTTCGGAATCTTGAATTCACCACAAAGCATCCGAAGAGCCAGCTCACGAGAAGACTCGTTGAGCAACTGGTCTTCCTGCTCGGCATCCTTAAGTATTTCAAGCAAGAGCCTGCTTTCCTGCGTGTCTTTCTGAGAATTTCCAGAAGATCGGATGCTGGATGCAGACTCGATGATGGCTTTGAAGGCTTGAGCCTGTGTCTCTGATTTGAAGGTGGACGCCGACTCAAAACCCTTCAGCAGCTTGACAAACCACACGTGGAAATTCTGAGCCTTGCTCACGGTCGACTTAAATTGGCTCTCTTGTGTAGAGCTAGCCTGACTGGATTCCAAGAACATTCTCAAACTGGCCAGTGTAGACAGGGAATAGCCCGCTAGGAAGGAAGGTGTCTGTGCCAGGTGAGTGGTGCCTTGGGATATGAGCCAATTACTCATCGCAAGAGCTTCGTCCGCGCATTGTGAATTCGAGAGAAAGGGCCGAATTGACTGGAGGAGCATCTCGAGAGGGTAAGAAGACGTAGTCTGGAAACCGGCAAGGCAAATCAAAATTCGGACCTTGCGGACGACTGACAATGCGTGCAGTGGTCCCAAAGCAGGATGAATGGTATTCAAGAGCCTCCGCGCCACAGATGTGACCAGAGGCGGTGTCCAAAGGGACAGAACATCGTAGCTCGTTCTTCGGACGAGGTGGGATATCGCCCGGACAAGGTACTTGCCCTTGAACATGGGCTGCTGATTGGGCCCTAGAGCTGTTGAGGATTGGCCGCACTTCTTGATCTCATCCATGAAGTCCGCAGCATACGAGAAAGTCTCGTCCCTGCGCCACGAATCTTCAATTGCACCCTCTTGATCGATAACATCGCAGAAATGTCCAATGATGTCTGCGAACGTGCGATAAATAAGATCGAGATAAGGTTCTTTGCCGAGGAGCTTTCGGACTCGGGACTCCGAGGAAGATGAAGAGTCTTTCGACGAGCTGAGATCATGCATGATTGAATAGGTCATGATCTTAGAGAATCCTTTCTCGACCAACTCCACAGGCGTGACTTGTAGTCTAGTGGCCAAGGCACTCACTGCTGCATCTTGCCCTCGCATGATCATGTGAGCTGTAGCCTCCGTTTGTGCTCGCTGGAGAAGATCATCAAGACTGGGAAACCCAAAAATGCTGAATGGGATGTCTTCAAAAGAGTCCTTCTCGAGCCAGGTGTAGAGAAGCTGGGGGGCGAACAACTCGAAGAGCTCCTGAGGCGACCTCAATGACCTTGCCAAGGAAACCATCTTCATGCCGCGAGTGGCATACTTTCCAGATCCCACAACCTTGCCAGATGTCTCGACAATGTGGTAAACACATCGCCTTAGCAGTGTTGGGCACTTGCAACCAAGGCCAGCCAAGACGAAAACACGCAATGCGATACCCTCCATCACCTCTGGATCGGTCGGCAGGGCTTCCAGAATATCGACGAAAATGTCATCGTGAGTGCTAACAACGAAGAATTCGAAGATCCTGGTGAGTCGCGGTGCGATGTAAAATTTGGCGCGCATACTACCCTCCCAAAATGGGCCTGGTCGTGGGTCGCGAATATCGACACGAGTCTTGTTCAGGCTTTCAGGTGTCGAGAGTAAGGTTTTGTGAGGAGGTGATACCAACGATTTCTTGTCCTTGTGGAATTGGGCATTTATCTCCCACAGGTGAAGAAGTAGCCCAGAGTACGATACTTGAACCTCTGCAGACATTAAGTTATGAGGCCAGATCGATTTCACCAGCATATTGTAGAGATCCACGAATGGATTCACAACGTCAGGGTCACCTTCCCCCATGGACCAAACAGGCGCGAAGGACAAGAGCACATCGACTAGCGTACACAAGGCGACCTCGCATGTCTTGTAGTGATCTCTGAATACTATTGCCGCAGTCCGCTCAACGATATCCCTGGCGTAGTTGGAAACGTTGCCGAAGTCAGACTGGAGAAGTTGGACGAGGAACTCCCTACAGAGAAGGAGCTGGCCGTCCTCGAGCGAGAGGAACTTGTCCATGAAGGTCTCCGGGATTAGCCCAACCTTCCCAGAGTCACTGAAGTATTCGGAGAACAGCTGCAGTCTTGTCTTTATTATTTCGAAAAAGGCGTTGGCGCTCATGCTTGATGCGACCTTTTGTCTTGGGGCGAGGAAGCCTCTGTCGCCTGGCTTTTTCCGCCTGTCTTGTGACTCAAACTCGTCGTCCACGTCCATAGCGTCAAAATCCTGGGTGGGTCTCAATTGACTGCGTTCCTCATCTATGATGCCGGATAGTCTGGAAAAAAGTCGCAGGAGATGTGGCTCTTTGCTGCAAAACTGCTGCACGCGAAGCGAGTCCAGAGGGGGGACGTAAGGAGCGAGCATCGCTAGCACCAACTCGAAGGACTCGCCACTCTGAGATGATTCGCTAATGATCCGGAAGCACCTTTCCCACAGGCTCAACAACGTGGTATTGATATCATTCATTCCCCGATGATCAGTGATTTCGAGGTGTGAAAGAAGAATATTGGCCGAGATCAGGCATGCCACCAGACTCCGCCAACGATCAGTTGATAAGTGCGTAGTCACGTCGTCGCCACGCCGATTGCCCGATTGGGAAGCAGGTTCTAGCATGTCCACAAAGTCAACCAGCTTGGGATGGAGCAAATCCAGGACAAGCGTCTTCGAGGTCTGCGAGCTTGACGGCTGCGAGTTGGAGGTCTCGTCTGGCTCTGAGAATTGCCCCCCACCATTCCCATCAGAAAGCTCTACTAGATGCTGACTATGTCCTGCGGTGTCGTCCTCACTCAGTAGAAGCAGATACCGAGTCATCGGAATGGTGTCGTTGTAGGATTTCCAGAACTGACTGAGGCTACCACCGACCAACCCAATTTGCGGCGGAACCTCAAACTGAGGCACGCCACAGCAGGACAGGAGAAGATTCACGAGATCAACTGGTACCATATTACTTGCCAGCGATGTAGCGTAGGTTGTTTCCGCTGAATATTGTCAGAAAGCGCGAGTCAATGCGCCGTGCCTTCACGCAACAGATGGTGGGGGATTCAACTGTACTAACCTGGTCGCCACATAGTGAATGCCCATCGAATTATGAAGCTGGATGTTTTTTGGCTGGCACTAGGAACCATAGAATTGCGCACACTGGCCAAGCAATGCATGAATACCAGAGATGAGTCAATCAGAGCAGCCGGACCGCATATATCGGCCATTGTCACTATGTTGTTGACATCATTTGCAATTGCATGGTGTGGTATCAGCCGTGTTTGTAGAATGGCATGAAGCAGTACACAAGCTGCTCGGCAAGTACTGGGGATGCTGATAGATCTGACGGCCAGCTGCCATACTTGTTTCCACCGTGCCTCGGCGTTTTCGTCTCTCGCTTGCGACTCGAGAGCACAGCTGTTCATGACTGGTAAGTAGATTGCCCAGTCAAACATTCGAGAGGACGTACCTGGCACATGCAAGCATTGCCCAAGACGACAAGAGGCCTTGTTTGTCGCCGATCATGGGCAGCAAGTCCTCCAATACCGTCAAAATCTCATCTTGATCCAGTTTGCTCAGAGGCAGAAAGAATGGCAGCAGTTGCAAAGAAGTCAGCTTGGTTCCGGCATCAGATGACAGCATCTTTTGGTGTATCCTGTTGGAGCCTCCAGCACGACGTTGTCTTTTCCTTGGCTGGCTATCCTCAGTCGCCAAACGCTGTGAGTTGCTCTTGGAATGTTGCAAAAAGATGAACTCGAGTCGCGACATGACCTCAACCAAGGTCCAGCGGCGTTCGGCATGTTGTTTCAAAGGCTTCAAGGAAAACAGGTCTGTGGCAAAGTGGCCAACTGGAGCTTTCAGAGATGAAAAGGTCACGTCGTCAAGTTGGAGGCGCGCTCGAGTATTGCGCGAAGAATATTCGCCCCAAAGTTCGTCCAAGAGCTCTTCAACCTCCTGAAGTAGAGCCGCAGCCGGGTCATCCTGTAGCAAATAGTCCAAGTAGACGCTGATGGCATGCATGGTCTTTAGCATTTCATCCCGTACCAAGAAAAGGAGTTCGTCTTTATCGAGAGTCCGGCGCTGCCACCAGTAGCCAAGGAGTGGCACAAGCTCCCTCGTTAGGTGCTGACCGAGGGTAGGGTCGTCTCCGGCAGTTTGCAACAACATGCGGTTCAATATTGAAAAGGCGACCCTATGCAGCTTGTCCAAATCGGAGCGTAATCGCAATACCCGCAAGACAGCATCGGTCACCTCTTGACGCTTTGACATGTACGGCGCATTCGGTGCAGAGACCAAAGACTGTAGACCCTGGAGAAGCGACAACAGCTCATTGCGTTGGACTTGGCCTGCACCACGCTGGGTCCCCAGTCGGGAGCGAGCGCTGGAGGGGCCGACTGAAGAATGCCGACCAGTTCCCGGGGCAGGCGAGTCCCGCCCGAGGATGACGGAGGCAGAGACAGATTCAGTGCCGTCCAAGAGGTTGCAGATTCTGTCAACAAGAAACATGACGCAGTGTTTCCATCCACCGCCATCTTTCAAAGCCAGATTCTCGACGTGGGTAGGACTGTCGAGTATAGTCACAAGCGTTTGCATGTAGTCCTGCGCGAGAGGCTCAAAAAAGTCGCCATCGTAGGTGGGAAGCGTATCCGTGATATGGTCGATTATGGCTCTGACGGTTTTACCCTTGAATTTGAGAATGCCATGTGCGACAGTCTCACGCAAGGCCTTGCCACAATAGCCGAGCCGTTCTTGCGCCTTGCCGGTGCCTTTACCACTCAAAAATATCGTCTTGTCAACCAGAGCCGCATGGAACAAGGCCTCGCAGATGCTATGATACTCCTTGTCTTTCAAAGCTTCACTAATTATCATCAGCTTGAGGTTGCCATACCCGAACACATGGTCCTTACTGGTTCAGAGATGGGTTTCCGAAGAAAGATACCAGGTCTGCATATACATCAGCAGCTTGCCACATTTGACCAGAAATGCTTGAGTTGACAGACCTTGCAGAGCTTCACTACGAGCCGTCGGAGGGTTTCCGGTGATCCAACTCTTGAGCTGCGCAATGTTGGTGACCTGAGGTCTCAAGGCCTTCCGCGGCGGCATGGTGACGATCAAGACTCGGAGACTTCATCAAGGTGAGGATATTGTCCGAGACGATATAGACTGTCAGTGCGGAGAATGAATCAGGAGTGAGAGGAGACGGTGCAAGTCTGGAGGCTAGTTGCACAAAATCAACAGCAGCACGCCACGGCCAGTGCTGTGATGTGTGAACTGCGACGGGGCGAGAGTCGATGAACCATCCTTAAATCCGAGGCGGATATGGGACAAGGTCGTTTCTCGGAAAGAAATGCAGGTGGAGATTGGCCTCAGACTCAGTTGAAGCTGTGTTAGAATTTTGGTCGACCGGCCGTCTCAGTCCTGAAATCCATGATGTGAGAGAGGTGCAGATGCAATAAGAAATCAGGCAGGAAGGAGTTGGCGTTGAGTTGAGAGCGATCCAATGCGCCTTCTCTTGCATGGTTCCGGGGACCCCCTGTCAGTCCAGAGCTGGAGCTCTGACCACTTAACGACCCAGACCCACATTTGGCAGGTCTTTGATTGGAAAAGAGCAACAAGGCTGCAGAAAGTCTAACAAGCCCGGCCCCTGGGCAACAGAGGGACGGCAGAACCGCGTTGCCGCCAAATTTGTGTACATACGGTACGCGACAGCTTCCCTGCTCCCCAAAAGTTCGACAGCGTCAGCGCCTCCATCTGCTGGGCCGACGACAACCTCTGCAGCAACCCAGGTCGACTCAGCTCCGTCATACCGACTCGGCGGAAACAAACAACAGACACTGCGATGCGTTGAAAACAGCACAACAGAGCAGTTCACCATGGCCGAAGTCACTGCCCTGGATGGCCTACAGGCTCTCCATCGCGAGCTGGTCGCAGCCTGCGAACATCGTTTCGAGAGCCTCCACCTCCTCGAGCAGGAGCTTGACGCCCATGCCGAGGCTTTCAAGAAGCTCCTCGACAAGCGACCGAGGAGCAATGCCAGCCGCGATGTGGTCAAAACTGGTTCGTTGCACATGGAACAAGATCGGGAGTGAGAGAACTATGCTGATGGGGCTTCGCATAACAGGAAAGATCACGGTCGATGACGAGCAATACTCCATCAACGCGGAATTCCAAGAGATGGCCCTCCAGCTGGCCGACGAGCTAGACCTCGATGAGGTGGACTCGGCAAAACTGCTTCTCGATTCCCAGGACGACACTCGAACCCTCGGCCGCCCATTGCTGGAATGCGGTGTCATTCGGTTCCACCAGCAACGCAGGTACCTGCTGGACTGCATGCGACTTTGCATCCAGATACGGACTTCCGACGACGAAGAGCTCGACTCCCTACAAGATGCATTTGGAACCTACGTCACCGAGCACATCTACGGCGGAAGAGACAACACGAAGATTGTTTCGAGGTGTATGGCGGCCATGCAAGACATCAAGAACTGGTTACAGAAACTTGCGGACCGGATGACCACTGCGAACGTCGTCTATGCTGGCGCTGCCCCTCGGCTGCCTTACCACGAGGTGGTCGAGTTCTCTCGAGTCAGCCTGGCTCAGCAACACGAGCTGCTGGCTTTGATAATGGCCAGTGCGATTGAGAAACGCCACGCCAAGGCAGACGACTTCAAACAGCTACTCAAACATCTGCAGAAGGTGGATCGTTACGATCACCTCCTAGGTATGAATATTGTCCCTCAGGAATGGTCCATCGTGCCCGCTAACGCATCCGTTTAGTCCACTTCTTCCCGGTCATTGGCGCCTATGTGTCCTGTTTCGGATCCCCCGAGGGCAGCGCTTCCACGCAAGAAGGAGAGGAGTTCAACAGGTTGATAATCAAGCAGTCCGATGACGACACCTGGGTCATGTCATATCTGCATGCTGCAGTACAGGTATGGTGGATTGCTGAATACGCGGGTTGGTTCACCCAGATTGGTGAGACAGGCAGGCAAAAATTTGGTATGTTCCCAGCCGGAAATAGGTCTCTCGCATGCTGACATAGATACAGACGAGGAGATGTTCTTCGGGCCCTTTGCCGAGGCTATGAAAGCTGGCGCCTTTGACTTCATTCTATCCGTTGCTGCGGATGTGAAGACTCCGGAGTGGCAAGACGCCGGTCGATTAGGAATACGACATTGGCTCCAGCGAAAGTCGCCCTCTCTTCTCGATGCTGCCTCATTCTCAGATTCTTTCCAGACCGTCCTCATGGTTCACCTAGAGAATTTGGTAGAGGGCCTCATCTCGAATCTGCCAGACGCACTTCGCAGGATGCGAAGCGAGGAGGACGAACAACGGCAGCTCAGTCAAACCCATGAACAAGATTTGGATCTGGAACGATTCCTTTTGATCATCGCCTACGCATACGAAGGCCGGCCTGACGCGGCGTCGGCCTTTTGGACAGACCCTGACAGCAACCTTGCGGGTTTCTTGCACTGGGCCTCCCGAAGAGCGTCTACACCACTAGTCAGCGCCTTCTGTGAGATGCTGCAGTCCATCTCGGACGACGATGCTTGTGCTACAGCCGCCCACAACTTCCTGTTAGATGAGAGTCAGCCGGCATCTGGAAAGTTGCGGAAATCACTCTCACTCACGTGGACTCAAATCTTCAAGGAACTCCATTTCTTCACGGTCAAGCTCCGAGAGCGACCTTCTACCTCACAATCACACATCTACCGCTCGGGAAAGCCCCCGCCCGAACAAGCCGAGGCCGAGCCTGAGTCGGCGATGATGTTGGAGTGTTATCTCAGACTGATCACCAAACTGTCATCACAAAGTGAGGACGTCAGAACATTTCTCCTTACAGATGACTTCAACCTGGTGCAGGGGCTTTTCCTTCTAGCCAGCACCCAGATTCCCCCCCGGTTGAAATCGTATACTTTCTACGCCCTGCGGGCGCTGATGAGCCGCAAGACGGAAGAGGAAGGCACCATAATGTGGGCCGTACTCGACTCTTGGGCGACTGGACAGCACAACCCGCCGCAGATTCAAGGACGTCAACCAGTTGGGCCGACCAACCAAACTCCAGCCGCTCAAATGCGAAGGCAGTTGCTGGAGCTATCTCGTGGATTCGAGGAGCCAAATGCAGTGATTCAACTCCTGAACTCTCTTATCGCCCCCGTTAACGAGTCGTCACCATTGAATGATGCCCTGCCGTTTCCAGAGGATCTGGGCTCCCAAGTTAGGATGCCAGGTATTGACCCTTACGTGGACTATGTCCTCGGTTTCGTCTTCGCCGACAATTCTGGATCACTGCAAGATATGACCCAGATGAGGATGCTGCGGCTGAGTTGTCTCGAATTCGCGCTGCTGTGCCTCGAAACCTTTAACGAGGATCTAATTGTGCTCGGCAACGAAACGAGCATTCCTGTGGATTCCATCATGGCGACAACGGATCTCGCCGCCTACATAAGACTCCATCCATTCGCGCGTGTCATGGAGTGGATGCTGAACGAGCGAGTGATGGCAGCACTTTTCGAAGCGATAAATCAAAGGCACCCAGATGATGTCGCCCAACTCGCCAGTGCGCCTCCAGATTCGCCGATAATACTGAGTACTCTACGCGCTGTTGAGGTTGTGAGCAAAGTCCTCGACATGCAAGACACGTATGCCGACCTCGTGCGCCCGCTTCTTCGGAGTCAGTCGGTAAAGAGAGAACCGGTAGCAACATCCTATACATCTTTCACTGATGGAATGATGAATCACCTTCCTCTGATCGTGAATCTGGGCCGCTATTGCGGGATGGGCCACCCGGGATTGACACTCTCATGTCTGAAACTGCTGGAGAAGGTCTCGTCCTCGGCAAGGATAACCTCAGCTTGGAACCCCGGCCATTTTGGACAAACGCACCGCAACAAAGCCATTGTCGCTCTGGAGACAAACGGTGATGCTGAGTCTATCTCAGGGTCCTTCATTGCAGAATTGGTGGCTCCTCTTGATCTGGCACGAGGGGCGGATTCACCAAACTACATGATCAAGTTGTACATTCTTGACTTCATTTTTGCTTGCCTGCAGGCCACTCCCAACCAACCCACCATAGCCCACTTGTTCCTGGGCTTCCAGTGTGGCATGGATTCTGTGTCCGTCGAAACTGAGGGAGACTTCGATTCGCGCACCTCCATGTTTCACAACTTGTTACGCGTTCTCCTTGAGACACCCTATGGTGACGAAGAGACGGGCATGTGGCGGTGGACTATCGAATTGAAGTTTAAGATCATGAGAATCCTTCGAATTCTCTGGACCTCATCTTTGACTTCATCCATCGTTCTGAATGAGCTCAGGGACAACGAGTTCCTCTTCCATCTGCTACTCGGCGAAATTCCTATCCAGCCCTTACTAGCTTGGGATGGTCAGCTCATGACCGGGCCTGAGTTCCTGGTAGCTGAATCATCCATGACATTCATATCATACCTTGCCCTCCGCGCGATCACTCTCGAGTACGCTAGCATTGAGCTGTGCAGCGTCTCCCAACACAGACTGCCACACTTCAAACGGCGCCTTATCGACGCTCTGAACGGACAGCTTAAGGGCGACGATGGCGAGCTTATGCCAGTGTCGAGCATTTTCGATCTCTTTGACTTCCTTCCACCGGATGGGCAGAACTGGGAAGTGCCACCACCACAATTCCAATACTACCGCGACCTCGACCTGAGGCCCTGCTTGGCTGAAGATGCAGATGGCAACCCGATATACAATATCGAAAGGGTCAAGGACATTTTGATGTTGAAGCGCAACGAGTTCGCTAGCCTGGGCCAGATTGCTGCCGAGAAGGACATAGACTTGCTGGACAGGGAGGAGTTGCTGCTCGTGGAATTCCTCGAGTTTTCGAACCGGCAAAAACAGCTGAGCTCCTTCCGCCTCAAAGTCCTCAGGTATTGGAGCAATGTGCTGTTAGTCATGTTCGAGTCGAACGAGTTCAAGGGCAGCGCACAAACCTCGTTCCTTCTCCAGGCTCTTCAGGCCGTGCTCCCGAGTCTCGAGATATACGCGTCGGATAGCCCAGACGAGGCTTACGAGCTGGCCAAGCTGGCCAAGATTCTGCTCTTCAAGATCGACTTCTCAACAGCAGCATCTCAAAATGGAGATCCTCGCAGAGCCGGAGACCTAGTCAGCGACAAACTGTTCCAGCTCTTCCAAATCTGCCTCGCGGCCATCGGCAAGTGGGCCGGGAACTCGGAGCTCCGCGCCCTATACTACAGTATCTGCTACCGCTACCTGGCGGGCATCGTCCAGAAGGACCAGGACTTCCTTCCCAGCCGCCACAAGGCGATCAAGTCAATACATTTGCACGGGGAGAGGCTGCTCAATGTCATCTGTGACGACGCTTACGGGAGCGATGCCGCGTGCCAGACGGCGGCCCTCATCCTGCTCAACGCCCTAGTCAAGGTGGGGAGCGTCGAAGACGACGCGTACGTGGTTGAGAACCTCAACAGGCTCAACTTCATCGGCATACTGGTCGACTCGCTCAGGTCCGTGCTGGCAGAGTGGCTCGAGATCGTCCATACAAGTAAGTCAAGCAAAGCAACCAACCCAGACCAGCCAGAGCTAACAGCCCAAGCAGGGAACACCGAGGCCGAGCTCCTCTGGAACGCCAGGCTCGCCCTGGTGCTGTCCATCTGCCAGACGCGCGAGGGCGCCAAGCACGCCCTGCAGGCGAACCTCTTCCCCGCAATCGAGCAGTCGGGCCTATTCGCCGCGGACCCGGAGCTCCTCGACGAGGCCCCCGGGGCCGCCGCGATCGAGAGGCACTACTCACTGCTCGTGCGCGTGGCCCGCGTCATCTGCGCCGCCGTGCTCACCCGCGGGCCCCAGAGCAGCGTCGCGCAGGGCCCCGCGCGCCGCTTCCTCTCGGAGCATAGGATGCTCGTCGTGCAGACCCTCAAGCGCAGCGCGGGCATCGGCGCCGGCGGGGGTCCTGGAGGGGCTAGTGTTGGTGCGGGCGGCGACAAGGAGGCCGCGCTGCTCCTCGAGGACAACGTGGAGGAGCTGGCTGAGTCGTTCATGGTCCTCATCGCCGCGACGGGGTTCCTCGAGTTCGAGGAGGAGATGGCCGCGCCCAGGAATAATGGGCAGCAGGCAAGCGGGCTGCCGGCGCTGTTTCACTGATTGATTCTGCGGGTTGTGAGGCGGAGGGAATTAGATGGGTGGGGCCATGGTTTACTTCTGGCTGAGGTAGGGTCCAGACAATGTATGAATGAATGCACCGTAAAAAGCTGCCTGGGTCGACAGACACATGGGGAGATGGTCGATCCTTTGTTTTGCCGGTGGATCGTTTCCTGGGAGTGCATTTGTGTCGGGAGTCGGTGACCAAAAAAAGTGACTGGGCGTATGATTTAGCCTGAGGGTTGTAGATAGATGGCTGTAATCTATTGCGAGCAAATTCTTGGACAGCGGGAAAACAAAATCATTCAGCCAGTTGGTGGTGACGAGGAAGCTTCGAGGATCCGCAATTAGGTCCCTGATAATGCTTCCCTGGAGACCTCGTGTCATTAATGATCTGACACATTAGCAGTCACCAACTAGGGTTGAAACTCATGGCATTATGTCTTTATTTCCATGTGTTGCTTGTTGAGGCTCCTTGCCCTTGGCCGCCTCCCCACGAGGGAGAAGAAGTATGCCTCAAATCTTTACCTATGTACTGATCGTGACAAACCCATCTTGCCAATCCTGTTACCCCCGTTCCTGGCCTCCTGACTGGCCATGCAAGACGCCGTGCAAATGCAATAGGGGTATTGTTTCAAAAACCATCGTGAATGCTGCAAATCGTTTGTGGTACAGCCTCTCGGCTTGTGGTACACACTGATGCCGAACTCCTCGTGAGAAGACATGCTGACTGTTTTTGACATGCTCTTCTTGCTGCTCCTGCAGCTTTCCTCGCCGGAC
This sequence comes from Diaporthe sp. HANT25, assembly GCA_013435955.1. Taxonomy (NCBI): domain Eukaryota; kingdom Fungi; phylum Ascomycota; class Sordariomycetes; order Diaporthales; family Diaporthaceae; genus Diaporthe; species Diaporthe sp. HANT25. The sequence continues at coordinate 1,334,766 of JACBFG010000015.1, read as the reverse complement.
TGGATGCTGCCATTGCCCCTTGTGGAGCCAGCTGTCCCTTGCACACGTCAAAGCACCCTTGTGGCCACCACTCTAATGTTCTTGCGGTAGCCTCGATCCATTGTGTTGATCAACGGCGAGCGGGTTGTTTCCCATTTTTCTTGGAGGGTCTGAGCTTTAACTCGAGGTGAAAGAAGGCCTTTGCAGGCGGCTTGGATTTCGGAGTCGGCTTGTCCAACCGCTGCCGACACATCGGACAGACCTTCTTGGTGAGCTCCGTGTGCATGGCCTGGTGGAGGCATTGAGCACAGAACATGTGACCTGCGATGGTTGTTTAGTCTCAAAGAAAAGATTAAGATACAAAGCTCGGATGGACATACCGCAACATGTTACTGTGAGGTTCGTGGCTGCGTCCATGCAAATGACACACTCAAACGTGGAGAGCTTGATACTGTTGTCCTTGACGGGCTGAAAGAGTTCTTTGGGCACCCCGTCGTCCGACTTTGTCAGGTCGTAGAGCTCGACCCCACCCGAGTCACCATCTCCATCGAAGAGGCTGTCGAGGTCGTTGTCATCAGACTCTATTGTGACGGCCGCCTGTACAGGTGTATAATGCCTAGAGGCTGCAGGTCGTGAGGTGTTCCTCGAACGCCCAGGTGTGGCAGCCCTGTTCGCAACAGCCGTACGGGGTCGCTTGGGTGCAGATGGGCCGACCTCGTGCTCGTCGGGCGAGGCTGCTGCTGCGCGAGTGCGCTTTCTAGTAGCAGGCATATCGGGGTGCAGTGAGTCGGCGGCTCTGTTGTCGTCGAATTCGTTGTCACCGTCGCCCTGGTCCTCAACCTTGAAGAGCCCAGTCTCGGGATCGGGTAATCGGTGGGCTGCTGGGTAGTGAGAATGACGATCGGGCGGGTGATTGAAGAACTGGTCGTACTGAGATCGATGTTGCGGCGGGTTTTGTGGACTGTACGGTGGCAAGGAAGGCGAAGAAAAGTCGCCAGTGGCGAGGGCGTCGAGAAAGTCGTCGCTGTTAGGTTCGCGCTGACGGGCCTGCCGAGGGTCGTCGTTGGGGTAGTCGTGGAGTGGCGTGGTGAGAAGCTGTTGAAGGGTTTGGGGGGCGTGATTGGCGGCGGGGTGGGAGAGAGGGGAAAGGTGACTTGGTTGTTGACCAGAGTTTTGGCGAGAGGTTGATGTTGTCCCTGCTGAATTATTTGTTGTTGTGGTGGTTGCAGTCGGGACGTAGTCGGTAGTGCGAGTTGGGCGGAAAGGGCCCGTGCTTGGGTGTTGTGACAAGGCCAGCGATGGTCCGTCACGGCGACGGCGGCGGGCTAGTTGGGATGACGTCGACGATGCCAGGGCTGTAAACGGCGACTGGCCTCCGAAAGCAGATGCAGGTGCGTTTGTGGGCGTTCTCGCGGGTGCAGGGAGGCCCAAGGACGAGTGGAAGCCGAAACTCGGTCTCGGCGAGCTGAGGGACGAGTGGAAGGAAGTGAGGGAGTTGAGTAGAGGCGGTAAGAATGGCGCCAGCGAGGGCGTCGAGGGATGATGGCTGGATTGCAGGGCGGGATGTGGAGGAAGCGATTGTGTGGCCGTCTGTGTCTGTTGGCCCGGCCAAGGTCCTAAAATCCGAGGAAGGAGACGGTCAGGAGGCGATCAAACGTGGGGTGCTTTTGAGGCAAGAGAAGGCAGCGAGAAATAACGAAGGCAGCTGGGGAAATTGCACGCGGTCTGGGAAGGTGCCGGGCTGGGCTGAGCTCAGATTTGGCTGGATTGATGAATGGAGTTAAGCTGGGCTGGGAGGAGGGGAGGAAAAGTGGTAGATGCAGATGCAGATGCAAAACGAGAGAGAAAACGTAAGGATGGTCCTAACCAGAAATCCAAGCGTCCATCTCGTCCGATAGGAACGGAGACCAGTTGGTCATGGTTGTGAATGAGTAGGATCCTGTCGTAATCGGGAAGCTTTGGGGGACGACTTGGACGTTGTCCCTTTCCAACCGAAGTCGCCTCGCCCGGCTACAGCACTCAATGGGCCACCAAGGATGCCCTTGTCGATATCACTGGCGATGTCGCTGTCGCCTTCTTCGGTGTTGTAAAGTACAGTCCGGGCCGGAGGAGCATCGCATATCTCAACGTCGTCACAGTGGCAGCAGGCAAAACAGGCGAGAACGGGAGTGAGAGAACGGGAGGCCGGTGGCGTGAGAGAGAGGTAGTCAGGTTTCCAAGGTTCGTTCTTATGGGGCAACGTTGAGGATCTGAGGGGCTTGTCCACGGCGGCAAAGGTCTGCGGCGTCTGGACCTTGTTTGGACAGCAACCTCAGAACTCAGAACATGGGACTCAGAACGCAGGATGCAGGACTCAGGAGAAGGAGGCGAGGCCTAGAACAACTGGAACAGGGCGGCTGGGCTGTATTTGAGTGAGATCAGAGAGAAATGTGATCAATTATCTTCTCACCGCTCAGCAGCCGTGGTGTGGTCTCTGGTTCGCAGGCCCAGAGATAATACAGGACCGAATAAGCAACTCAACAGCGCAACAAAGCTGGACGGAGTACGTGCGGGCGCAGGGTTTGTATAGTGGTCATCACACCTCGGGGAAAAGAGCACGAGAGTACAAGGAGCAGCGAAAAAAAGGTCAGTAATAAGGCCAGGGGTGGACAGAACGGGTGGGCTGAAAGAAACAGGTAGGCGCCAACTGAAGACGCGACCAGGAGCTGGAGCTTCCCAGATTAAAGTACTATAGAAATAATGTGCAGGTGCGGCACAGGTTACGGGGGCACAACCACCCCAACGTTGGAGATGCACACAAGGGCACAAGGGAGAACTTGAAGAGAGGGGCAGACCAACAGGCTGGAAAGGGACGAGACGCTTCTGCGGGAGGAGCGGGATTGGGAAAGTTGGAGCTTGGGGAGGGGACGGAACTCGCCCCTAGCTGCATGTATAATCTCGAGTACATATAGGATGGATAGACTACCTACCATAGACACATGCACTGCACATACAGACATACCTACTTAAGTAGGTAATATAATGCGGCCAATACCCCCAGCTCCATGTGCAAATAAGACCACCCGGCCTTGGGCCAGCGCATGTGTGAGCTGTGTGGTCGGGGAGGACATAGACGGACTCAGGTCACCACCAGCGAGGCTCGCTTGTTCGCTTGCTTGCTTGCTTGCCCGCTTGCTCGGATGACCCATGATCCCGCATTGCTGTATGCCGTCGACTGCAGTGTCCATACGGGAATGAAACCAGGCAGGTGACAGGTCAACCTCCAGAGGGCAGTGAATGGGCCGTCCTGACTGCCTCAGCGATTCCAAGCAGACAGTCTTCCTGTAGAGTTGTAGTACACAGAGTGCATCTCGTTGCGGTTCCTGCCCTCCAATCGCAATGTTCCGAACGTTTCCTGGCCTGCAACCTTCCACCTTGGGGGGAAATTGATGCAGACAATCAAACACGCCTTCAGCCCTGCCACAACCACTGAGCATCACATGTATGATACCACTGGTTGCCCGTGCTAATTGTCCACGATTGCAAGACAAAGACAACGGTGCCCCTGCCCTGCAGGCCACAGCACTTGTGGTCCCCTTAGAGCTGGATGACGGTCCGTGAACTCACAACACATGACTGGCTGGCCGACAAAAAAGACATACCACTGGTCACTCACAGTTGAATGGCTGCTGGGCTAGCAGGCTGGCTTGGAGAGGGGCAGGGGTTTTGCTTATGGATCGACAAGGGTCGAATCCCATCTCATTGACAAACCCCTGTCTGTCACTCGCATTTTTGGGGTGGGGAGCTCTCAATGGAGTAACCCGTCGCAACTTTTCTTCTCTGTGCCACCACCACCACCACGCCAATGCCCATCCATGTCACTCAAGCCAGTCGCACCTCCCAGGCTTCCCGCATAGCCCAAGAGATAATCTAACGCGCGCGTTCAATACGCGACGCTAATACTCCTAACACGCTACCGACCAGCAAAAGAAGCACGTTCATCCGGAATCAACCACTCGCCCATGTTGTCGCTCGAGGCCATGGAGTGAGGTGCCGTGCCATCAGGGACTGCGCCCAGCCATGATATCGTCCTTAGCGCGGCCGTCCAATCTATGATCCAGGGGACCCTTCCATCCATGGTACTCGACCCTTTGCGACATCACCCAACACTTCGACCCCACCCGCGAACGGGTGCATTGCGTTCCGCCAGCGAATTCCAACTCGACACACAGGCGGCAGCGCAGCGGACAAATGCGAGACTTGATGCGATAGAATGATCAGCCCCTTCAGGAGCCCCCTCCGAGGTGCTTGCGCCACTGCGAGCTTCGTCCGTCTTGCGAGGCATCGGGCGCATCGGAGATGGGCAACACAACTTCGCTGGCAGTCTGCCACTGCCGCGGCGAAACTCGATGGGAAGGCGCCCGATAACACACTTGCTGGTAAGGACTCACCATCTTCCCGGGCATGGTGCATGCCAGTTTCCCCAGAAGACTGACTTGATGCACTCCTAGTCCCCTCGACCTCGCGCCAAAATGCAATAGGGGTTCAGCAGCTGAGCGAGCACCTCTATCCACAAGTCTTCCCCAAAGGATCCGAGCCTCCCCCCGAGTCCCTCGTCAAGCTCTCCCAGGATCACCTGCGACGTCATGAACTCCTGGGCAAGACTACAGACCCGTCCGATCCTATCGCGTTCAACCTCCCGAAATTACAGGCCCCGGACACGGGGACGTTGGACGAACATTTCTTCAGGCTCGGCACGGATGCCGCGGAGCCATTCTTGTCACACGCAAAACAGTTCGCAAAGTCGGAAACGCCCCAACAACCGAGGGAATGGGTACACCGGAGCGGGTGGACAAAATATTACCGCAAAGATGGGATGGGACCAGAGATCACCGAGGAGGTAGAAGCGCCAGACGAGACCATGCTGTCATTCGACGTCGAGGTTATGTGGCAGGAGAACCCCTTCGCTGTCATGGCCTGCGCTGCCAGTCCGACGGCCTGGTATGTGTGGCTTTCGCCGTGGCTGCTGGGAGAGACCGACGTCAAGACCCAACTTGTGCCCTTGGGCGATCCTACCAAAGAGCGCGTCGTTGTTGGTCACAACATTGGGTATGACAGGGCTAGGATACTCGAGGAATACGACGTTAAGCAGACAAAGAACTGCTTTCTCGACACCATGTCGCTGCATGTAGCAGTGAATGGCATGTGCTCGCAACAACGACCGACCTGGATGAAGGCTCAAAAGAACCGGGAGAAAGAACGGGTCGCTCGAGCCGAGGGAACCTTCAGCATGGACAACTTGATGGACGAGGAAGAGCTGTGGGTCGGGAGGAGCTCCATCAATTCCCTGCGGGACGTGGCCAAATTTCATCTTAATGTTTCCATGGACAAATCTGCGCGAGACGACTTCAGCGGGCTAGATCGGCAGAAGGTGCTGGAAAAGCTGGACGACCTCCTGAATTACTGTGCGGCCGACGTTGCCATAACACATCGAGTCTTCTCAATCGTCTTCACCAACTTCCTGAAGACATGCCCACACCCAGTCAGCTTTGCCGCGTTACGGCATTTGTCCTCTGTCATTCTACCGGTTGACGAATCATGGGATTCCTACATCGCTAATGCCGAGGCAACATATCAAAAATTGTCATTAGGCGTCCAAGAGCGTCTAATATCCCTGGCTGAAAAAGCTCTCGAGGTCAAAGACGACGAGGAGAAATGGAGCAACGACCCTTGGCTCAAGCAGCTGGATTGGTCAGGACAGGAGATCAGGTGGGCGAAAGGCAAGAAGAAGGGCGACCCACCGAGGCCAGCCAAGAATCAAAAAATGCCTGGCATGCCAAGATGGTACAAGGACCTATTTGCCACAAAAGATGCCCCTATCAACATATCGGTGAGGACGAGGATAGCACCTCTGCTGCTTAGGCTGTCCTGGGAAGGAAATCCGTTATTCTGGTCGGACGAACACGGGTGGACCTTTCGCGTCCCTCGGGAGAAAAGGGAAGAGTACATCAAGAAGTCCATGAAGCTATGCGACATGACGGACGAGAAAACGATTCCTTTATTACGAGACGACATAAGTGGGGCTTACTTCAAGGTGCCACACAAGGATGGCCCCACGGCTCGATGCGCCAACCCGATGGCGAAGAGTTATCTGGGGCATTTCGAAGGCGGGGTCTTGACATCTGAATATGCTTACGCAAAGGAGGCACTGGAGATGAACGCCTCTTGTTCATACTGGATAAGTGCCCGCGAAAGGATCAGGTCGCAGCTGGTTGTTTATGACAAGGAACTCCAAGTGGCCAAGGGACAAGAGGCAGGGGAGTCTTCTCAAGGCTACATCCTCCCACAGGTTATCCCGATGGGCACCATCACGAGAAGAGCTGTCGAAAATACCTGGCTGACAGCGAGCAATGCCAAGGAGACCAGAGTGGGCTCGGAGCTGAAGGCGATGGTCAAGGCCCCTCCAGGCTACAGCTTCGTGGGAGCCGACGTGGACTCCGAAGAACTTTGGATTGCAAGCCTACTAGGTGACGCCATATTCCAGCTCCATGGCGGCAACGCGATCGGGTTCATGACGCTAGAAGGCTCGAAAGCTGCAGGTACTGACCTTCATTCCCGGACGGCTTCAATTCTCGGAATCTCAAGAAACCATGCAAAAGTCTTCAACTATGGTCGGATCTATGGCGCCGGTCTCAAATTTGCCGCCCAATTGCTCCGACAATTCAATCCCACTCTCTCCGAGCGCGAGACTTACAATATTGCAACGAAGCTGTACACTTCGACAAAAGGGGCACAGTCTGAACGGAAGCTCCTCTATAAGGGTAAATTCTGGCGAGGTGGCACCGAGTCTTTCGTCTTCAACAAGCTCGAAGAGTTTGCTGAGCAGCGACGCCCGCGAACGCCTGTTCTCGGTGCCGGAATCACGGAGGCATTGATGAGCAGCTACGTCAGTAAGGGTGGCTTCCTCACCAGCCGCATCAACTGGGCCATCCAGAGCTCAGGCGTTGACTACCTCCACCTCCTGATCGTGTCCATGGACTATCTGTCCCGGCGCTTCAACATCGATGCGCGTCTTGCGATCTCGGTACACGACGAAATCCGCTACCTGGTCAAGAACGAGGACAAGTACCGCGCCGCCATGGCGCTGCAGGTGGCTAACCTGTGGACACGCTGCATGTTCGCCCAGCAGATTGGCATCAACGACCTCCCGCAGTCATGTGCCTTCTTCAGTGCTGTCGACATAGACCACGTCCTCCGCAAGGAAGTCGACATGCCCTGCATAACCCCATCCCACCACACCCCGATCCCACCAGGCGAGTCCATCGACATTCAACAACTGCTCGCCAGGGGCAGCGAGGCGCTCCTCGACGAATCCATCACCCCAGAGAACCCGCCACAACTCGACGACGTCCAGTATATCCCGCGCATACCAGTAATGCAGAACCTCAAGAAGGAGGACCCGTCCACGATGGACCTGGCGTTCATCAAGGCGCAGATCACGGCCGACATGAAGGAGCTCAACGAGATCTGCAGCGAGCAGCGCAAGAAGATGGCCGCGCTGGCGCCCAAGAAGGAGGCGGCGCCCCGCAAGCCCAAGGTCCTGCCGTACTCGTCGCAGGCGCAGCTGATGCCCATGGAGGAGCCCCTCCTGGTGTCGGAGGCGTTCCGCGCCGACCAGGCCAAGCGCTACGGCGGCGGCGCACCTGGCCAGAAAAAGATCGACTGGTCGCGGACGGGCCGCTGGACAAGGACTCATGTCGCCAGCCGGGGGACGGGCCATTGAATACGGTTCACGTCGCTCTTGAATCCACTGTGAAGCATGGCGCTTCCATTTTCTTTTTGTATATCTTATGTGGCAGAATCACCCCTTGGTCTATTTACTGTGTACAATAATGTGGTATTTGCCACTTAAGGGAACATGGAGTGGGCTTTCTGTCCAATTCGCATGTACACACGCGCTGCTTTCATGATACCTTGGCGGGTGGTCGGTTGGGGGAGGCTTCGCATCTTGGTTCTGGGCCGGCGCAGGGCAGGGACGTGGAGCGTTTTGGAGCATTGAAGGATTGCGGCTAGCTACCGGAGTTGAGCGTGTCGGGAAAAGGCTATTTGCTTACTGTTGTACTGGAGTCACGCAGGCTGCTGTGTAATGCCGTCTTTTGTGGTTGAAATCAGCCGAATATTTACAAAATTTTACCTCACCAGATAGCCATTTGTGATCTGCCACCTGTTCGGCGATGAAGGAGGTGATGTTCGAGCATATCGACGATCTGGCCTGGGAATATCGATCCACTTGCAAAGGGCAATGCCCACACCCTCCATTCTCTTTTCTTTGTGAACCAAAAGGCGAGGTCCGAACAATGAAGGATTACGCATTGCGTGTTCTTCATAAGACCCGGTGCTGAATCCGGAGGGCATGACTTTGCGAGGGCCGCAAGCGGAATC
>JACBFG010000015.1:1290754-1326115 GCA_013435955.1 Diaporthe sp. HANT25 | reverse complement strand
GGGGGGGGGGGGGTTCGTTTGGACTGGCAGGTCTTTCCTCGCCCTCAATAATACTATTTACGTCACGTTACATGGCTAGCAATGTGATATTTGTTTAGAATCCATCGTTGTGGGCGACCTCGGCTTTCTGTTCTATCGAGAGACGCCGTGACGGAGTTCATGCTACTAACTTCCTGATAGAGATGACCCTCTAATCACTCTGATGCTCGATCCTGTAGCGTACGCTTCCATTCGTATCTCAAGCCCTTGACCTTCGCTATGGAGCTCGAGCTGCTCCTGTTCCAAGCTGAATAGCGTTGAGCTGGCTGGTGGTACTTCTATGGTTACTGGAGTAGGTGAATGGGGAGAAAAACAAAGATCGGTCTTGACTGCCGTTATGAGGTTGTATGCGCGGGAGCGAAGGCCGAGGACAGGACGCCATCATGGCATTTAAGTCAAAGATACACGTTGTCGGAATTGAGTTGGATCGATTTAGTGTTGGCACCCTGAAGTTATTCCATCAAAATTTTATCGAACTTGCTAAACGTTTCGACCGCCTTGATCCCTCGTGCCCTCTTCCGGAAATGGTCAATATCAACCAGCTCCGCGATAATACGGGTAGCATCAACCAATTTTCTTGGGTTAAGTTCATGGGGCTCTACATGCTATACTAATTCCATGGCCAGTCCTCTGTAGACCAGAAAGCTTTTGTTGTCCAGAAGTACGAACGTTCATTACATAAGAAAAGCAATTTCACACTACAGGCCGTTGGCAACAACCAACACGCAGCCGACACCCTGCCTCACAAACCAAGAAATACTTAGGATCGACTCCTTCCCCGCCCCTGCGACGAGCGATGTCTTCAACCATCCTTTATTGTGCATGTGCCCAGTTCTCTTCACAATTTCCCCTCTCTTTGTTTACTTCGCTTTCTAAACCGTCCATGTGGCATCCGACGTCTACAACAGCAAGATGGTAGGCGTTGCAACAATCACAGAAAGCAATCTTGCCTACGCGCAGGAGCAACATAGCGGTCTCGTCTGTGTCTTTGCAGGCGCCACTGCAGGTATTGGTCGGGCAACCCTAGAGCGGCTGGCTACCATGTTACACTCCTCGACTTTCTACGTCCTTGGGAGGAACAAGCAACGCCATGCTGCTTGGCTTGATCAGCTAGGGGCAACTGCTCCGAGCAGCAAGTTCGTCTACATAGAAGCACAAGTCTCCCTGATCTCGGATGTCGACAAGGCATGCGACCAAATCCTCTCAACCGAACGGAAGGTCGACATACTCTGCATGAGTCCCGGCGGCATGCCCTTCGCTGGAGCTAAATGTAGGAGCCAAAGCTGATCTCGAGAAAAATACTATGCACTAACGAACAATCACACCAGATACGGAGGAAGGGCTAGAGACATGCTTCGCGGTCTCGTACTATTCACGCTTCAGGCTGGTCTCGAACCTTCTGCCACTCCTGAACCGGCGTGGCGAGCGTCCTGCGCACGTCCTGTCCATCCTCAACGGCACCATGGAGGCAAAGGTGGATGAGGATGATCTGAATCTTGACAAACACTGGGGACTGCGCGCAGTTGTCAACCACACCACCCTCTTGACGAGCCTGGCATTTGACTATCTCTCAGCACAAGCTCCAAGGGCTCAGATCGTGTTCTTGCACGCAACTCCAGGCTTTGTCAACACCGACACCCCTCGTACGAAGGAGCACTTGCCGTCCAGAGAAAAGATCGGACTCCTGAAATGGATCCTCCTTTCATTTGTGCAAATAGTGTCCGGCTGGGTCATACGCTACTTCGGCATGAATATCAAAGAGTCTGGCGAGAGGCATGCTTTCCATCTCACAAGCGACAGCTTTGAGCCCGGTTCCTGGAGGCTCGATAGACACAGCAACGTTGTTCCGGACAACGATGTCCTGAGGGACTATCAAAGTTGTGGTTGGGCAGAAAAGGCGTGGAACTTCACTCTTGTGATATGGAACAAGGCTCTTGCCAGCGAAGGTCCTGCACACTGAGCTTACTGCTTCCAGTGAGTGGCTGCACACTGGTAGAAGACGCTGACGGTATGGAAGAGTAGGCGGGCACCAAGAATTTTCTGTTACCATGAGCCATTGCTGGCGGAGTGGGATTCACGGAATGATTTCGCCTTCGGCGAGTCGCTCGCCACGCGGGCTAGGTCTCGAGTGGTGCTGTCATGGTGCCAAGAGAAACAGACCACCCTTCCCAGGGGTAGTATTATTGTCTAAAACTATTATGTACTCGTAGTTTGCACCAAGGCCAAGTTCTAGCAGATTTATGGTTGCTGCGAGGTCCGCCCATACAGCATCGTCCTCCTCTGGGGAGTACCACCCTCATAGCACAGCCCAAGGCGCTCCAGGCGCTCACACATGCCGTTCATCGCGGAGTCGTGCTCCAGCCGTAGTCTAGTCGCTTCCTGAACGTTTCCCATGTAAACATGGTACTCTCTGACCTCGCCCAGCGCGTCGACAGTCAGCTCGTGCCACCGGCCCAGCCTCGTCGTGCACATGTCGACCCACCTCTTGGCGGCATTCGTGGCCTCCTCGCGTGTACCTTCTCGCCGCGCAAGCCAGAAGAGAATTCGGTAGCAGTCGTCTAGGAGGTAGGCGTCCTGCGCTTCCGGCCCGCTCCTCTCAGCCTGCGACTGTACCTCCTCTGCCAGCTCGCGCGCCTCCTCGTACCGATTCCTGTCCAGCATGAAGTTCGCTATACGCAGCTTAGCTTCCAGCGCTTCGAAGCTCGTCATGTCTCCGTTCGATACCTCCTCGAGGTGCTCGTTGAGGGAAATCTCGAGATTATAATCCTGTGCCTCGCCGTACGCCGCGACCCAGCTGGTCCCACGCCCACTCAGGGCCGTCATCTGAGGCTCCGAAGCCGAATCGTGTCCTAGCTCAGTGAGAAAGGCCTCGCGGTACGACCGCGACACGGCCCACGCGCACTGGCACAGCTGCTCAGACGTCATCTGGTGCATGGCATTGAAAAGGATGAACATGGGGTGCCTGCGGGATCTATACAGGACGAGGGCCAGGTCCCGCAGGAACGCAAGCACGGCCTTGGTGAGGACCTCGTGCCGCTTGGAGAACTCGAACAGCACGGCGTAGATGCCCACGGGGAAGTAAGGCGTGTCCGAGGCGAGCAGGTTCTTGCACGAGTCCATGCATATCCCCAGCAGCCGAAACGCGGGCGCGACGTGGCCCGAGTTCATCAGCCTCCCCGCCGACCACGCGCAGTTGTGCGCCGCGACAACCAGCCCGTCCTGCCAGGGCACGTGCGACCGCGTCCACCGACCCGCGCCGAAGCTGCCGCTCACGTAGGCCCGCAGCGCGTGCAGCATCTGCTCCAGCTGTGGCTGCGGGTGCGGGGGTCGCAGGCGGGCCGTCGGCAGCGGGGACGGCGACGACGACGCTGTGCTCTCGGTCCCGGCGAGGGCTACTGCTGCTGCTCCCACCGGTATCGTCCCTGGCGTCCCTAGTGCGTCTGTTGGCCCTCCTGCTGCGCCACGCCGCGACTTGGATGCCCGCTTGAGCAGGTTGCGCAGCCGCTCCTGGTCGACCCTGATGCCCCCGATGGAGTACTCGGACGCCTGCCTGTCCCCCTGCCTGGTCTGCTGCAATAACTCCCGCGCCTGCTTTGCGCGGAGGTTCTTCTGGATGCCCCATTTGCGCAGGTGGTACTTGTACATCTTGGGCCTACCCGGTTTGTTGGCTGTCAGTACGGGGGGCTGAGGATATGGTAAGGGGCTGTGTGTGGCTCGGGCGTAGGTGTGTGCAGGTGTGTGTGTGTAGGCGCGATTGGGGCTCACTTACGTTGCGACAAAGCCTTGCTCATGCTGCATGATGTGCATCACACTGCGTAGGGTGTGATCCTGGAACTTGTACAGGTCGATGATGCGCTCCTTGTGGCGCTCCCAGTCGCACTGAGAGGCCCATGTCGTCTTCTGTGTGGTGCTGCCTGGCGAGCAGGCGCGGAAGTCTTGGACGGTGATGAGCCGGTTCTCCATTTTGAGGCATGGCCAACGAATCTCTTGCCTCTGATATGGAACTTTCGTTTTCAGCCGTGTAGACTTTTCGGATGTCTACAAGTGGCGATAGGACTTGGTGATGTGTCTCCGCGCGCGTGCTTACATCCTAATTTATTGGTGCTCGCTGTCGGGCTCGCCTCTGCGCCAAGTACGACGTGAGCGCAAGCTGACATATTTTTTTCAGCTGGTGGATCGACTTGTAAGCAGCCAATGGTTCACCGTCAGACTGGTGCTGACGGTTGGTGCTACGTGTGATCAAATCGACACTACTGTAACTGATCTCCAACCGTCCCACGTGAGCGCGGATCTCTATTCCCCGGCTTTTGTTCTGCAGTCGAGACATCGGCGATGGCAAGCAGGAGCCATCCGCAGTTCTTCGCCTGCTCGGAGACTGTAACCCTTGCCTAGCCCAGAGACCATTATCATCATATATATTCGAGTGATGTCTAGGCTTCTCACCGTGATGCTAGAGTACAAAAGTCCACCTAGTGCTTCCTGCAGAGCTGACCGGTTTCTTGGCATTCAAAGAACTAGTGCTTCATGTAATCACCTACCTCTAATGCCGAACACACTTACTGATAACAGTTGTACTGAGGCCTTTTCCGCTTTCAACTCCGAGAAGAAGGATAGACTACTCAATCTTGGCTTTTACTAAGTCCTACCAATGAATCGGTCCGTAGGTACATTGTGTTCAGCAATATCGCCGACACGAAGAAACCTGTGACTTTTGCTTCGTCGGCGATTAATCCAAACGCCGCAACTGGCGTTTTACATATAAGACTCGCAACAAAAGCTCTACTGACTATAATGAACCCGAAAGTCAACTCGCAGCATCGTATTTCTCGAAATTTGTTAATGACACTGTACTTCCGCTTGATTTGACTCACATACTGCTCCACACATCTCACAGCCTGAACAACACATCATGACTGACAAGAGAGTATGGCTCATCACAGGCTGTGCTTCTGGACTCGGTAGAGAGATAGCATTGCAAGCTATTGAAAGGGGTGATATTGTCGTCGCCACGGCCCGTGATCCGTCCAAATTGTCTGATCTCGCCGCACGGGGCGCCATCACAGAGCGCGTCGACGTGACAGACAGCGATGACAACCTCACAGAAGCAGTGAAGAGCATCACATCCAAGACTCCAGGTGGCCGCATCGACATCCTAGTCAACAACGCGGGCTACATCCTCGCCGGCTGCGTCGAGGAGGCGAGCAGGGCCGAGGCGCAGGCCATCTTCGACACCAATGTCTTTGGCCAGCTTAATATGATCCGCGCCGTGCTCCCCGTCATGCGTGCCGCCCGCTCGGGCGTCGTCGCCAACCTCGGGAGCATCGGCGGCTGGCGTGGCACGCCCGGTGCTGGGCTGTACTGCGCGACCAAGGCGTGCGCGACGATCCTGGCCGAGTCCCTGCGGGCAGAGGTCGCGCACCTGGGCATCAAGGTCACGGCCGTGGAGCCGGGTTACACGCGGACGAACTTCCTGGTGCCGGGGCACCAGTTGCGGTCGAGCAGGACTATTGAGGATCTGAGCGAGGGTGCCATTAAGGATACGCTGGCTGCGTTTGATTCGTACAGCCTCAACCAGCCTGGGGATCCCGTCAAGACTTCTAAGCTTATAGTGGATGCTCTCACCGCCTCGGGGTCGTGTCAGGGGAGGGAGCTTCCCCCGAGACTGCTTGTGGGCAGGGATGCGTACGGTGTCGTTGGTGAGGTCATTGAGAGACACAAGGCTGACATGAAGCTGTGGGAGGACTTGGCTACTGCGACGGACTGCGATGCATGAAACCGACGCGTGGACAAGTGAGATTCTGGACCGTGACAAATCCATGCTGTCTTGGAAGTGCAACAACGCTGATGTAGATTGAAGCTCTGTTGACATCATGATCATCTGATGAATTGACTTGAATACCGGTATTGCAAGATTCAGATCTGCAAGCAAAGTGACGTGACATGTGGTCGTTTGACTTCATGGTCGTGGCTCCGTGTCCCAGTCTCGTTTCAATCGAGCCTCTTCTCTGCTCAGCTTGAGGCCGATTAAGGATGAGCAAGCCGTGTTGGCGGTAATTTTCTTAAACTGCTTGCCGACCTTAATACATTGCCCAACCACCACTTGCACTGATTGTCTGGCCAGTGATCCACGCGCTGGAAGGCCCAGCCAGCCAGGCCACAACATCTGCGATCTCCTCAATGGTGCCCAAACGATTTTGTACAGGAGTCTGCTGCTTCTGCATTTCGACGATTTCCTTGGGGATGTTGTCCAACATTTCACTTTGCACTGGCCCGGGGCTCACCACGTTCACCGTTGTTCCGTTTCCACCTAGCTCGGCAGCCCAACACCGCGTCAGGCCCTCTACTCTCATCGACAATTGTTAGCATGCATGAGCTTCACAAATGAGCACTCTCTGAGACATTCTAAGAAAGAAGTGCAGAAATGGTTCACACGTTGCGTTTGAAAGTGAGCAAAAGGTGAGCAAGGACAGCAGTCACACAAATCACGACCTTCTGGTATCGAAGAGAGTGGAATCAGGACGATCATACCGATAGCAGCCTTGGAAGAACAATACAAGCCGAGGTTTTTGAACCCTGCCCTGGCACCCACTGACGAGATATTCACTATCCGCGCGTTAGGGTTGAGATAAGGCAGCGCAGCCTGCGTAAGCAGAATCGTGCCCCGCACGTTGACATCGAACACGGCGCTGTAGTCCTCAACGCTGAGCTCGTCCAGGCCCTTGACGCGCTCGAGGCCCGCGTTGTTGACAAGAATATCGATCTTAGCGGCGTCGGCGCCGGCGGAAGCAGCCCACCGCACGGTCTCGCTGATGAGATGCTTCGGGCCGTCGAGGGTGCCCAGGTCGGCCTGCACGGGATGGGCCTTGGGCTGGTGCGGCAGCGACTCGATCGTCGCTTTCAGCTCGGCGGCTTTTGCGGCGCTGGATGGGGAGGTGTATCCCAGGATGACCTGAGGGCGGCATCAGCCTAGAGTGCGGCATATTTCTCAGAACGAGCAGAACTCACATTTGCACCTTGCTGGGCCAGTTTCAGGGCAATGCCATAGCCGATGCTCCGTGATGCCCCTGTCACGATGGCGGTCTTGCCCGTCAGGGGTGCAGAAGGAGTACTCATGTCTGCCAGCTTAAGTCGATTGCGTTGGTTCGCATTCAGGAGACGGACACAATTCCCGTTGTTGGCAGGGTGGAGTGACCTTGCGAAATACTTAGCTGACGACTAAATATGTAATCAAGAAGGATTCAGTGATGTCATAGTACTTGGATACACAAGTCTGAAGACCATACAGTATAATTCCACAGGCAGGAACTTTCCCCTGTACAGTGCTACGAATGTGCAAAAGCTCAGCGCCTAGCTTCTATTGTCTTTTCTTGAGAGATATCTTTGAATGAGACTCCTGCCCCACACATTCCCCTGGGGATGGGAAAGTACCTCCGGCGAACATGGAGTGACTTGATGGATTCTCCTAGATGAGCACCTACTCGCAACTCTGGCATTCACACGGGACAGCAGGACAGCAGCGAACTTCCCGCGAGCATTTCGGTTCTCGGTGGAATAAAATTATTCTTTAAAAGAACAGCTTCGGAAGATTTATTTTCCCCAGAATGTAGCAGACATCCACTTTCTTTGTTCGAAATAAATTCTTTGTGGAAATGCTGAGTCTAAAATATAGATGAAATAGACGAGTTTCTTGCAGACACAGCTGTCTTTGTGATAATCCCGGATGCGGAGAAGCAATCAATGGAATTTGTGATGTGACCGTGTTTCCACGTTTTGGATAAACATGATCATGATGTTTTGACAAGGGCCAGACCTTACACAAGAGCTGAGGTGTGCAACTAAGGGATGTAGTCTCAGTTTTGTCTCCTGCAATTTCCACCTTTCTTTCCCTGAATTCAAGACCTAAAGCTAAAATTTCAGCAAATTCGGCAACATTTAATACAGCCAGGGTAGTGTGTCTCCTGGCTCGGGGGGCTGACGACAAAACACTGGACCGCCAAAAATAAGAATAAAAACTATACCAATAAGACGAAACGCAATGCAAGAATCAGGTTTGAAGAGGGCAAGATCGCCAGATGATGTTGGTGAATGTTGCACCGGTACACGAAGTGCTAAGGCCGCTAGGCGTGGTACAGGTGGTGGACCTGGAGGAAGGAGCATAGGATTCGGGGCACGCGGGGCCCCCGGAGGCGGGAGCAGAGACGGTGGTGCTCAAGCTGGTCCCGGAGGAGGGAGCAGAGGCGGTGGTGCTCAAGCTGGCCCCGGAGGAGGGAGCATAGGATTCGCGGCACGCGGAGGCCCAGGAGGCGGGAGCAGAGGGGCGGGGACACGCGGGGCCCCCGGAGGAGGGAGCAGAGGATTCGCGGCACGCGGAGGCCCAGGTGGCGGGAACAGAGGCGGTGGTGCTCAAGCTGGTCCCGGAGGAGGGAGCAGAGGCGGTGGTGCTCAAGCTGGCCCGGGAGCAGGGAGCAGCGGTGGTGGTGCTCAAGCTGGCCCGGGAGGAGGGAGCAGCGGTGGTGGTGCTCAAGTTGGCCCTTCGTTCTGCGTTAATTGTCTTCAGACTGGCCACCGGCCCAGGAATTGTCAAACGACGAGGTGCGACGAATGCGGCGTACTTGGTCACACGAGTAGCAACTGCCCAGGTGTGACGGCTGCCCTTGATGACGAGGATGAGATGGATCTCGACAAGCTCCAAATCAACGACGACACTGACATTCCACCGGTTACTGTTGGTTCATGGAACATCAAGAGCGTCTACTCGGCACACAATGTCAACGATTGGCGACGGGACAAGATCATTCTGTACCTCCCGAATCTTCCCAAAGTTACAGGTACAAGCCCCAAGTTGGAAGATAACGAAGAGTTCAGGAGGATAGCTCTGGGGGAACTCAAGAAGGCATTCGAAGGGCCGGATGCGGTAATGGATCTGACAGCATTAGGTGCCGATTCAGATTGCACACGGGTGCTAGGCAACGAGGACGCCGGGAAATTATTCCAAGCTTTACATTCAACCCATAAAAGTTTGCTGATCAGTCGCACCTCAGCCAGGCGCAATTTGCTCCAGGTTGAATCTAGGCTCCCTTTGGTCAAAACTAACTCCCGCAGTGGAGGTCGCATGTGGGAAAGTCTGCAAAGAATTGCCCCGGATTCTGAAAAGTCCGATTGGATCTGGCATCTCCTACGCCAGGCCTCAAGAACCTGTATGGATACGCGTTTCAGGGTTTTAAGGAACTCTATAAGACGGGACGAGGATGGAGACTTTCATAATACTGGTATCCCATCAATACAAGCCCCGAGGGGGATAGGTACCCGTGTGGAGCTTGTTAACGCCATGATCCACGGAGGAAACTTGAGACTCGACGCCTTGATGTGCCAATTGAGGTTTGGCTCCATGAGATATCTCAACAACGGGTACGATTCATACATGGAAGATTGCTTTCAAATGTATTATGGCATGACCTCAGAGGTTGCAATCTGGTTGTGTAAGTCGTTTGCCCCCATCGCACCCTCAAGCTATCACCGTGAGCGATTCACCGCGGTGCCTCGAGAGACCTGCTCGACTAACTTGTCCTTCATGAAATTAGCAGAGCACGGGTTTAAGCCGAGCAACGGGGTTGACTGGCCCAAGTATATATTCGCTGTAAACGCGTGAGTAAACATCACCTCACTTCTTGAAGGCTTGAGATTCGACCTGTCGAAGGATTATTAGTTGCCAAGGAGACAGGCCAGGCACTAACTTTGGTCAGTTATGCCTCTGCACGTGACCAAGTAAAACAACAGGACGCCCAGAACTACACAGGATTCTCGGTAAAAGACATTCATGAGAAGATTTTCTCACCTTTCGTAAACAGTCTGATCGGTCTTATCAACTTCGCAAAGCTAAATCCTGATACAAATGCCAGTCAGGAATCCATTGCCGATGTCGACCTACATCATAACACTCTCGAGGGAATATGTCAATGTTGGACAGACCCTATAACTCGAACTCGGCATCATGGTGGGGGCTATTATCAGCAGAGTGTATGGCACAAATTGGACAGGTTGAGTAGTTGGAATCCCGCCAAAGACATTCTGCAAAGGTTCACGTTTGATCATGCAAACAATCAAATTTGGACACTAGAGACCGACCCGCCACCGGTCCCTCAGCCTCTTACGGATATCGGTGTACAAGTTCTTCGGGCGAGGTTTGGTTCAGGACTACCCCCGGGAGGGTTTCCCGCATAAAAATGCTTTGAAGGAGGACCGACCCAAGGGCCCTCAATATGAAGGAACTGGAGATGACCATAGTCATTTCAGGGACCGTAATCTCAGTAGCACCGGTCGCCAGGATTTTATATATAGTGCCATCGTCTGGCGCGTCATGATCACATGAGCGGCTAGGATCTAACTACGCCAACACCAATTGGACGGTCATTCATCGCCTCTACCAGCACCTCGCGAGCTATCTACTGTCCCCACCAGTCGAGTGAGCATTAATTGTAAAGCCTGCGTCCGAACTCCCAAGATCGCTTGGGTGGCCTCGGTATTGACGGAACTATGAGACTATACTCTTTTTTGTCTTCTTCTATTAAAAAATAAATCAGAAATTGCACTCGTTCAAGTTGGCTTCCAATGTGAAAAGACTGGAAATAGCTGAGAGGGACTGGTGCTATGACAATCTAGCGTATGGTAAGGGAAACGACGGTCAAGAGGGATGGACCAAACACGAGCGTTCATTTGTCAACTTGAAACTTTGCAAACTTAGGATCACAACAGATTCATTGTACATAATCTTCAAAGTCTGGTAGCAATACAAATTTTATTAGACGAGTTAACCCTGAACTCCATGTATCAAATTAAATGCAAACCTTGAGAGGGGTGGGGGGATTTTAAACCCAACACCAGCATGCCGTATCTAGAGGACGGAAGTGCAACAATTTTTATGTTTCTCTCTAGGGCTTTCGTAGATAAAAGCGCTTGGTGGTTGTATCGTACCACCCTTCTTCCCAAAAAGGGTGGGCCCTGCTGTAGAAAGGATCATCCTAAAAATCAAATGAATTAGTGGTTCAATTGCCAATATTGGATCGGTGGAGATTTACATATTCTGGGAATTTCTCTGTCTCGGGTGAGTCTGGCTCGTCTGAATGCTCATCAACCTTTGCCTGTATCATTTCGATTTCCGACTGAAGGGATTCAACAGTTAGCTCCTGCACTATGGCCAGCCATAGCAGATGAAAGGAAAACTCTGCAACCCCCTTGAAAATGGATAGAATCATGTTGAAGCTGGATCCCGTTGCGGATATCCCGTATTGAGCAGACAAAATTTAAATTGCACCGTTCCAAAGTGACCGCTTCCAGTTCCTGCTGGCGGTGGGGTCCAGAATGTGTCGAGTGCAAATATTCCGACGGAGTCTCTCTAGCTTCGGGCCTACTGTGATTTCTTGATGGGTGAACAGTCTGTTGGTTCCAAGACGGAGCCTTCGATTGGGTTATATATGCCCGTAATTTTATCGACGATGATATATTCAGCATTGTTCGGGGCTTTACACACAGAGGCGAACAAATGTCCGGCGAGAGATGGAACACGGCACCCGAGTAACAAGTGAATTGTGTCAATGCGCATTGTACCAGTCCTTTGTTGAAGGCAATGTTGGCTACTAAGGATTGTGCAAAGCCGTCCCGAAACTGCCTGACCCTGCTGTGCTGTAGACAAAAAGCAATCAAAGGCTGAGTGACTGGATCAAGAGGCTGGAATGATTGTCTGAGGGTGTGCTGTCTAGCATCCGTAGATACGAATTGCTGTGGGACGCTCCTAACACCATCCATGATGGAGGGAGGTTTCTCCAGTCTTACCAACTCATTAGTGGCCAAGTAAACATATGGCGTAACCGTGAAGTGTCTCTTCATTCTCTGTATCACTAGTATATGTACAGTACGATATCACTCCCAATATGTCAGAGGCAGCCCAAGTACTTCGCACTGCTTCAACTCTCTATAAGAATCCTGATACGACTCCCACGTAAGTGCCCGCAGCGTCAGGTCCCCCTTCGTAGCCGGCCGCCACGCCCTGGCCCTGTCCAGCTCATCGCTGGTGTTCGTGTACCGCCTGGCCTCAAGGAAGCCCACGTCGGGGTTGGGATCGTAGGTCCTGACGAAGGAGGTGAACGAGTCGACCGTGAGCTGCTCAAACGGCAGGTCATTCTCGTCGCGCTCCGGGAGGCCCTGGAACGCCACGTTCCCGAAGACGAGATACAGCTCGCCGGAGTGGCACCTGGCGTAGGGCAGGCTGGGGTCGCCGTACGGGTGCTCCGCTGTGACGGGTGGCTGGCAGACGTCTGTGCCCGGGTAGTAGGTCAACTGGTACGACCTCTCGAACTCGTACGAGTAGATCGAGCTGTATCTGCCGCTCTCGAGGCCCGCGAACGCCGTGGCCTCGGCGTCGCATCTGAACATCATGTCTGTTGCCAGGCGCGCCGCGACGTCGTAAACGTTGAGGGTCTGGTTTGTGCCGTTGGGGAGCGGGAAGAGTTCATCCAGCGTTGCCTGGGAGATGTTGTAGCCGTTTGACGCGAGGTACTCTGTCTCGTTCGTCGTGGTAGGGAACGTCAGAAACGCGCCGGCGTCTTCTTTCATCAACCCCATCATCAGCTTGTACGGGGCCTCGGGCCCGGTGAGCGTCAAGTTTTCTGTGATCAGGTAGGTGCCGTCCATGACAAAGAAGCGAGCCGTGGTGCTGAGGCCCAAGAGCGTGGTGGCAGGCACGGCACGGAGGCAGTCGACTTGAGATTCTGCCTCTGTGCAGTTTGTTGCGTTCAGGATTGGATTCGCCGTAGTCTCGACTTCTTCGTCGATGGTATAGAAATGCGAGTATGTTGATCCGAGGTCAAGACTGCCCACATTGGACATTTGGACCGCGCCGGCAAATTTTCCTTCGGCTTTGGGAGACGCCATGATGGCCCGCACCGAGCCGCCACCAGCGCTCTGGCCCAAAATTGTGACGCGGTCTGGGTCACCACCGAAATCCTGGATATGGGCTTGCACCCAATCCAAAGCGTTGATCTGATCAGCCAAACCGAAGTTGCCATTGGTGACGCCATCGTCCAGGGCGAGATAGCCGAGCGTCGACAGCCTGTAGTTAATTGCGACCAAGACCACGTCTCCCCTGGAGGCGACACTGCCGCCGTCGAATGTGTTATCATTTCCTGTTCCGCCGATGAGAGCGCCGCCGTGAATCCAAAACATGACGGGCTTCAGAGCGCTCTTGTCACTTTTGCTGTCCTCGCCCGGCAGATAAGGCGTCCATATATTCAGGAACAAGCAGTCCTCGGATCCACTCGTGCCTTGGGCGCATTCGGAGCCGAATGTGGTGGCGGAGACAGAGCTGTTGGATCCTGTATATGGCGCGGAATATGTGAACCGTTCAGGCTGGGGAGCATAACGAACGCCATAGAAGCGAAAAGATGTCCGGTCACGGAAACTGAGGCAAACGTTAGCTGCGGTAGTGTCATATGTCGCACGGGTTTGTACTGACCCAATAAGCTCCTCATTGTTCGACTGCACAGATACTTGCCACTGAGCGCTTGTGTCCGTGGAAGTAGAGTTCGCAAAAGGTGCCGACTGCGTGCAAAGCACACTCAACTCCTGTCCAGGCTCTACTGTTGAGACATTTCCTGAGGCACTCAGGGCACGAGTCTGGTTGCTTTGGGAGGCTATCCAAAAGTTCGAGTCCCTCTCTGCGCTCCCCTCGTAAACCAAGTAGTCCAGTATTGGTTGAATGCTTGCCGTGCCCAATTCAGGGGACCAGAGGTCCTCGTTCAATGCTTGGCAGCCCGAGACGGCATCTTGGTAGGTCCTGGGACTTAGAACAATGACCGCGGAGTCTGCTGTGGGACTGCTGGCTCCTGCGTGAAATCTTGTAAGCTTTGTCCGGGCCGTAACGCGAGCGTGTTGTTTCGACTCACCTTGCAAATTATTATCCAGCAGAATAGTAAGGTCTGAGTCAAGGCTGGCAGGTGACGGCGCTGAGGCTGCGAAAGGTGCCAAGAGAGCCAACGCTCCCAATAGACTACGGAGAGCCATCATGTCCACACTCACACAAACATGTGAAGCAACGGCACAAGACACAGTGATTGCGAACATGCCAGGCCATGTCTAATACTCGGGTACTTATACGAACAGTCGTATTCACGGCGCTTGCCGGCCAAGAGTGCCGACCCTCGTCAATTGTAGGCCCGAATTCCCCGCAAACTGACCCGCAGGGGGAAATGAAGCCGGGGAAAAGTCCCCGCTCAAGCAACCATCCGCTGCGAGTGCGCTAGGCTGAATTAACCCGGTAGCCCGGCAGGGCGGGAGGTGACGAACTCGTTTCTGGAAGGAAATGAGATGAACATGCTGTGCGGGCACGGATTAGTGTTGCGGGACGTGGGGCCGGGGTTTGGAGTTACATGCATAACGCATGACGAAGGCCTGTTGAAAACACATAGATGGATAAAAAGTCGTATTTTGAATAATTTCAACGCGGAGGCAAGCACCATGTCATGAATCCACAGGCAAGCAATGCTATCTAAGTACGTTAACTTGATGATTGATAGTGCTCGCGTGTTATTAGATTTCATGAGGCAGTGCTCTGATTTAGACAAAACAAGGCCCCAACTACACCACGATATCATTGCACCATACACCAGCTCAAGCACATACAGCCATAGACACTGGAAAATACGGGATCCTGTCCGATCTCCTATAGTCAAGCCTGTCCATGGCCTTTGCGCACAGAGCTCGTGTGTTGGGGGAAGCTTCTCACCATCAGGGGCATAGCAGGCCAAACAGTCACAGTCTTATAGCTAACAGCCAAGTAGGTTAGTTCCTTTGTTATTTAGTTTTTATTTTCTTTCTTTTATCTCCTTGAAGTGCATTGTATATTATAAATAAACTTATAAAGAATCATTAAGGCTGCTATTATATATTACCCTTTAAGTAATAACTAGTATACTAGCGGTTATAAATAGAGCTCTTTTGCCCTAAAGAGAAGATATACTTACTTTTACTTATAGTAAAACTATATATTTATAACCCTACTGCTAGCATAGTTATGGACTACTATGCCTGCAGGGTTAACAGACTTGTAATGCTTTTGCGCTTTGCGCTACCTTAGACCTGAACTTTGCTCCATTTATTTGTCTCCTCTCCGTTCATGATTCTCAAGTCTGTCCCTCTCACTCTTTCTTTGGCTCTTTTTAGACTCTCCATAGGGGCTTACGTTCATCTTCTGGCCCAATATCCAGTTTAAAGTGGGGTCGTTCTTGAACCTAGGGTTGCAGGGATATCAAAGACTCAGTGAATATAGACTAGAAGCATCTTGTGGATGCAATAGAGTATCATAGACCTTGGGCATTGACTACCTAATTCTTGATGACACAAGATAACTCCGCTGGACAGGGTGTTGGACCCTTCCAAGGTTGTCTTCCAGTTACTAGTCCTTGTGTGACATGCATGTTGAATGGTTACCAGCACTGTGGAATAAGTACCCTAGGTACTTACATATGTAGCTATTCCTCGCGCGAAGAGACCCTTTTCAATCTCGAACCCGCATGGTGTGCCCAATATTACCCTACACTTGACCTGATCCATTGCAAAGGGAACATTTGATCCCGACGTTGGCCCAGCCGGAGCCCTGACAACCGGAGCAAGTTGCGTCCTCGGGGCGAGGCTTGTGCTTCTCGAGGTCATCACGAGTAAACGCCATCTACGTGTAAGGTTAGGATTTGAATTCCAGAATTGAATCAGTCATGCGGGATCCCCCTGGTGGACTAACCTTGAGTGTCCTGAAGATGGGAATGATGCTCTTGAGAACTGGTATAAGGCTGAGGACCACGTTTATGGATTTTTATTTCTGTGGAACTGAGGAGGTGTCAAGACTCGAAGACGGATGGACTTGAGTCAGATTCAAGCTTGAACAAGGAAAGGAAGTCTGGTCTCAGCAGCCTTTAAGTATCTGGTCGAAAGTCAGAACTTGGAAACCCCGCCTCTTCTCTTGCTTCTAGATAAGGCTCTGGGGGGGCACGACCTCAGCCGATGGTGTGTAGCACATCTTACCTGATAACAAGACCCAAGATCTTGTTGGTTTCATACTTTTCCCAATTGAGAATTTCGGTCAGCACTATCGAAAATGCCATGATTGTGACAGCGCAGCGACAGCCTCACTTTGAACAGCCAGAGGGTTGCCGCTGCGGCCCTCCTTTTCAGATGAAAACGGATATTTGCACCGGCTAAAACGGATGGCGCACCACCTATAATTACATAACCGCTCTGTAAACCATATTCTAGTTCAGTACTCTCGGTGCACTGTCGAGATCGAGTGCTTGAATGTGAACACCCTATGCGAGTTAGTCGAACAGAGAATTAGAAGTGCAAAAATTTCTTCGTTATCACTTCCCATTATCAGAATTCTTAGCGGACGCATAAAGTCTGTGCGCGATTTGACGGGCAACATAAAATGGCTCAAACTTACTCCCATACGGCATGCTTATTTTGTGCTGAATAGGAACCTTCAATCGACTTCTTTCCTCCTTTTGTTATCTCATATGGTATTGTCACGCAAAATCCCGATCGTGGGCTGATCCTGTATATGTTTACTTTGATCCCAGATACGGTGCCACGATGCAATGACAATTTGAAAACAAACGCCAATCTGTGGACTTCGTTCTGCCGTGAGAACTCACAACATACATTAGGAAGTTCCATGAGGCTCGTCCACCTAGACCGAGTTAAGAATGCTGATTCCATAACATCTCATGACGCCCAAAAGCAACCAAATCCGTCTCTCAACAACGCCGTCCTTTCCAGATTATGAGAACTGAGCATCAAGGTTTAAATCAATTGCTTTTGGCCGAAAAGAAATCCGACTTTAAAGCGGAGAGTAGCCTCATACCTTTTGATCACATACTTCAGTTCGGACATGGTCTCTCGACTGGAGCGTCAATTGGTAACATCGCTTACGAGCGCCATCCAATCAACACATGCATAAATTGCAGTTGTTGTCACGTCTTGTCCACGCGCCGGGCCGAATAGCGCCGTCGAAGCAGCATCAATACCGTACTCTACTATGCCGATCATAAGGCGCACACGCATGATTATGAGAGGATTATTAGTTGTATACTGAGGATCTCCGTGTACATGCCGAAAGGAGGTGTACCTGGCTGCACGCTAATGCTGCTCCGTCCGATGCCCCCCGCATCGGTCTATCGTTGACAGGCGCGCGTACGCTAATGTTGCAGTTCTCCTCGTTGCCGACGTCGCATTCTTAGTTTCTTTTTCTATAAATGACTCGTTCTTTTTCTAGCGAGTAAGTCGTACGAGAAACGACTTAGGGTGAATATTGTATTTACATCTTGAGCGTGTTCACCTCGGTGAAACATCCACCCGGGCTCGTGTATAAATCTAGTCATCCACGGAGACGGGGACAATAACTCGACGAATCTAAGTACGTGATCAAAATGTTAAAATTCCTTCCAACAGTGCAGGAGCCTTTCAGGCTATTGATCCTGATCCTCCTTTTGCAACCAGTCTTCTCTCACCCCACTGGACCCGTTACTGAGAGATCCGCCGCATCTACTGCACGGGAGCGTCTTAGCATCAATCGAGACTGGAAATTCTCGCGCTTTGTCTCGAGTCCCGACTCATTATCTTACGATCCCGTGGTAAGGCCATGGATCCTGCCCTCAGCAAATGACTTCATCGTCAACGGAACAAAATACGAGCGGCCATCTGGAACGCCTCCAGGTAGCGATGTCGAATATGTACAAGCAGCCTTCGACGACTCGTCATGGGAGAGCGTAGATCTGCCCCACGACTGGGCAATCAAAGGTCCATTTGGGGCACCTGGTATTAGCGGCGGCATGGGAAGACTGCCAACAAACGGAGTCGGATGGTATCGCCGGAACCTCACTATTGCGGAAAGCGACGTGGGTAAATCGATATTCCTCGATGTTGATGGCGCTCAGTCTCACGCAAGTGTCTGGCTCAACGGAGTTCTCGTGGGCGGTTGGCCTTATGGATATTCCTCATTCCGGCTTGACTTGACGCCTTACACTCATGTTGGCGATGGGAACCTGCTCGCTATTCGTCTGGAAAATGCCGTCGACTCGTCCCGTTGGTATACAGGTGCCGGGATCTACCGGAATGTTTGGCTTGTCAAAGCCAATCCAGTCCACGTTGCACAATATGGAACACGCATTACGACCCCATCTGTCTCTGCGGAAGAGGCGACAATCAGCGTTGAGGTTGATGTCGAGAATAAAGCGAATTCCAGCCAAGTGGTACTCGTGAGAACAGACGTTTACCCTGCTGGAAGTGACGAATTAGTGGCAACCTTTCCAGAAGCGACAATGCAAGTCCCCGCGGGAGCAAAAGAGACCGCGCGAACCTCCGTCATGATTTCAGACCCTCAGCTATGGGGTCCACCACCCACCCAAACGCCAAACTTGTACAAGGCTGTGACGACCGTGCTTGTCGGAAACGACTCGATCGTCGACCAATACGAGACTCAATTCGGTATCCGCTCGGTGATCTTCGATGGAACAAACGGCCTCCTTGTTAATGGAGAAGTGGTACGAGCTCGAGGCACCAACAATCACCATGATCTCGGCAGTCTGGGTGCAGCCTTTAATTTGAGGGCGGCTGAGCGTCAACTCGAGACGCTGCAGGAGATGGGATCCAACGCCCTTCGCATGTCGCACAATCCACCTGCGCCAGAGTTCTTGGATTTGGCAGATCGCTTGGGATTTCTGGTTATGGATGAATCATTCGACGCCTGGAATGTGGCCAAAGTACCCAATGATTATCACCTGCTATTCCCGGACTGGCACGAGCCAGATATGCGATCTCTCGTCCGTCGTGATTTCAACCATCCCTCAGTGATACTATGGAGCATAGGAAACGAAATTCCCGAGCAACTAACCGCTGATGGCGCGGAGACCGCGCGTGAACTGCGGGATATCGTCCACAGCGAGGACCCAGCACGACCTGTGACGATGTCTTTCGACCAGGCACAGCCCAACGACACCGTTAGCGATACGATGGACGTTTTGAGCCTCAACTACCAAGGTGAAGGCCGGGCCAACTCGTGGGCCAGCCTATTTCCCGGGTTCCATGATGCATACCCGGACAAGCTGTTGTGGACCAGCGAGAGTTCTGCAGCGGTGAGCACACGGGGCACGTATATCTTCCCAGTCGTCGGCAACAAGAGCCAGGTCGTCGGCGATGGTCAAGGCGGCAATTCAACCTCACTACAAGTCAGCGCGTATGAGCTTTACGCGCCAGCTTTTGGAACGGGACCGGATAAGGTCTTCACGCAACAAGATACTTACCCTTATGTTGCGGGCGAGTTTGTGTGGAGTGGGTGGGACTACCTCGGGGAGCCTACTCCGTACGCCTCCTCCCCGCTAGCACGCAGCTCTTACTTCGGGATCATCGACTTAGCGGGATTCAAGAAAGACAGGTTCTACCTGTATCAGTCCCGATGGCGGGGTGATCTCCCAAGTGCGCACATCCTGCCGCACTGGAGCTGGCCAGACCGTGTCGGGGAGGTCACTCCTGTCCACGTGTTTTCGTCTGCCGACGAAGCTGAGCTATTCGTCAATGGAAAGTCGGCTGGCCGCCAGGTCAAGGAGCCTCTCACGTATCGCTTCCGCTGGGACAATGTCACCTACTCTCCCGGAGATCTTCGAGTTGTGACGTACAAGGATGGGAACTTGTGGGCAGAAGTAAGCAAGAGGACTGTTGGTCCTGCCGAGGGACTCAACATTACGGCGGATCGCACAAAAGTGACGGCAGATGGGCACGACTTGTCATTTATCACCGTGGCTGTGACTGATGGGTCCGGTGATATCGTACCCTACGCAACTGACAGTATTACCTTTTCCATTTCTGGGCCGGGCGAGATCGTGTCAACGGACAACGGCGATCCGTCGGACCAAACGCCATTTCCGTCTTTGGCGCGGAAGGCTTTCAGTGGTCTGGCTTTGGCTATTGTCCGCACCACGGCTGGGCAAGCAGGAGAGATCACAGTCTCGGCAGCGGCGGATGGTTTGACGTCGGCTCAAGTTGCACTAGTTGCGGTGTAGAAATATCGAATCAAAGACGCGAGTTGCTGGCATGAAAGTCTCAGCGTGGTCTGGGCACGTTTCTCCAACTATGTGATACGTTTGTCTTAGGAGAGCTTGGAACTCAGGGCATTCAAGTGATCCAGTCGTATCTCGCGTCCGCCAGCTCTTTGCAAGACGCAGTCAGTTGACTTTTATTGTCACCTCATACCCAAATTAATTTCTATCCGGATGCGAGGTGAGAGAATTGGTGATTAGAATTCTTTGAATCAGTCGCCGAAGCTGACAGATGCGGATTCACCAAGTCTATCGATAGTAAAATCAGAGACCTAGCAACCGCTTCTGAGCCGTGGATGGCTGCAAGTATTCTGGCTGATCGGGGTCGTACCCGACCAGACAGTTGACAGTCTCGTTGCCCTCGCCGCTATCGTTGATCTCGCTGCCCACTGGCGATCGCCATTGCCCAGTCAGCTTGATGTACCCATCAAGTGCACTGTTCAAAGTGTGACCAATCTCTAGTGCCTCCGCAGCTCGCGAGTGAGCATAGAAGGTGAGCAAAGATTGCGCAGCCTCTCGTTGACCCTCCTTGATCAAAAGGTTCGCCGACTTCTCTACCCAGTCCTCAACTTGACCATGGGTCTGGTTCTCAAACCGTGTCAGCATCTCCGTCACGATGGGCAGGTACACATTCGGGTCCGAGCACATGTAGTACAGAACGCGCTTGAAAACGCGCCCGGCAAAGACCGAGGCCTCCTGGAGCTGGTAGTCGGGGTTGAGAAAGCTGCTTGAAGCCCCAGTGGTCAAGTACCTGTGCTCGCCGAACTCGGGCGGGATCGACTGCACACCGAGCCACCAGGGGGTGAAAGGCGCCGCAACGGATCCAGTTGGCGCGTTCCAGATGCGCAGCATGTCACTGTCAACGATATTCGCGTGCAGACGCACAACCTGTCCGTAGCCGGCCTCATCGTCGGCGATGCGGTGGTCGCGCACCCGCTCCATAAGCTTCGCCTCGGTCAGGGGCACCATGGCGAGGGTGGCGTTCTCAAGGGCAGCCTGTGACATGAACTTGTACCCGCCGTCGCGGGCCTTGTACCTCGGGTCCTGCGGGCCGTAGACGTCGAATATGTTGAACGGTTTGCCGGAGGTGGAGTTCCACCAGCCCTGCTCGACCGCGAAGGAGACGATGTTCTCGGAGCCGAGGAAGTCCGGGTTGTCGGCGAAGTCGACGGGGAAGTCCTCGATGTATCCGGGATAAGAGACCCTGACCTCGTCGGGTCCCAGCCGCTGCGCAGCCCAGAGCCCGGCACCTCCTGCCATCTCCCAGACGACCCAGCCCTCGTCCTTGTCGGCGATGAGATGGGAGTTACCACCGTATGTGGATTCACCGTAGTTCTTGATGAGCTCCCCGATGAGCTCAACACCCTCACGCGCCGTGCTGGCCCGTTCCATAACGATGCGGGCCAAGTCGCTGTACTGCAGCCCATGCTGAGGGTTCGGCGTCATGTCCAAAAGCTCCTGGCGGTTGTCAGCCCACACATCGCGGCAGGCGACGCCCTTCTCGTTGAGGCCGCCGTTCGTCAATGGCGCCGGGAAACCCTCGTAGTCGGAGTACTCCATGCTCAGGTAGCGGAACGTGTGGTTCACCTGCGGGATCTGGATGAGCTCTCCCGGGAATGTGGCAGCCTCCGTCACACCGACGGTGACGGTGGCGTTGGGTGGGTGGTCGCGAGCCGGGAAGAGCTGAAGCCAATGGCTGGAGACCTCCTCGCCAGTTCCACCGAGGAGGACGCTGCCATCCGCGGTGAGGTTTTTCCCCACGTAAAAGGCATAACTGGCACGGGCTGGAGTGGTCAGCCAGATGGTGGCCGCCAGCGTGGCTAGGGTCAACATGTTCTCTTGGAGGTGTGTGGATTGCCGAGAACAGCCGTGAAGCATGAGGTGCTACTTTGCGATGGTCCAAGTCGCGGGTGAGGAATTCCACTTGAACAAATACTTAGCGGCTTGGTCTCCGCAGAGTTGCTCACGTGAAATCCGGAAATGACATATCCACAATTCGGCCGTGATGCCTCTTATCTCAACGGCAAGCGGAGAACCTTGAACCCGGTAGACTACCGACTCCGGCAATTATTCAATGGGATTAGTGGTCGCGCAAGGTTTAAGCCCAATACATTCTGGAGAATGGCATGGATTAGCCTGAGCTAGTCTCGCTGAACAAATTCCAAGAATTTGTTTATGAATGCCATGATCTGATTCAATGTCGATTCTCTCAAATCTTGAGGGGTGCCAAGACATACACCGACTCGAAGTTATGGAGAGGTGGTCTAATAAATTCTGGTGAGCGGAGTCAAGAGTTCCCGAGAGGCTAAAGGCCATTCAAATTACCAGGGTTTTGCAAAGATATTTTGTAATTGGGTTTGCATTGCCGTTTTTGGACTTACACGGTGGACCTTTGAGGCATTAAATAAATGCACTCAACAGCAATTCTCATTATTGATACAAGCCTACCAATCTTTTTACAAATGGGATCCATTTAAACACAGAAACCCATCATTGAAATCTACAGATCACTCATCCCGTTGGACCGGATGAAATCGAACTCTGGACTCAGGCTTCTCCCACATGGCATACATCCTGAGATCCCGATCGAAGTCGATCCGCTTCTGGCCCGGTGCCACCTCCACGT
Organism: Diaporthe sp. HANT25; assembly: GCA_013435955.1. Classification (NCBI taxonomy): domain Eukaryota; kingdom Fungi; phylum Ascomycota; class Sordariomycetes; order Diaporthales; family Diaporthaceae; genus Diaporthe; species Diaporthe sp. HANT25. Next base: position 1,303,318 of record JACBFG010000015.1, on the reverse strand, counting down.
CGAAGCTCCAGAGCACCTTCGCGATGAAGAGCCGCGTCTCACGCCACGCCAGCTGTGTCCCGAGGCACTTTCTAGGGAGGCATATCGCACATATAGCGTCATGGAGATATTCTCTTGCACGGAAAGACTTATAACTTGTTCGTGACGTCTTGTAAATACGAGTGGATGCTTCGATACGGGCCCGCGAGTGAAAGGATGGATTGTTTATTTTCCAAAGTTTTGTTAATTGGCTACTCTCTGCGAGCGCGTAGCCACCATTTGTAGATGTTGCGTTCTTTCCCGGATTCTCTCACACAGAGACAAAGACACTGTTCCTCGTTAATCTGTTGCTGGGACAGTGAGCTCATCTCATGTGGGGTACGTACAATGCCAGACCCATTGCTCACTCAACAATTCCTCATACACCACTAAGGGCAAAGTGATGAGATCCGAAGCGTTTACCATGCCCTCGTCAAGTTCGTCTTGAACTTCTTTCATGAGATCAGCGAGGATAGGGCAAGGCTTCACGGCAGCCGGAGCCATGTTCGTTCCAACGAGATACCACGTTAAAAGAAGACCTGGATTCCGCCATTAATTATGCCCCATATCTGAATGCAACCGCACGAGTGACCTACTGCCTTCATAACCAGATATCAGCGAGAAGCACGAAAACGTGGTGGAAGCAGTTTTCTTCAGATGCTGAATCCCAAGCCGCGCACCAAGGCGAAGCGACTTGGCCGCTCGAACGAGAATACTGTTGAGACCGGGCAATTGGGCGGAATCGACGAAAGCACTTTCATCGTTGGGCCACGAATCGGCGGAGCCTGAGAGCAAAGCTCGTTTCATTCGCCTCAGCTGACGGCTGCCGTGGAGGTGGTAGTAGGCAGAATTTAGGAGGCAAGTTGCATCTGCCGCCAATGGACCATAGCGGGAACTAGGAAGGCGGCTACTATGCGGATGGCTCTCCCACTTCTCTTCCCATCTCTTGAAACTTGTCTCGAACCCGCGTGCCGAGTATGCGGATTTGTCCAGTTTGATAGAGACCATAAGCGACTCCGTCACGCAGACGTGACGCAAGAGGACACCAATAAGTGTCAGAAGACCAAAGGAACTGATGACACCCGGGATATCTTCGTCACGTAGGAGGGCACGTCCAGTGGAGAAAGTGGAATGAAGCTGCTGGGGTGGTGCTCGCCACGATGATGCAGGCGCCGTCCAGTCAGCCTCTTCGACCGGCAGGGGTATGTCTTCTTCAAGGGTCGGGAAAAAGAAAAACGTCTCTGGATCATGGGAAGTTAGGACTGCTGATAAGACGATCCCGTAGCATATACACCTGATACCCAGTTAGCCAGTCGCCGCTTGAACTACGCGGTTGTAAAGCACGAGTCACCGGATAATTGTTTCCCGATGTATCCAGAGTTCCCACGAGCTCTGGGGGAGATTCGGGACAAGACGGCTCGCTCGCTGCATGTTCTGTATTTGATCACTCAGCAAAACCAGCGTTTTGTGAATCGCCCGAAAGTAAGACCCACCAAAATCGCTTTCGGAAACGTCTCGTAAGATGATCGCTCCATGGTTGCACTCCCACTGAAAGCTCCAAGCTGGCAGAGGATCAAGCGTGCTTGGAGCTCCCAGACATTCACGTCCAAGTGATTCACGCCGGACAGGCCGCGGCCGTCTGACTATACTCAGTTGTAAGCTGAAGTAGGTATGGATGGGAACATGTTCCATAAAAACACACTTGGTCCAGGACTTGCAGCGCTGCCTCGTAAAGTGTAACACCATTATCGTGTTCGTGAGCATGGAATGCACCACAAGACAAGACGGCGAGAACTAGGACGGCTATGCATCATTAGTTATTTTTAGTTAATCCACTCATCCCAATACTTACGATGTGCCGTGGAAATGCTGAATGTCTGCATGGGCAATATGGGCGTATGTGGCGAGAAGTAGTCGAAATAGGCACGGATGTAGCGCATTGCACGAAACCTGGACGGTAGACGTAGGCCAATTACCCGCTGCTCGACGTCCAAAGCGCGGAGACTGGCCTCGAACATGCCAATGCTGGCAGCGGATACCCTAAGGGCGCCATCACCGGCGAGACATGCCTCCTCTGCATCGTCTGCTGCGGTCCGACAATCTGTTGACACGGCGGTCGTCCCCTCCGCGTCATCAGTGGTCCTTGTTTCCAGGGCCGTTGACAGTGGGAGGACCCAATCCCCTAAATAATCAAACACCAGTGGCGCCTCGGAATTGAGGCACTGGAAGGGGTCAGCTAGAGCCCACCCATTAGGGGCCAGCGCGTGGTCTTGAGGTAGCGAAGTCATGGGTAGCTCAGGGTCTATCATATGCGCATTAGGTTGCTCGTCCTCTTGCACGACCTCATGATCTCCCATGGCATGTCCGCCCTCGATCGGTAACAGAGCTCTGGAGGCATCGGAGAGATCACTCGACGTCGTAGGTATCCCTTGCTCCGAGGTTGAAGGGATCGAGGCTGCTTCGTTTGCAAGGTGCTCAGTTGCTCGCGGTTCTACGTCTCGATGGAACGTTTTGACGTGGCGGACGATGACGTCTTTGCGGCCAGAAGTGAGCGAGCAAGCGGGACAGGCGAATGGTTTCTCTCTCTTATCTATATGCAAGACGTCAGCAAGCGCCCGGGTGAGAGCCCGCAGGCAACCTCAACGCACGTGAGATTTCATGACGGCGGAGATGCTCGGCTCGGCCGAAGACCTGGGAGCAGAAGGTGCAACGAAAGGTCTTGGGCCGTCGGCCAGCCCGTTTCCTGGAACGTGCAACAGGAGCTACAGTGATGCTCGACAGTGCTGAAGGAAGCACCCGCGTGTCGTCGCCTGCTGGCATAGCGCTGAACAACTGAGTGTTGTACGTCTAAACTCCGTGGACAGACGTGGGTTCGGTGAGCAATGTGATGGCGCGGCATCGGGCTGTCGGACTCGGGCGGCTCTGAGATGACCCCGACAGTGCCGGGAGCGGGGGTTGTTCCGCTATGGCCATTATACGGCACTTACACGGCTAGCAGGTCCCTGGATACAGTACCCCATCCATGATTCTCCAAAGAATATGGCTGGTGATTGTTGTAAAAGTTTCCACTTCAGGTTCATATTCTTATGTAGGTGCTTTAGACAATTCAGTATGTATTCATATTTGTTCTTGCTAACAGAAAATATATTTTAAACTTCGTCCCTCGAAAAGAAGGTTTCCTTATAGTACTTAGTTAATAAAGTCAAGTCCCATCCAACGAGCATCATAGCAATATACTGTCACCCCACACGACCCCACTCACTGCATATAAAATACAGCTTTCCCATTAAGAAGTACACCATTCACGTCTGTAATTCGCCCTCACAACACCAGCCATGTCTCTCCTCCAAAACCTTGCGGCCGCAATCAAGGCCAATGTTGACCTTCTTGAAGCACAGCTGGCCAATGACGGAGCATCGAACGAAGCACTGTTCCTGAATGAATCCCGCGCGAGCTTTCTGGATGAGCCCACCTACCTCCCGCCAGTTGCGGCATTCAACACTATGGAGAAGCTAAGGGTAGACCTGCGTGCACTCGAGAGCGCCATCACCCCGACCAGACTCAAGCTAGCCGACGTAGCAATGCTGACTGTCAAGACGAGCGCCCTTGAGGTGGCATCGGAGCTGGGCGTGGCAGATCACATTAACGCTGCCGGCGGGTCTGTCGCCCTGGACACATTGGCGAATGGCTTATCCGTGAACGAAAACAAGCTGAGTAAAGGACACTGGATATTGCATGGACGGGTTCATAGGCTTACCCCGGCGCAGGTCATGTATTGCGAGTGCTCACGGCGGAGAACATTTTTGTGGAAACTTCTCCTGGATGCTTCTCTAATAATCGTCACAGCCAAGGTCTGCTGAGCAAGGAGAAAAGTCGACCAATGCTGTCACTACTGTGAGCAAATACACTGCCACTCTTAACGGGACTATCTATATTTGTACGTGCTCATGGATCGTCTTTAGCACACAAGAAAACGCCAAAGCCGCCCTTTCCCACCGACAGCACATGACCAGCTCGGAGAGCAAGCACAGCTTTGCCCAAAACATGGCTCCTTTTCCCCTCTCTGTCGCGCAGGGGAGGCCCTCTTTCATGGAATGGCTCATGAGGGCGGAAAATGTCAGTGCTTTGGAGAAAGTAACTATTGGGGTCCCTTGGTTGAATGTACGTCAACCCCGTTGCATTACTCCGCATTAGAAGTGAGCCGGTGTCGCTGACGTATGAATAGTCCTTGACCCGGCCAGCCTTAATCCACGACTATCCTTGGAAGGACCTGGGTGCCGATGTGTCTGTCGTCGACCTTGGATGTGGACCTGGTGACGCAGGTCTTGATCTCCTGCAGCAATTTCCAAATCTGCGCTGGAGCTTTCAAGACCTACCGCATGTTTTGGGACAAACTGAAAAGGTTGGACAATCTTCCAGGCTGCCTGTTGAGCATTTTCTAACAAGAATGACAGGACGTGCGATCCAAAGCTGCTCCCGAACTTCAATCTAGAATGGCTTTCCACGAGCAAGACTATTTCAATCAAATCGCTACCCGTGGAGATGTCTATTTTATACGGGGAGTCATGTGTGTAGCTCCTGACTCACTGGATAATCAGGTTGAAATTGACAAAACGCTGACATCACCTCTGTAGACGGGACTACGATGACAATCAGGCTCAGAAAGTCCTGCATCGTATCGCAGAAGTCATGGCATCAGCATCGCGACAGGCCTCTCCTAGACTGCTCATCAACGAGATAGTCTGTCCTTCGCCGTTGATAATTCACGATGTTCAGAGCCCATGCGCCCTCTCCGAGTCTCTGCCTGACCAGCATCAGTCGGCCATGGCTGAGTGGGCCAATTTGATGGCTCTCAACGCATTCAATCTATTTGGCGGTTGTGAACGTTCCTTCTCAGAGATAGAAAAAGTGGTGAACCGGGCAGGCTTGAGAGTAGTGGGGTATTTCCCTTTGAGGACTTTTACAGGAATGATAGAGTGCCGGCTCTAATGAAAGACACTCGGCTGGAACTTTAATGGTAGCTACCATTCTATAAATCAAAACGCGTATCAATTACTTCTGCACCGTGTAAACTTCTCACCCGATGCACGGCCACAGCCAAGCGAGTTGGCATCATCGTCTGCTTGTGTCATATAATTCGGCATTTAGAGAGCCACCTCTAGTTCCAATAATTATTTTGCGAGATTCTTTAGTTGATACGAAGCGAGAAAAGGTTGAATCCTTACTTTGTATGAGGCGCCCACTAAACCACCCCTCGCACCATAGAACGACTTCCATTAATACTACTGTATTCAGCTTTGTGTTAATTATTCCACAATGTTAGGTGAATACGCCGCTGCAATTTGTCGTTTGAGAACAAAGTTTGTCTTTTGCAAGCATGCCTACGAAGACTAGTGTAGTCTCATAGTATGAACTTGAATATGTTCTCCCTATGCAGGCTTGGTTGAGTAGGCTCGTGAGTTTGTTTCAGATTCAGGGGTATTCGCGCATGGCCAGCAATAGGTGAAGTCTAACCGAGTCGCGCGCGCACAGCCAGCTTGCCAAGTCAGCCCCTTTCCTGTGGTTCATGCCAAAAATACCAGTAGCGACGGCAAGGAAAAGGCTAATAAACACCAACGAGTCATTTAAATTCCTTCTACCATCGTAGAAGAGCCTTTCTCCTTTACACTGGGATATCTTGATGATCCTGTTGCATCTTCTATTGAACTTCAGGATCATCATTGATATACTTTCTACCAGAGCAACTTAGGCGCCGTAGTCCAGGACCGCTGAATTTGCCTGCACTGGCATCACTCCATTTCGCGAGTGCTCAAGTCATCATGAAGCCAGGCACAGCCACGACAATCCTCCTCGCTGCCGCCGGCGCAGCGCTGGCCATCGACTTATCAACACTTAGGCAACCCTCACTGGCCCAATATATGCATGGGCCAGCCCGGGTTGTGGCGCCCAATGCGGCGTTCGCCAGACAAGCATCAACCGGAGCCAAGGTCAAGAAGAGTCTGAATTGGGCTGGTGCGGTAGTCCCCAGCAACCGAGGCTCTTCGAAGGCGACTATCACGGTTCCGACGCCTGAGATCCCTGCCGACAGCACGACGCCCACCGAGGTACACTGCGCGACGTTCTGGACGGGAGTTGATGGTGCGAGTGCGCAGTGTCAGTCTATTCTGCAGACTGGAGTCGACATTTGTGCCCAAAGAACGCCAAATGGAACGCTGGATACCCTTGCCAGGTCCTGGCATCAGTTCTTCCCTGGTAAGTGTGGGACATTTGTACGAGCCATGGCCGATAAAAGCTGGGGGCAAGTGCGGCTTCTTTCCTGGCAGATGTTGACTTTCGGGGTTCCTCTTAGTTCCGGCCGCCTTACATGACATACAAATATCCTTTGGAGACGTAGTATCAATGTCCGTGTCAGCGTCAAGTCGTACCAGCGGCGTGGTAGTTGTGGAGAACGAGACGACTGGCAAGTCATCCAGTCAGACGTATGCAAACGTCTCGGACGCCACCTTGTGTCTCGAAATGGCGGAATGGGTGGTGGAAAGGTTCACTGTTGACACGGCCACAAATTCCCTGATACCCTTTGCAGATTTCGGAAATGTCACCTTCGAGGATGCGACGGTAGGCGACGTTGGGATACAAGGAATGAACTTCACCATGTTTGAGATGATCACAAACACATCCACACTGGCGACATGTGAGGTGCAAGGGTCGTCCGTGGTCTGCTCAGATCAACGCCAATAGCGATCGGCAGGATTTCTTTGCCTCTATCACTTAGAATTCTTTAAATTTAGTCGTAAACGCCAATGATATCCTTTTACAAGTATCCAGCTGAGATGGCTTCATGTGTTGGGCTACAGTACCACGTTCTCTGTCAGAAGATTGTGATAACGATTGCGGATCAAACACCCGCCGGTCTGTCACTGGAGTCTGTGAGGAGGAAGGGAGATTGCCCTAGCAGGATCGTCCAGCAACTTCCTAGATGTGCAGGGCAGTTGACCGGAACACAACTTCGGCTTGGAGTGACTGAAAGTTGCCTGTGACTTGGCTCACGGAAGCACAACAGGTTATTCACATATAAGACAGGGTGGAACGTCTTTTATTTCCTCTTCCTCGCAACCTTTATTTCAAAACTTCCATCTCCCCCCTCCCACCCGATATCTAAATCCTGCAAGCATCCACCCACGCTCTTCAACCCTCAACCACTTCCATGAGAAGCAAAGATGATTCGAGCCACCTTCACCTTTACGCTGGTCCTCACTGCCATCGTCAGCCTGCTGCTGGCCGTTGGCTCTGCAAACGTACGTCTCACAGACACCCGAACTGGGTCATAACAGGATACGGTACCCGTGGCTGACCAGCCTAGGCTGCACTCAATGGTGCTTCCACCTTCCGTGACGGCGAGACTCTATTCGCCCCAAACCGGAATGGCGAGATCGTGGCACGCCCGATCGTCAACATGACGACGGAGATCAAGGTTCCGGGAGCGGCAGACAAGATCAACGTATCGGGTACCATCGAGCAAGTTGTCGCATTCCTCGGCTCCACTTATCCTGGCTACAAGTGGCCCGCCGACAAAGATTACAGTGCCACCTCGTCTCAATTCTCCCCTGAGGACAACACGATCTACTGTAATATTGGAAAGCAAGGTTCTTATTTCACAGCTGCGATGACCCAGAAATTCCTACGGCATTTTGGATACCACAGACTCAGCGTCAGAGCAGGCCCCGGCCATTGCTATCGAGCGACATGTCGCACAGAACTCGACAGTGTCCCAGTCGCATTCTATCTCTGCAACGATGTAAGTCAGCTCCTTCGAGCGGCTCCAAGTTCTTGCTCCATAAGATTTGTGAAATCAAATGCTAACATGGGTTCCTGTTGGGAAGGATACTCAACAGCTCAATCTTCACTACAACGACGTTGCCGACCTAGCACAGATAGTCATGGACAATTGTGTCGAGTTTGGTGCACCACTTAGCTGGGTGAGAGGCCAGGCATTTCATGCAAGTCTTCCTTGGAATGTCATTGTCACGGCTGAGGATAGCTGTTAGTAGTTTCTGCATTTGGTGACAGCCTCAGAGCAAAGATTCACGATCTTGACAGATGGATTGAGTGGTGGAAGACAGACAAAGGACGCGTTGAATTGTGACTTTTTGGTCTCCAAGCTCTATCTGATTGTGATTGAAAAGAGTACCCCGTGTTAGTGTGTATTTCATGTATCTGGGTTAATAATTATAATGCTATAAGTTAGGAAAGTTTAATAAAAGGTTCTTATATTAATAAAGGCTAATATTCAGATTATTATAATCCTTTATAGTTATATTTATAAATAGTATTATAAATAAGTTAATTAATTTATTATATATTTTAAAAAACAAATTATATTTAATACTTAAAATCAGATATTTATAGAGAAAGAAACAGATAGTATAGAGCGGAATCCTGCTAACTAAGCAATCCTATAGCTATAGCTAATTAGAGAATGCTATTTAACCTTACTATACTACCCTTAATTGCTTTTTATAGCTATAAATACTAGTATTTTATATAGCCTTTATTATTACTAAATTTAACTTAATAATTCTATATTAATAATATATTATAATACTTAACTACTTATTAGAAATAATTAATTTAGTATTAAAGAATATCTTTAGTTATTTAAATTTTATTTTACTTTTATTATAGCTATATAAGATAGCAACCTTATTAGTAATAATAATAGTAAAAAGAAGATTTATAAGGAGATTATAGTTTATATATAGAGAGAATAAATAGGCATTAAATTACTAAAGATTTTAATAATATAAGCCTTAAAGTATATAGAAATAATTATATTCTTATAAGTACTATAATAGTAATTAAACTAGTTAGTTATAATAACTAATTAGTTAAAAAATAGTTATTTATATTAATTTTAATAAGTAAGTATTATATATACTAAGGGCTAATATATACTTTTATATTATTTATTTTTTATATTATAAATAATATAGTTTATTAGTAAGTAGTATATATTAATAAGTAGCATATTTTTATAACTTTAGCTAACTTTAATTAATCTTAATACTTACTTAAAGCTAAATAATCTAAATTAGGTAATACTAATTAGATTTAATTAGTTTAAATTACTTATTTCTAATTAATTTAGCTAATTTAAAGGTATTAATATAGTTATAATATTAATCTAAACTAATTAATTTTTAATAAGAAATATATATTTAATACTATTTAATACTAATTATATCCTTAAAAAGTTAGTTTATTATAAATTACTAATATATATATATTTATACTAATTAGTATTAATTAAGCTAGATTTACTATAATATAGTTAGAATTTAATTAAATAAATCCTTCTTTATTTTTTTTATAAGTTCTTATATTATACTTAATTTTATTATAATTACTATATTATTTTTTAATTAGCCTATTATAAACTAACTTCTTAATACTATTACTTATTTTACTAGCTAATTACTTTTTTTTTTATTTCTTTTAAATAAAAGCTTAAGATTCCTTAATTATAAGTACTTCTTTAAGCTATATCTAAGTTCTTTTAGCTCTTTAGTATTTTATAAGTATTATATTAGCTTTTTAAAGTATATAAATTTACTTACTTATAAAAGTAATTAAATATACTATAGCTTATACTTTTTTTATTATTTAGTTAATAGCCTTTATAATTAGTATAAAAGAGCTCCCTTAATAAGTAAAGATTCTATCTTTAATAAAACTTAATTATTAAATAATTTATTAAGTATTTAATAATATTTAAGACTTTTATTTTTAAAAAGAAATAAGAATAAATTATATAAAAGTTTATAAATAGATATTAAGCTTAAAAATTATAAAATTAAGGTCTTAAGGGGAAATTTTAACTTTTTTAAATATAAACTTAATATTTTTTATTATAAAAGTCTTATTATAAATTACCTTAAATATAAGAAAGAACTTAAACTTAGTAATATAATTAATAAAGGCTTAAATAAAGAGATTAATTTAATTATTATATATATACTTTAAAGGCAAATATAATATAATATTTAATAACTAAAGTAAGTAAGATAAATATAATAATATACTAATAATAATAATCTTATTATCCTTATAATATTAATTAAATTTAGCTAATATATAGCTCTTATAACTATTTATAATTAATATTTAGTAATTAATATCTTTTTTTAATTTAATATATTTATTAAAATACTAGATTTATTTTAAACTAATTTTATTATTTATTTATTTATTAAAAGTAGGCTTAATAATTTAGTTATTTAAAAAACCTAACTTTATTATTTAGCTAATAAGATAATAAGTACCTTAAATAATTATAAATAAAGGAATTTATAACCTACTTATATTAATATATTTAATAATAATTATTTATTCTTAGTTATTAAGTTAAACTAATTTAGTCTTTTTATATTTATTAATATATATAATAATTATTAATATAGTAGATATATTTATTATAAAGCTAGTCTTATTAAAGTTATAAAAGTTATTATTAATAATTTAGTACTTAGCTATTATATTATAAAATAATTTAAATTAGTTTTTAATAATCTTTAAATCTTTATAAAAAGCCTTTTAATAGTTATAAGGATAATTAAACTTAGTCTTAAGGCTAAATTATTAATTTATAAAGTATTAAGCTTAGTACTTATTAATAAGTTTAGTATCTTATAATATTAATAAAAGATTAGTTATATCTTTTATACTAGAAAGTTATAAAAGGAATCCTTAAATATCTTAATTAATAATATATTAAATAAGTATTTATTTTTTAATTAAATTAAGTTTATATTTATTAATATATAATTCTTTATAAGAGTATTATTAATTTATTCTATAGTAAAGTATAGTTTTAGGAATATTAAAGATTTAAATAGCTTTATATAACCTAAAAGGCTTAATATATTTTTTTTAGGAATTTTTAATTATTTAAATAATTAAAAATATTTTATCTTTTTTAAAAAGCTTTAATATTATAATTATTAATCTTTAATATATTAAATATTTAAATAAATAGATAAATAGGAAACTAATATAAAAAGCACTAATATAATTCTTATTAAAAAATAGTTCCCTTATTAAAACTTAATTACTTTTATCTAAGCTATAACTACTTATATTACTCTAAATAAACTAGATTAATTAAATATAAGGATTTAATTATAATTAATACTAATTAATACTAAATTTAATTAAATTATCTATATTAGGTAAGTACTAGGGTTAATTAAAGTTAACTAAAGTTATAAAAGTATGCTACTTACTAATATATACTACTTACTAGTAAACTATATTATCTAAGTTTTATTACTTTAATATTTATAAGCTTTAATTAAGTTAATATTATTTATTTTATTATTATTTTAAAAACCTTATATTATTGCGAAAATATATATTTTTCCTAAAGCAGGTTAATAAAACTTGGGTGCAGCATTGTTTTATAAGCCTGCAGAAGACCAGGGCTAGCTACTTTAGTATCTTATTTAGCTGACACTGAGCGGTCCTGATCTTAAGTGGCAATTGGAGGAATTTAGTCCTGCCCTCTACCTGTTCCATGGTAGATGTGAATTAGATAGATCTTGGCGCCACTGACAGCAGATCACTTGTTGGACTGACTCTCGCATGCAGGAAGCGACCGATGAGGCGACCGGCTGCCTCGTCTGGGACTAATAGCTCTGCTCGTCACTAATGGCTAGAGCAACACCAGCCGTTGCCAGAGACAGAAGTATGGTAGAACTAGTTGCAGCTAGCCAGACAAGCCCCCGTCTTGTGGAGAACTTCCAAGAGTAGGGGTACCTATAATAACAATCATTATATAATTAGCAACTTATCCCCTCCCTGCTACACAGCCCTAACCCAGCTATTAAAGGCAACTAGATTATTCTTCTACTAGGCTTATATTAATTAATAGGGTTAACCTTTTAAATATTAATCTACCTTTATACTAGCCTTTAAAGGATTAATTATAGCATCTTAATAAAGACTTATAAGTAAAGTATATTAATATAACTAACTAGCTAACTTATTATAATTAACTATATAATATAAAAATCTTATCTTACTTATAAAATTTAGTTTTAATAAGAATATAATCCTTTAATTACTTAATATTATAGTTTTAAAATTATATCTACCTTTAGTCTTCTCTTTTCTACTTCTTTAAAAATAATAAATTTAGTAAATAGTTTTTTAAAAATATTTTTAGTATTAATATAAATAAATTAATAAAGAAAGATACTTAAGCTTTTAATTCTAATATAACTAATAAGATTAAGTATATATAAGTTAATAATAATACTAGTAACTATAAAGATAAGTATTTAAAGCTTATATAATAATAATAAGTATAAATCTTTATATTAAGTTTATATTTTCTTAGCTTTATTATAATAAGGATTATTATAAACTATTTATATTCTTTAAGTTTCTTTACTAAACTAAAATAATAATAGTAGTTTTAAAGAAATAAGAAATAATATATACTATAAGTAATTATAGTTAAATTTACTATATAAGGCTTTAAATAATAAG